>VXBP01009785.1:0-294168 GCA_013400115.1 Rhinopomastus cyanomelas
CCAGCTCACAACCATTGCCCCTTGTCCTATCACTCACTACATGACACCAAAACAGCCCAGCTCCATCCTCCTGACACCCACCCCTCAAATATTTGTAGACATTAATGAGGTCACCCCTCAGTCTCCTCTTCTCCAAGCTAAAGAGACCCAGCTCCCTCAGCCTCTCCTTGTAAGGGAGGTGCTCCACCTCCATCATCTTCGTTGCCTTCATCTTCTGACTTATCAGACAGTTGTCTGCCTTACAGCCTCTAAAACATGTCATATTGAAAGAGTGAAGGCAATGTGAATTAGGACACACTTTGTTCCCAAAAAGACAGTGCAAATACAGAACTTAGCAAGGCAGAAGCATGTCTACCTACAGGCTTCACTGGAACGCCAGACATGGTTAATACAGTGTGTTACAAACATCCTGGATGTTATTTTCCTTCATACATATAAATCATTCATTTGTCACTGCACGTTCTTACTGCCTACAAGCTCCAAAAGCAAAGCTCTGTAGATGTCAAATCTGGTTTTTGACTGGTAGCCAGGGAGCAAGAACTGTAGTGCATGAGTCTAGCTGAAGTCAGATTAGGTCATGATGTCAGCCCCACAGAAGGAGTAAAGACATGGTCTGACCAAGAAAAGGAATGAATGTGACTCAGAATTAGTGGCCTGGAATAAGGTGCCAGAGACATTCTTTCCACATGAAGTGTTATCTGAGTGTGCAGCAGGTGTAAAGTTATTTCAAATTGAACTGACAGTGTTCTGCTTTTACTGACTCCCATGTTTGGCAGCTCTGCCCTGGTAATAGGCTACGAATAATATATTAATATAAAGAAATGAAAGCATAACTGTAGGGTAGAGAAGAAAAATGTATTCATCTGGCAGGCACTGATGGCAAAGATGAAGACAGAAAGAGAAGAGGTGGTTGATTGTAGACAGGGGAATGTTAGGTGCAGGAGGAGGTATAGTTGTGTAGGAGAGAAAAGTAAGAGCGACAAGGATGAGTATCATAAAATTCTTCACCTCTAAATAGTCATATATTGAAAATAATTTTAAGATGCTGAATATAACAGTGAATTAGTCATATTATTGTCATTTTTCTATAAAACCCCTCACTATATTGGCTTCACTAGAGAGACACAGTGTGAGAGTAGTAACTCCTGAATTTCCCAGAAAGAATCACAAAGTATTTTCCCATGTAAATACTACTTTCTCCTTGTGAACACATGGGTTTTCACTGAAGCACAGCCATATATGCAGCAATTTTCAAGGGACAGGAGGAGTGATCATACACCATCAATTTAATATTCTAGAGATTACCAGTAGATTAAATATACCTGAATATATTGCTACCAGCTAGATATTCATCTAATAAAACATCTACTTACTACCAAAGCAAGTAAAGAAAAAAATACAACATCCACATGTGCTCTCTGAATGCCACATCATCTACTTCTTTATTTTTTTTCATCCTTTAAATCTGAATTTAATAAATGGCAACACATGACAACACTAAATCCACTGAGTTACGAACATGACTACTCCTGCTGTTACTGAGCACTGTGTCTCACATGGCCCAAGAGCTGACATTTTTAAAAGGTTTTCATAAATACCTTACACATAGCAATTTTCTGTAAGACTGTAAATTGGTATTTTTATGCAAATCTATATGAGGCCAATCCAATTTCACATTTATTTCTAACAAGAATAAGGAAAAAACTGTTATCCACTACTTTTTTCTGTTATGAAAGGTAATTGTAAATGTCCTATCTTATTTCACTGTCAAATGTTAGAAGATTAAAAACAGAAAAGCATTAGCTTAGAAAAGAGGAGACTGAGGGATGACCCCATTAATGTTGATAAGTATGGAAAGGGCAGGTGTCAGGAGAATGGAGCCAGGCTCTGTTCAGTGGCATCCAGTGATAGGACAAGGGGCAACAGGTGTCAGCTGGAACAAAGGAGGTTCCACATCAATATGAGAAGAAACTTCTTCCCAGTGAGAGTGACAGAGCACTGGAAGGGGCTGCCCAGGGGGGTTGTGGAGTCTCCTTCTCTGGAGATGTTTAAAAGCCACCTGGACTTGGTCAAAGGGATCCTGCTGTGGCGGGGGGATGGGGCTACATCATCTTTCGAGGCCCCTTCCAATCCCCAATACTCTGTGATTCTGTGAGATGCTATAATCTTCCTTTTTTCCTTTATTTTTCTTGGTCTGACCTGCTACTCGCATATGAAGAGTGAAGATTTAATATTTCATATACACAGTACACTTTCCACTCTGGTAGGGCAGGAAACAAAATTATGAAGACATATTTTAATATTTAATTTCATCTGGAACTACACATCAGAATATAATGAAGTTACCTACAAAAAAATCCGGTCCCAACACTCAGACTCTTGGCTGAGAGATAGATTCCACCGAAACTGTGCAGATTTGTGCTCTCCACCCCTCAGGACAACCCAAAAAAATCAGTGGGAATTGTTCAGAATGTAAAAAGGGGTTAAGAACGTGTATTCTGAAGGAGTAGTCCTGAAGGCATTTTCTTTCCACAGAGGAAGACAGCTGTACGTAAGAAAATATTTCTACAAGCAGTATTTTATTTTTTAAAGCAAAAAGCAAGGGCTAGAATCTAATACTGGTTGACAGCCAGCTCAACAGGAGCCAGCAGGGTGCCCAGGTGGCACAAAAGGCCAATGGCATCCTGGCTTGGATGTGCCATGGTGTGACCAGCAGGACTGGGGACATCATTCTCACCCTGTACTGGGCACTGGGGAGGCTTCTCCTCGAGTACTGGGGGCAGTGCTGGGCCCCTCACTTCAAGGAGATTGAGGAGCTGGAGTGGGTCCAGAGGAGCAACAAGGCTGGGGAAAGGACTGGGGGGAAAGTCTGGTAAGGAGAGGCTGAGGGAGTTGGGGGTGTTTAGCCTGGAGAAAAGGAAACTCGGGGGACCTTCTCCCTCTCTACAACTCCCTGAAGGGAGGTTGCAGTCAGGTGGGGGTGGGCAACTAGTGCCAGGATGAGAGGGCAGAGTCTGAAGCTGCACCAGAGGAGGGTTAGGTTGGATGTTAGGAAGCCCTTCCTCAGGGAAATGGTGATCAGACACTGGAATGGACAGCCCAGGGCAGTGGTGGAGTCCCCATCCCTGCAGCTGTTAAAGCACAGACTGTATGTGGCCCTTAGTGCCCTGGTCTAGCTGACTGTGGTGATGTTAAGTCATCGGCTGGACTGGATGATCTTAGAGGTCTTTTCCAGCCTCTGTGATTCTGTGGAAGCTAAATCAAAGGAATAATAAGAGAAATACTCTGTTATGAGTGCAGTTCTGACCTCAGCATCTGGAAATCCACCTTAATGCACAATAGCTCATTCTTTTACAAGAGAACAAGTATCTGTATGTATTTTAAAGCTAGACACATCTGCAGTGTTCATACTGAAATTAACAGTCTTTTAGTTTTAAATGTAATTTGCAGTTTTTTGTTGTTTTCCCAACTGTTTTTATATTGAAATAAAAAACCTACATACACATTAATTTTTACTTAGAGGTTTTGTGCCTACAACAGTAAGTACCTGGTTTGGAGTGATACTACCTAATGTTGCATCAGGAATTCTGTTCAGTAGGCAGTTACACCAGCAATGTGATAAGCAGCATAACTGAAAGTTCTCTTTGGAAAACAGTATCACATCCATGCCTTACTCTGAATATTACCCTGAAGTGTATCCTCTATCATTGTAATGGTGAAACTGCAGCTCTAGAGACACAAACCCATCACTGTGATGGTGTCAGTTTTGCTCTGGATGCAGGGCTGCCAAGTTCTTGCCCTTTAGTTCATACACAGCTCACAGATTTCCTATCTCAAGCAGCAGCACAATTTAACTTCCCTGGGGGAGTTTCTCCTTTATGCAAACGGACGTATCGTTATAACACTGATTAATCACAGGTATTACAAACAATATTTATCAGAAGACCACATTAGAAATCATGTGAAATGTGTTCAACTTCACAGCTGAGCATTCATTATTATAATAGATTTTGGAGTCCTTGGTTAAGTCAGCTGGAGAAAATTTATTCTCTCTTTCCTTTACTACCTCAAAGTTATCTGAGGAGTGACATTAATTATTAATGAGATTTATTAGAGAAAAGGGTGAAGTGCAGGTAATGATTAATATTGCTGCTTTGATGGTGACACTAAAGGATGCAGCTGAAATTTAATACCAAAAAAAAAAAAATCACTGTGCAATCAAGTCATCCTGGTTTCTCTCACATAGTGGGCTACAACATTCTTATGCCTCAGCATAAACTCAATTTCCATCACCTATGCCTATTCTAAATGAGAAGTGGGCTGTAAGAGGTCAATTAATGATGCTGCTTGCATGCTATCCATGTTCTGCTGTACTTCAGTCCATGACATTCCCTTCACTTGTCTTAGACTGTTAAAGAAACAGATGGAAAACCTGGGACAGCTCCAAAAGAGGGAAGGTAACATCCTCTCTTCTTATTCACAGAGGAGTTTATCAGATTCAAGAGCACTTACCCTGTCTCGCTGGAGGTTTCACTCTTAATAAGAAACATGTGAAGTCTGTCCTAGCCATTTCTGCTGAAAGCTTTCAACTCAGCAAATAGGTTTCTACACAAGGGCTTCACAGAAAGGCTTCAATTAAAAAATGTTAAGAATGACCCACTTTCAAATTTGAAAATTAAAAATAGGTGATCCCACAGATCATCTGCCTTGAGTAGGGACATTGGACTCGGAACATCCTGGGGTCTCCTCCCACTTCAGCTATCCTATGCTGCTGTGATACTAAACTTTCCTGAAGTATCTAGAATCAGTAGACAGGTGGGCAGAGAGTATTTGTTACTCACATCTCATGTAAAAATTCAGGACCCTAAGCATATACAAAAAAGCACTTGGAGAAGAAGGAAAGGAGTCTGACTGAACACTTAATCTCTCACTTAATCTGTACTCCTAAAGTCACAATCTATCTTGAGAAGTACATAAGGAAATCAGTCACTTCAATTTCTATGTATGAAAATAAGTCTAGAAGCTGCTAGAGCAATTTGCTGCTCAGCGGAGAGCAAAGCAAAAGCACATCGGTAAAACATGCGTGGATCTCTAACAGTCAGCACACATGCTCATGCATTAAAGAGTTTTGATAAAGAAGAATATGTTTTGATGTACAAATATTAAGTTTACTCAGCATAATGTGCGATTCCTGTTCATGTTCCTCTGACCATTACATCACTTTCTCTAAACTTCAAATTCATGTATACTAGGAAAGTTATTCAGTATTCCCTTGGCTCAGCACATAGAACCACAGAACATCAGGGATTGGAAGGGACCTCGAAAGATCATCTAGTCCAATCCCCCTGACACAGCACAATCACCTACACCGAGTCGCACAGGAACACATCCAGGCAGGTTTTAAACGTCTCCAGAGAAGGAGACTCCACAACACTCCTGGGCAGCCTGTTCCAGTGCTCCGTCCTCCTCACTGTGAAGTTCCTTCTCACATTCACATGGAACCTCCTATGTTCCAGCTTACACACATTGCCCCTGAACACTTCCTGCTGACATCCAGACCATGAACATGACAGATGGGAAAGGAAAATTTTAAGCAAGAAGGATATAACACGGAAAAAAAAGGTCAGTGTATTAGAAAGAAATAGGCCATCTTCATCTCACTTGCCTAAACTTAATCACATGGTGTTAAAATGTCTAAGAATCCCTAAAAGTTTGTGTTTAGAGTTATTTTTGACTTACAGATATGAAAAAATAAATATTTACCACCACATTCTATGTGAATTATTTTCAACTACATTTAAAGTCAGCAAATTTCCTCTACCCACGGCACAACAACCCATAGCAATAAACACTGGGTTTAGAAGCAGGAGTGGCTAGAGTCCAGGAATAGATTATGCAGTATATGAACCACAAATATTAATGAAAGCAATATTATTAGTACAAGATGTTTGTCCTAGAGAAAGTAATTTATAGAAGTAGGGAGACTGTAAGTAGCAAGAGATATCATTAAATATATGACATCAACAAATCTGCAGCTGTAAATATGTCTTCCCCCCCCCAATAATCAGGTTTTTAGTGATATTTTGTCTTTATTTAATAAAATACATAAGTTTCAAAGTTTGGATCAACTTAATTGTGATATTTTATTCACTCACAGGTGTGTGTATCCCTTTCTACTTTATTCTCAGCAAAATTCTACTTGATCTCCTGCATAAATCATATTTTCTAGAAATTTGGTTAAATTGTAGCAATGTAAAGTAGGGAAATTAATATAATTGCACTGATTCCAATGATAATGCAGTTGGTACATCCATATGGCAGATGTCTCATGCTTTTTTTACGATCTAGATCTTGAAAACAACAGAAAATGAATAATTTGTAAAAAATTCAGTTGTAAAACAGAACTGGAAGTTCATAGAATCATTAGGAATTGGAAGGGACCTCGAAAGATCATCTAGTCCAATCCCCCTGACACAGCACAATCACCTACACCAAGTCACACAGGAACACATCCAGGCGGCTCTTAAATGTCTCCAGTGAAGGAAACTCCACAACCACCCCTGGGCAGCCTGTTCCAGTTCTGCATCACCCTCACTGTTCCTCCTCATATTTATGTGGAACCTTCTATGTTCCATTTTACAACCATTGCCCCTCATCCTATCCTAGATGTCACTGAGAACAGCCCAGCTCCATCCTCCTGACACCCACCCTTCACATATTCATAGACATTAATGAGGTCACACCTCAATCTCCTCTTCTCCAAGCTAAAGAGACTCAGCTCCCACAGTCTCTCCTCATAAGAGAGGTGCTCCATCTCCTTCATCATCCTCCTTGCCCTACGCTGGACTATCTCCAGCAGCTCCACATTGCTCTTGAACTGAGGGGCTCACAACTGGAGACAATACTCCAGAAGTAGTCTCACCAGTGCAGAGTAGGAGAAGAACTTCTCTTGATCTGCTAACCACCCCTTTTCTGATCCACCCCAGGATGCTGTTGGCCCTATTGGCCACAAGAGCACATTGTTGGTTCATGGTCATCCTGCTGTCCATCAGGACCCCCAGGTCCCTTTCTCCTGCACTGCTCTCTAGCATGTCAGTCCCCAACCTATACTGCTACCTGGGGTTGTTCTTGCCCTTGTTCTATACCCTTGCTATACTTCATTAAATTGATCCCTGCCCAGCTCTCCAGCCTGTCCATATCTCGCTGAATGGCAGCACAGTCTGCTGGGGTGTCAACAACACCACCCAGCTTTGTGTCATCAGCAAACTTGCTGACAGTGCATGCCAATCCCTCATCCAAGTCATCAATGAATAGATTGAATAGCACTGGTCCCAGCACCAACCCTTGGGGGACTCCACTAGATACTGGCCTCCAACTAGACTCTGTCCCATTGACCACTACTACCTGACTTCTACCCTGTAGCCAGTTCACCATCCACCTCACTACCCAATAATCTAGACCACACTGCCTCAGTTTGGCTGAGA
Source organism: Rhinopomastus cyanomelas (assembly GCA_013400115.1). Classification (NCBI taxonomy): domain Eukaryota; kingdom Metazoa; phylum Chordata; class Aves; order Bucerotiformes; family Rhinopomastidae; genus Rhinopomastus; species Rhinopomastus cyanomelas. The sequence continues at coordinate 7,485 of VXBP01009785.1, forward strand.
GGATGCTGTGTGAGAGACTGTGTCAAATGCCTTATTCAAATCGAGATAGACCACATCCATCCGTCTGCCATCATCCATCCACCTGGTTATGCCCTCTCCTAGTCCCCATGACTTAGCAAAGATGATGGAGTGTGGTTTAGCAATGACTTCTGCCATCTCCCTCAGCACGTGCAGGTGCATCCCATCTGGGCCCATGGATTTGTGTACATCCAGCTTGCTCAACGTATCCCTAACCCAGTCCTCATCACCCAAGGCAGGCTCCTCTCTTGTCTCAACTTCCTCTGGAGTATCAGCAGTCTAGGGCTTGATATCAAGACAGCCCCAAGAAATATAGACAGAGGCAAAGAAGGTGTTCAGTATCTCTGCTTTCTCTGTATCCTCTGTTTCCAAGGCACCCACCTCATTCTGCAGGGGTCCTACGTTGCCTCTAGTTTTAGTTTTACCTGCTCAGGCTGAATGCAGAAGACACACTATTTGTTTGACCACATAAAATAGCCAAGGCAAGAGAAAATTTAAGAGCAAAGAAGAAAGTGAATCTTAGGTCACTGAAAGCAAGAAGACAATTTATAGGAAAGAAGTTTCAAGGTTGAGAAACTCGAGTGCATTTGAGTTTTCAATTTGGTGTGTAGTGCTCTGAAGTACTTTGCAGTACTACAACTCCACTGGTACCTCAAAAAAAAAACATCTTTGAAATTGGAGGCTGAAATGTTCCACCCCATACAAATTGCCCTTGATGGAGGAGACTCTGATGAATTATATTTTTTTTCTTAGATTTATCAAGTAATATAAAGGGTTAAGGAATCAGAGCTCTGATTTCCCATAAAAGACCTATAAAACAGCGTCATGTAGGAGGAATGACGCAACCTGGGAGTTTAATATTTCTACTCGCATACACATAGCCCACTCAGTCATGGAATCACAGAACATTAGGGATTGAAAGGGAGCTCAAAAGATTAATGTTTATAAATATGGAAAGGGCAAGTGTTAGGAGGATGGAGGCAGGCTCTGCTCAGTCTCATCTAATGATATGACAAAGAGCAATGGGTGTGAGCTGGAACAGGGGAGGTTCCACACAAATATGAGAAGGAACTTCTTCACAGTGAGGATGACAGAGCACTGGAATGGGCTGCCCAGGGATGTTTAAAACCCACCTGGACGCATTCCTGTGTGACTTGATCTAGGTGATGCTGCTGTGGCAGGGAGATAGAGGTCTCTTTCAATCCTTAATGTTCTGTGATTCTGTGTGATTCATCATTTTTACCCAAATTAAAAAAGCTTTATTATTGATCAGATATTAAGACAGATTTTGACAAACTCATTAATTGCTTAATATCTGCAACATAATGAGCAACACCAAAAAAGTAAATACTTTTCTCTTACCTTCAAAATCTTAAAATGCAGAATCACAGAACTATCGAGGCTGGAAAAGATCTCCAAGATCATCAAGTCCAGCCTATTACACCACTATCATCACAGAAGAATGCACTAGCATAAAGGGCCCAAAGTCTCATCTGCAACTTAAAGAATTAACGAACCGGTGAAAAGATGGAGGAGTAAAATGTTGGTGACTTTTAAAGCTCCTCAGTTTTAGGTTTAGGTCAGCATCTTCAGATGTGCAATCTGAAATGGAACAGCCTCACAGATGGTGTAACTGCATTCCTCTGATGCCAGTCCTTAAAGCACGACTGGTTTCACACTGATACAGACCGTCTACACAACTGTGTAGACATCTGGTAGAATGTGTTTCTCTACGTATCTTAGAACTAGCACTTGACTTCAAAGCTAAATTAATTCTTCTTCAGTGAGCAATTAATCACTGAAAAAAAAGAGATTTTGAATTGATGAGGCTTTTTCACTGAAATGAAAGGGGTAAGATTTCAAAAATATATCCAAAATACTCCTTCTGACATGTTCAGAACTCTTTGCTCTTGGTGATAATGAAGAGTTATGGATAGAAAGTTTGGGGCTTAATTAACAGTGTTCCTACTTAATATACTAACTTTTTAATAACTGAAAAAATAGAATAGATTCATAGAATCACTATGGCTGGAAAGGACCTTCAGGATCATCAAGCCCAGCTCTCATCTCAACACCTTTATAACCCCTAGATCATGGCCTCAAGTGCTCCAACTACTCAGTTTTTAAATACTTCCAGGAATGGTGACTCCACCACCTTCCTGGGCAGCCTGTTCCAGTGCCCAATCACTCTCTCAGTAAAGAACTTCTTCCTAAGATCCAGTCTAAACATCTCCCAATGCAGCTTGAGGCCATTATTGGGATTCCTTCTGAACTTCAGTAATTTTATCTCAAAGAAGCCCAGAAATAGAAGTTAAGATATTAAATAGAAACAAAATTTTTTTTAAAAATCTAGCAAAATAGGTCACTTCTGTTTTAAAATATGGTCTAAACAGAGGGAGGTGAATATATAGTTTTGTATTATGAGATATTTGTCTTGTACCACAGAGGCCTTACTTTTTGTGGTCCAGAACAGCTCTACGGCCTGAGGAAAAGGCACTAGGTCAGGACAGCCTGTGACAAAAGACACAGTGGTCACCATTATATAAAATGGTTAGAAATTTTCCGCATAACAACCTATAATTTGGCAATAAATATTCCCTTGAACAGTTTAACTCTAGCTACAGTAGGGAAAAATTATCTTAAGATACTTGAGGTCAGACATGAAGAAAAAGTTCTTTAATCGGAGGAAGGTTGATCCCTGGAACAGGCTGCCTAGAGAGGTGGTGGAGGTCCTGGAGGCATTCAAGGTCAGGCTGGATAGGGCTCCGGGCAACCTGGTCTGGTGAATGATGGCCCTGCTTCTTGTAGGGTGGTTGGAGTAGATGACTTTTGAAGGTTCCTTGCAACCCAACACATTCTATGATAACTGAGGGTTACTTAGCAAATAAGATCAAAACCAGCGTATTAGAAAACAAGAGTTTTAACAACCAGTAACAACCAGCTTGTTACACTGCAGATTGTAGAGCCTGTGGGTTGCTATCATTCAAACAGTCCTCAAACACAGCAGAGCAGTTTGAGTTGGGTAACGACACAGAAATTTTTTAAGCTTAACACCTTGACAGGCTTGATATCATCCAGCACAGACATATTTCACAACTGTAGAAAAAGTTTCTAACATGAACTAGTTACTCCATTGCGGTAACAAAGTGGGCTTCACCTGAAGATGCCCTCAAGCAAAGGGAAAAAGAACTTCATCATCTTGTAAGAAAACACTGTGCTCTCTCCTATTGCTTGGTGTCCTGTGATCAATAAACTACCTGAAGATTGACTGCAGAAAGCAAGATTTCTTGTGTACTGCAGCAACCACATACTGATAGTCTTCACTGGGGTCAGCAAATCAATTAATGATCACTTTTTCTTTACTACAGCGACATGTGAAATCATGGACTATAAAAAAATATCTGGCAATAGGGTTTTAGAGTGAACCCTGCCAGGCTGACTACATTCCTTAGGATTTCCTCTGGTAAAAGAGTTCCCACTAGATGTAATGATGTCTGCTCTTTGTAAGCCTTGATATATAGTACTGCACTCATTTTCTAACACCTAGTGATAAACCAGAACATTTTACTGATTAATACTTGCTCTTGGCACACAGTTCTACTGTTGCTGAGTAAGTCAGTCTAAGTTTGCTCCTGTCTTTTTTCACATTTCTAATTAATGGGTAAGCAAAATGTGTGCTCCCAAATGATTTCTCAGCTATGATACACATATGAGGTTGAGGGACTTAGGTCTCTTGAGCTTCAAAAACAGGAGACTGAGGGGTGACCCCATGAATGTTGATAAATATGGAGAGGGTGGGTGTCAGGAGGATGGAGCAAGGCTCTGCTCAGTGGCATCCAATGATGGGACAAGGGGTAACAGGTGTGAGCTGGAACACAGGAGGTTCCACATCAATATGAGAAGGAACTTCTTCATGGGGAACGTGACAGAACAGTGCAAGGGACTGCTCAGGGAGGTTGTGGAGTCTCCTTCTGTGGAGATGTTTAAGACCCACCTGCACATGTTCCTGTGTGACTTGATCATGGGGATCTTCTGTGGCAGGGGTATTGGACTAGATGGTCTTCCCCTTCCAATCCTAATGTTTTGTGATTCTGTGATCTCTTGTTGTTATGCCCATTAGACAATCATTGAATATCAGATAAAACATTCTAAGTGCTCTAATTACGTTATTTTTCCTTTTCAGTGTCTCAGCAGCTTTTATAATTTTTCATCTATTTTGTCACATATCTCCTCATATCTGTTACCTTGCTTTTTTTCCACGTGGAGAAGTCCTGGTAAAAGTCTCAGCAATGTTGAGAGCAAATCAGATATTTTAATAGAGATACTGGGCAATCTTAAAAATTAATTACGTTTCCAAGCAGGGATTAGGTAGATTTGAGATCCTTAAACTAATTACTTCTATATCAAAGTCTCCTGTTAAGCTGCTTTGTATAATACAGGATGTATCTAAGTAGACAGATGCCTCACTGCTTGAAGTTATTGCTCCCTGGAGTTTTAACTCTGACTCAGAAGTACTCCAGCCTGAGCAGCTCATCTCCTTTCTAAACTTCACTGAGCCCAGAGGAAACCAGAATTTTCTCAGAACGTGCTCAAAGCACACAAACACTCACAAACAAATGGAGATCATTAGAATGTAATGACCACTGTCTACTCTGAAATGACTAGAGGGAGAGCAGTTGCCACTCATCTTTGTGAAGCGGTGATCTAGTGATTGTTAAGACTTTCCTATAAGATACCACAGTCAGTTCCAAACACTCCACCTGTATTTCCATAACCCACGTTTTCCAAAGAGTCGGGAATGGGGAAACAGATTAAAGGAGAAGAAAGAGTCTGTCTAGATAGGTGGTGGAGGCCCCATCCCTGAAGCCAGTCAAGGCTGGATGGGGGTCCAGGCAATCTGGTCTGGTGAGTGATAGCCCTGCTTGCTGCAGGGAGGTTAGGCTAGATGACATTTAGAGATCCCTTCCAATTCAATACATTCTAGGATTTTCATGCCATATACATCTTGTCAAGCACAGACGATCATTCAATACTTTCGAAGTAAGATCTGAAGGCTTCTGGAATTTTCAAAGATATATAATGAATTTATGTGGGAAAAGAGAAATAAGGTGACAACTGACAGAGTTTTGCTAGTCGATGCTTTGGCTCAAAATTCATTCTGCTGGGTCTCACAGATTCTGCTCTATCTCTAGCAGTATTTCTTGTGTCCGTTAATCACATATCCAGAGAGAGCCAGAAATTATCAGTGATAGATGGTGACTGAAAAGATCTCATGTCATCCCAAAGGAAAGGAGAAGCTGCAACAAACAGCCTGTCATGTATTATTCTTACAATAGAAAAGGCCAATTGTTGCCCTTCTGACAGCTACTGCATCCAGGCATTGCGAGCTGAGCTGGGGTCTGGTAATCGGGATAGGGACCTTAAATGGCTCCTGTAACAAGTTTTGGGAAACCACAGTTTGTCCCAGAGATGGCCAGTGTGGCCAACTAGTGACAGCAAAAAAGATACCAACCTAGACCTAAGTGTCTATTTTAAAAAGTTTATCAGGATGCACACAAAAAATGTGTAAGGTAAATGATGCCTTCAAGTTGCACAGAACTGATTGCTAAAGGAAGATTAATTTGTTGCTTACTTGTACAGTTACAGATATTCAGTCTCTCCTAGGATGCAAAATATAGCTGTTCACAACCACCACCAACAAAACCCTACAAAGAAGTGACCTCCTAGTCACTTTTTCTTCACAGAGAGAGTGGTTGGGCACTGGAATGGGCTGCCCAGGATGGTTTTTTGAGTCACCATCCCTGAATGGGTTTAAAAGTCACTCAGCTGTAGTGTTCAGGAATATGGTTTAGGGGTGAACTTGTAGATCAGGGTTGATGGTTGGACTCAATGATCCCAAGAGGCTTTTCCAACCTGAAAGATTCCATGAATCTATTCTGTTCTATGATTCTGCAGTCTCCCTAACTACTACGTGCACAGAGAACCTGCATTTTGGTCCTTAAAAGTGAGGAAGAACTAAGATATAAACATTCTAGAAAGATTAATGTTGAGCTTTTAAAACTTTAAATGAGTTGGGTTTGTTTTCTATTTGTAGCACTCATAGATTTCCAAAACTGTTTATCTGTCTCACAGTATCCTTCTAGTACGACATCTTCCTTGCAGTAGTAATTCACACAAGTGAAAATCTCGTCCACACACTGAGAAACTGAGACAGTTCCTGACACAGGGCTAAACTTAATGACATTTCCCTCCATCCTAATAGCAAAGATTACTGCAGAAGTTATCAAATTTCAACAAATTATCATACAAGTGGAAGAGGACATACATATTATCATACAAGTGTCTCTGAAGACGATAAACAAAGGGAAACAACAGCACGTGTCACTGTGATTGCCAAGTAGTGTTTTTCTGCAAATGTCACAGCGATAACGAGACGAAAACAGCTTCAACTAGCAGGTACCATCCGGTCACTTGCAGTGCATAAATCCAGAGAAGTTAATATTTTCACTAGTTGCTGCAAGCACCTCTGAATATCTTCTAATGACCCTTCTGAAGGAAATTTATGCCGTTATAAAGTAGCTAAATATTAAAATTTGATTTATAGGACCCAGACTGAAATGTAATTTCTTTTATATTAACTTTAAAATTAAAAAATATGCTTGTACTTGGGAACTCAAGGCTAGAAGGCTGCTGGGTCAGTGACTTATGCTCCCTGTTGTGGAAGGCAGATGTATTTCATAAGCCTCTTTGTACACTTCTTCATCTCCATCACAGACAGTGGTTGGATTTTTGACCTTCATTACTGTGAATGAAAACTTGTTCCAATACTTGTCTGTTCTGATGGTTAGAAATTACTAATTAGCAACATAAATTTATTCATGCTCACATTGCACTTTTTTTCCTTCTTTGACAACTTTATCCTTTAGCTTTGATAGGTTTCCTCTTGCCTGATGTTTCAGTGTCTAAACAAATAGTATTGATATTCACTCTCCTCTTCATCCTACCTAAGCCAACACCTTTGGGGTTTTTTTAATAAGAAAGTTTCTACATTATTATTTCCATTTTAGCTGCCCTTCCATACATCTGCCAGCAGATTTTATCTCTTCAATAACCTAACCAGAGTTCAGCTCAGTCCAGTGCAAGTTCAAGGAAGAGATGAGAGGTTGGAGCAGATCCAAAGGAGCAATGGGGTTGGGGAAGAGAATGGAGGCAAAGTCTGATGAGGAGAGGCTGAGGGAGCTGGGGTGTTTAGCCTGGAGAAAAGGAGACTCGGGGGGGACCATCTCCCTCTCTACATCTTCCTGAAGGGAGGTTGTAGTCAGGGGGGGGTCAGGATCTTCTCCCAGGCAACTAGTGACAAGACAAGAAGGCAGGTCCTGAAGCTGCACCAGGGAAGGGTTAGGTTGGATGTCTGGAAGTCCTTCCTCATGGAAAGGGTGATCAAACACTGGGATGGACTGCTCAGGGCAGTGGTGGAGTCCCTGGCCCTGGAGGTGTTTAAGGACAGACTGGCTGTGACCCTTAGTGCTCTGGTCTGGCCAATGTGGTGATGTTAAGTCATGGGCTGGACTTGATGATCTTAGAGTTCTTGTCCAGCCTCAATAATTCTGTGATGCTGTGATTTTGTAACAGCATTTGCATCTCTCCTGAAAACATCTCATGTGTTGACATTTTAGATTTCATCAACCTTTCCCCATCTGCAGCCATATACTGGAGAGGTTTATTGGCATCCTGTGGCACACAACACAGCCAAGTTTTCGTGGGCTGTCCTTAGCTCATCAGCTGAACCTTGTCAGTACTCAGGAAAACTCTGCTTTTCCCAATTTACTGGGTTAAATGAGATTTTCTGTATCACAGCCTGACTCTCATATTAACTGCAATTTGCCTTGATATCTAATACAAGAGTCCTCTGGGTTAACACACATTTACTTTCAAACCTATGTCACTAATATTAAGAAGATAATAAAAGCCAAGCAAAGTAAAAATCTCCTGAACATGACTTCTTGAATTCAGGCACAAGTTCTCAAAACTATCTGTACATCCAGAGACCCTTTTATATTTACCTGGCTTGTTGTCCTGTGCCACACATGAATCATTGCATCTCTAAACCATGAAATCCCTAAATGTGATCCTAAAATAAAGACAGACATTCCTAAGAATGGAGTTTTACAAGTAAAAGCTTTTTTAAAGCCTGGCTGACTCTGCACAGATTACCACAGGAGAATTATATTACACTTTTTCTTTAAAGAAAGAAACAGAGAGAGAGGGAGAGCGAGAGGAGGAGAGCACTGAAGACCAACAAAACAAGAGTATATTCATTTTTAATGTGATAGGAGCTGGTGAAGCTGTGTTAAATTGAAATATAAATGTAGAAAAGCAGAGATTTACCTATCTATTGTCAACACCCACAGTATTATTTTGGGATATTATTTGGGATATTATGTTGAAAATATATACAGTCAATTTGGAACTAGGCTTTGAGCCTTGGAGGAGTAATTCTGTATTTCATTACGAGAGGAATATGTAGGTAACTTTAACTTTCTAAATAGAAGTGATCCCAAGAACAACTATATCAGTAGTGCTTGCAGCTGGAAGAAATGGAATAGTGCAGACAGGGTGTAAATCTGGGCCTGGGAGTAGACTGAACATTGTTAAGAGTTAGTCACAGCATCAGCTTAGCCACGGTGCAGCGTGTAACACAATTGCGTGCACACACCCCACTCTGAAGTAACACTTGCATTTCGATCTACGACCCAGTAAAGCAGTTACAGGCAGTTGATAAAATGCACTCAGGATAGTGACTGGTGTTTGAGGAGAAAAGAGCCTTTCAAGAGTAAATACAATACTTCTACTCAGTGTAAAGCCATCTTGAAAGATAGCTTCTACAACTCCATTGGGTTTTTTTCTAAGCACCTGAGAAAAATTCATTACTTTCCTTTGAAATGGAGAATGATGGAAAATGGAGCTATGGATTTTGCTTTCAGTTGCTGGATAAATACTGAGTAGCTGCTAAAAAAGTTCGAGATACACTTGTGAAAGGAGGTTTTAGCAATAGCCAACTACTGTGTGTATGGAGGGTGAAAGAAGAGGCCGGAGAAGTTAGTCTCTTGCTGAATCAGATGATAGAGACAGGAGGAAGAAGCGGCTGACCTGTACGCTATCCCTACAGTCCATAAAACTGTGATCAATTAAACTATAAATCAGTGTAACAAACCTTGATTCATAAAATAACTGGTGATTAATGAAATGTTTCGTTAATGAATCACAATTAATGAAATCTGCTCATTAATAGATTTTTTGAAAACGTATTTTATTGGCCTCATGAATACGTGTGAAATGGCTGGAATAAACAGTAGGTCATCTATTCTTTTTGTTCATTTAAAGATATCAAAATAACCAAAATCTAGATGTTTGATAGCAATCAGCAGACAGTGAAACACCACAGCTTTAAGACTATGGTTTTATCTCATTTGAGACTTTTAATTTCTTTAAGTTATTCTTACTGGTTCTTTTCCTTCTCTACTCACAGGTACATTTTAAGGATCATAAAAATTAAAGTTTACTGCAACACTATCTTCACCAGCAGCAATCAAATTAGAGAGTACAGGAAGTAAACCCAGAAACAATCAGCACACAAATAGCAAAACTGTTGGGAAAAAAGGCTGGTTCTGATTCCTGCTAGTGATGAACAGGGATTTCTATCAGTGGCAGAAAGCAGCAGCTTCCTCTGCTGCTACTGTACTACTGCTGGGATTGCAAATTTCCACTTGCAATCGTTTTCCTTCTCTACACTTTCCCCTATACAGCTGGGAAACCTGGGTACCCTACTTCTAGATTTTTTTGTGCTGCTATTGTTTTTGTTTCTCACAGGCAGGCAGTGACGTGCCTGCGTGATTTGTTTTGTTTGCTTGGTTTGTTGTTGTTTTGTATAACTGCTTCTGCTTCCATACCTCTTGCTCAGCTGTTTCGCTCCCTAAAGATTCATTTCGCTATCTCCATGTTTGTTTTGTTATCAAATAGATAACAATATCAATAGATAGGTATGTTTTCCTGGGTACTTGCAGCAGAAGAAACATCATGCAGCAGTTGCCTTACTTAGAATGGTTTCCCCATGCCCCCTGCCTTCCCATTTTCATATCTCAGAATCACAGAACATTAGGGACTGGAAGGGACCTCAAAAGATCATCCAGTCAAATCACCCTGTCACAGCAGGATCATCTAGATCAAGTCACACAGGAACATGTCCAGGCAGGTTTTAAATGTCTTCAGAGAAGGAGACTCCAGAACCCCTCTGAGTAGCCCCTTAGAGAGCACCCTCACTGAGAGGAGGTTCCTTCTCATATTGATGTGGGATCTCCTCTATTCCAGCTTACACCCATTGCCCCTTATCCTATCATTAGATAGAATCATAGAATCATTGCGGATCGGAAGGGACCTCGAAAGATCATCTAGTCCAATCCGCCTGCAACAGCAGGATCACCTAAACCAAGTCACCCAGGAACCCGTCCAGTTGGGTCTTGAACATCTCCAGTGAGGGAGACTCCACAACCCCCCTGGGCAGCCTGTTCCAGTGCTCCGTCACCCTCACCGTAAAGAAGTTCCTTCTCAGGTTGATGTGGAACCTCCTATGTTCCAGCTTACAACCATTGCCCCTTGTCCTATCACTACATGACACCGAGAACAGCCCAGTGCCATCCTCCTGACACTCACCCCTCAAATATTTGTAGACATTAATGAGGTCACCCCTCAGTCTCCTCTTCTCCAAGCTAAAGAGACCCAGCTCCCTCAACCTCTCCTCATAAGGGATGCCACTGTGCTGATCCTGGCTCCATCCTCCTGACACTCGCCCATTCCATATTTATAAACATGAATGGGGTCACCTCCAAGTCTCCTTTTTTCCAGGCTCAAGAGACCCAGGTCCCTCAGCCTTTCCTCATCAGGGAGCTGTTCCACTCCATCATCTTTGTGGCTCTGCACTGGACTCTCTCAAGCAGTTCTGTGTCCTTCTGGAACTGAGGGTCCCAGAACTGGACACAAACTTCCAAATGTGGTCTCAGCAGAGCAGAGTAGAGGGGGAGGAGAACCTCTCTCAATCTACTAACCACCTCCATTCTGATCCAACACCAGGATGCCGTTGGCCTTCTTGGACACAAGGGCACATTGCTGGCTCATGGTCATCCTTCTGGCCACTGGGACCCCCAGTTTCTCCTACAGTCCTGTTCAGTTTTCATATAAATCATTCCTTAATTTCCCCCTTTAGTTGTACTTAAAACATAAATATTAATGTAGACTTTCTACCGATGAAAGAAACACACCAGAGATCTCTATTAAAGGCTTTTACCAATCTGGATGAGCACCAGAAGAGAAGAGTCAGAATTTGGCAATTTTATATGGTATTGCTGTGTCTCCAGATTACTTTTGGTGTTGCTGTTAAATATTGAAAAACACAGAAAAGCACAACCCCCTGTAAACAATAATATTTTGTTCTGCATGATGCTTTTTCATGGCAGTACTGCTATGGGGAGTCCTGTAGGAACTGACTCCTTTCCCCGTAAACCATCTGATGTCAGCTAACATTAGACTGCCATCACATCTCATAGCCCCAGAAGAAAATGATGGCTCACCACACACTCTGTTAACCATCACACTCATTGTGGTGTGCTCATCAGCAGGTGCCCATCAAACTAGTCTCTCTCCACCTCCATCAACAGGACAGGAGAAGAAAAAGCTCGTGAGTCAAGATAAGCAGAAAGAGTCAATGAAGGAATTTGCCTCATTGGCAAAACAGAGTGACTTGGGGGAATTAATTTATTAACAAATAATAACAGAGTAGGGGAATAATTAAGGACAAAAAAAAATAAAGACATCTTTCACCTACTCCAACTCAGTTCAGAACCTACTCAGTTCAGGCTGAACTTCACTCATCTGCTCCTTTGCAGATTGAAGACATGGACACACACATGCTGGAACAGGTTGCCCAAGGCAGTTGTGGCTGCCTGGAACTGTTGAAGACCAGGTTGGCTGGGGCCCTGAGTAACCTGATCTAGTGAAGACATCCCTGCCTGTGCAGGGGGATTGTGACTGGATGATCTTTAAGGTCCTTTCCAACCCTGGCCATTCTATGATTCTATAAAGCAGAGTATTTTGTTGAATACTAGAAGTTACGTCACATAAGTCTGTAAATCGTCAGAGCCTATCAGCACCATAAAAGCAATTTGAAAAATTAATGGAAAAAATTCATCAAGGGCTATTAAATAATCTTAAAGCTGCCATCTCTACGTGAAGAAAGATGATGGTGTGGGGAGTTTTCAATTTCTTTCTTTGAATGTTCTGAAAATTTACAGAAGGTGGGAAATTCCAGGAGTATTTGAAAATAGGTACAGAGAGGCAACGCTAAATCCATTGCATTGTTTGTTTCTCTCCTGCATTCTCCAGCGTGTGCTAACAAACCACACTCACCAAAGCCCTTCTCTTTAAGCTATCAGCCAAAATATAGGCTACCATTGGATTTCCCAGGGGACCACAAAGCAACTGGCTGAGCAAAAAATGTCTGTTGGTAAAGGATTCATTTCTCTGGCCAGCCCTTCCGAACGGTGCCAATCAGGGTGCTACAACTGGTTGATTAACACTGCCTCCCAGTTCCTCGCAGGAGCAGCAGTAAGTCACTCTACGTTTGTTTTATCTCTACCTGGGCACATTTATTACTGGTTCTTTTTAAGGAAGAAAAGCATGAGACAGGATTCTGGAGTGGGAAAAGAAATATTGCTGTACAAAGGAGTAGGACAGGAAAAAACACAGTGCTGTAAGGTATTGAGTAGAAAGGTTGGTTGAGGGTCTGTTGTGGGATGGGGAATATGCTGCCACATGACACTAATTTTGACTTTTTAATGTTTCTTACTTTGTTGAATGACAGAACCCTAAAATAAGTTATTTTAAATTCCTTAAAAATTAAAATCTTTTTCAGAAAAGGCAAGCAGATTCAACAAAGAGCCAAAGTTTCGTTGGGAATTAGAAGAGCCTTTCCTTACATTTTTTAATGCCTACACAGATAGTTGGAGTTTTCTTTGAATTGTTAGGGAGCAAACATTTCCTCACATATATTTCAGTGAGCTAAATGGCCTTTCATGTCTTCAGTCGGCCTTTTCTATCAATAATTTATAAGAGTTAAGTCTTCTGTCAAATGTTGTCCATAGAAAATGAGTTTCAGGGTAATAACACTTAAATTTTTTTTGCGAAACAAGGTTATTCGATTAAATTATATTTCAACAGTGAAATTATAGATAAGTTAAGGTCATGCTGTTAAACAACAGATAGTATGGTTTAGATAATCACTGACTACATGAAGAGTAGGTTTTAGCAGCAAGCGAGGAAAGCATTTGTCCTGCAATGAGCTTGCAGACGTGCAACTATTACAATAAATGTGTTCATAGAAGAGCTCTGAAGGAAGCTTGTGCAGTAAAGAAAACAGTGAATGACATAATCTATGCAAAAGTAATTGCAAATTAATATTAATTCAGAATACTTCAGCTTCTTGGTGGAATCTTTGTCTCTTTGCTCTACTGGTATACTTCCTATTTTCAAAAAGGGTAGGAAGGACGAGCCAGGGAACTACAGGCCAGTCACTCTCACCTCTGTGCCTAGTACAATCATGGAGCAGATCCTCCTGAAGGCACTGCTGAGACAGGAGAATAGTGAAGAGGTGATTGGGCACAATCAGCATGGCTTCACCAAGGGCAAGTCCTGCCTGACAAACCTGGTGCCCTTCTGTGAACAGGTCACAACATTAATGGATGAGGGGCGAGCGACTGATGTCATTTACCTGGACCTGAGCAAAGCCTTCGACGCTGTCTCGCACCACATTCTGGTCTCCAAGCTGGTGGAACATGGCTTTGATGGGTGGACCACTAGATGGCTAAAGAAAAGGCTTCATGGCCACACACAGAGTGGTTGTGAATGGATCCATGTCCAAGTGGAGGCCAGTGACAAGCAGAGTCCCTCAGGGATCAGTCTTGTTCAACATCTTTGTAGGTGACATGGACAGAGGCATTGAGTGCACCCTCAGCAAGTTTGCTGACGACACCAAGCTGTGTGGTGCAGCAGACACGCTGGAGGGCAGGGATGCCATCCAGAGGGACCTGGACAGGCTGGAGAGGTGGACACAAGCCAACCTGATGGGGTTCAACAAGTCCAAGTGTAAGGTCCTGCATCTGGGTCGAGGCAATCCTAAGCACAAATACAGGCTGGGCAGTGACTGGCTGGAGAGTAGCCCTGAGGAGAGGGACTTGGGGGTGCTTGTGGATGAAAAGCTCAACACAAGCCAGCAGTGTGCACTTTTGGCCCACAAGGCAAACTGGATCCTGGGTTGCATCAGGAAAAGTGTGACCATGAGCCAAAGTGCCCTTGGGTCTCCTAGGATGCATTGAGCATGGTCTATAGGTCAAAGAAGGTTCTTATCCCCCTCTACGCACAGGTTAGGCCACATCTGGGATACTGCACCCAGTTCTGGGCTGCCCAGTTCATTGAGTTTCACAGAATCACAGAACATGAGAGATTGGAATGGACCTCAAGAAATCATCTAGTTTGTTTGCAAGCAACGCACCACAGTGTCCACTCACTCAGCAGTGACCTATTTCACACATCTACAGGGACTGGGTAGCATTTAGAACCCTAAAGGAACAAAGACACCACTTGTTGCATAGAAAACATTGTCCTTTTTAAATCCTCCTCTATTTTAAAATAATCTTTCTTAATTCCATTATTTTATTTGTCATATGTTTCTTTTAGCATGTTTATGTTCAAGATCATCCATCGACTCTGAAAAGCCCTGTACTGGTGATTTGATTTCCAGGCGTTTTACTGGCAGCATTTGAACAAGAGCATTAAACACCCTGCACAGAAATCCTCCCTTTGTGTTGGAATTGTTGCGTCTGCTATGCGATGAATAGCCCCCACGCTGCCTTCACTAATCTCCCCAAGACACCCAGCTCTTGCTTGAGGTCTCACATCTTATTTTCCTGGCCTAGAAATCTTATCCCTTATGGTTGGGGCCCCATCCCTGGAGGTGTTTAAGGCCAGGCTGGATGGGGCTCTGGCCAGCCTGGTCCAGGGTGGGGTGTCCCTGCCCATGGTGGGGGGGTTGGAACTTGATGATCAGGTGGTCCCTTCCAGCCCTGAGTGATACTTATTCTATAACTTCTCCAGTGAAGAGATCCTGCTGTGGCAGGGGGATTGGACTAGATGATCTTTCAGGGTCCCTTCCAGTCCCTAATGATTCTATGATTCTTCTTTTTCTGCATAATTTTTACATATGCATGTATTGCTGCCCAGAAAGCCAATTGTATCCTGGGCTGCATCAAAAGAAGCAGTGACAGTCAGTTGAGGGAGGTGATTCTGCCCCTCTGCTCAGCACTCGTGAGACCCCACTTGGGTCCAGTTCTGGAGTCCCCAACATAAAAAAGACATAGAGCTCCTGGGAGTTGTTCAGAGTGCCAAACTATCAGAAGGCTGGAGCATCTCCCCTGCGAGGACAGGCTGAACAAGTTGAGGTTGTTCAACCTGGAGAAGAGGAGGCTCCCAGGTGACTTTCTAGAAGCTTCCCAATCTCTGAAGTGGGCTACAAGAAAGGTAGGGGAGGGCTTTTTACATGGGTGCATAGCAAGAGGACAAGGGAAAGGGTCCTAGACTTGAAGAGGGGAGACTGAAGTTGAACATGAGGAACAAATTCTTTCCTATGAGGATGGTGAGGTGCTGAAACAGGTTGCTTAGGGCAGCTGTGGCTACCCTATCCCCAGCAGTGTTGAAGGACAGATTGGCTGAGGCCCTGAGTGAAGGCATCTCCACCTGTGCAGGGGGATTCTAACTGGATGATCTTTAAGATCTCTTCCAACCCTGGCCATTCTATTCTTCTATGATATAAAAGAATGACATTGGAAAAAAACTGAGATAGCAGAAACAGTTTTTATACTTGCTATCTATCATTATTTGTGTCATCCAGAATGACTAGGTGCTTTTGCCAACATACAGTGCTGAAACACACATAAATAAGATATAAAACATTTACACTGAAGTCTTTAAACTGGATAATTTCCAGTCAACTATGCTTCACAGTGAATCATGTTTCTGATTTTCTTGAGGAGCACATAGCACATTGCGACAAAACTGATTCAGGCCTCAGCGTAGGATTGTTTGAGTGATTTCAGATACAACTGGGATTGCTGTTCCAAACCAGTTGGAGGAAGATTGTACTTCAAGCTTCATTTATTCTGCATCCAAGTGCAAATATCAATTTTTTTTCTTAATAAAAGATATTAAAACCTGGTTTTACTTGTTGCTATAGGAAGCTGCCTAATTCCCCCTCAACTTTCCTAGTGCTCTACTGTAAGCCAACTGAACTGAGAGAGCTCCTGGCATTTCTAATTATAGGCTAATTTGAATGTCATTGAAGGGAAAAGGATTGTCCAAATAGTGACTGACAAAACAGAGCAAGAAAGGTAGACAACTGACCTCGATTACAACCTAGAGTTGTCACTAAACATTACACAAATCCTTAAGAACTGATGTTTAATAAATTATTAGTGACACTTGCAATAAACATTGAATTAGGTCTCCTGAGGTGTATTTAAAGCAAAATGAAACCATCTTTAAAGCAACAAGATAAAATGATCCTTATCATGACCCTAATAAACCTTCATGTAGCTTCAATATAAACCTTAACTCTACGTGGAATTCCCACAGGCTCACGCGCTTGTTCTGACTTCTAGTCGATTCACCAGGGTTTTTCTTGCTCTTTGGGACTACATTAAGGTACCAGTTTGTACACTGTGAGCCTTTATGACTTTCTCTTGAGTCCCACCTAACCTCAGATGTTTACACCTTCACTCATGCTACTAATCAACTGAGGAATCTCGCAAGAGAGCTTTGTAAAATGAACGTGGTCAACATGCTCCAACATTGGAATAACTGACTGTATTCACCTTTTGATCCTTTCTGGAAAGCTTTAGCTGTAGTCATGGATTTTGCTTAAGTAACACCTATAAGGTAATCAGATTTGATGTGGTACTGACATCTCTGGAGTCCTTCTAATCCTTTCCCCATCATCCGTCACCAACAAAACAAGCTCAAGAGTTTCTCCGTTGGAGCCTGTGCCTAAAACATGGGTTCATTTCCTACAACCAGGATTTTGCATGTCAAAGTCTATTCTGGTCCCATTCATTCTCATAAAAAAGGCAAAAAACCCCAACCCAAATCTAAACCAAGTGTCCTGTGTTAGAGACCTCCACTTTATAGTGACTTTACATCTCTCTCAGTCATCATCTTAAACCAGAGCATTATTCAGTTTCCTCCCATATACTACTGCTCTCTGCTTTCTGACATTTCCTTGATGTTGTTTCTCATCTCCACCCTTCTTCATTAAATACCTTCTTTTGAAAACAAAGGATCACACTGCCTCCTTGTTCACTCTTCTCTTTATAGACTGGTCAAGACTTCTCTCACTCTTGGACTATAATTTATTTCTTTCTGAATTCGGTGGAATTCAATTTTCAAGACTTTAGCAGTAGCCCAAACCATAAAGTTCTTTAACTACTAGTACCCCTCTCCAGCAAACTCTTTCTGCCTGTTGAACAGATGGCATGTGAGGATGTAAATATGAATTAGAAATGAGATATGGTGGTTCATACAGCTGCCAGCAACATAGGATGAGTTGGATTGTTTGTTGTGTAACTTCTCCGTGCTGGAAAACGATTGGGCAGCAGACCCAGCAGGTGTGGTGTTAGCCAGTGGCTAACTGTGGACTCCAGCTGAATCGTTAAAGCAAATCAGAAATACTGAACAGATATTTTCCATGTAATCAAACAGGCTGAGATATTCAGGTATTGCATTACCAACTGCTGACTTGAACTGCTTGAGCATAACTGAAATTATTCATTTCTCCGCTGCTGCTCTGCAGCTGCCTGGTGCCAAAGATAGGTTTTAAATTGTTTGACAGGAAGGACTGTTTGACCTGATGGACTGAGTTATTTTGAATTTTAAGTCTGGAGAGATGGAAACACATTGGGCTAGAAATAGCTAGCAGGTTCTTCAATAAACGAGTAGCAGTACAAATCTCCCTTACATCCTCACACGTAACCAGAACACATACCCGTTGTTCTGGTTGTAAAAAACATGAGTGATCCAGAAAAACAATGAAAAAAACAAAAAAGAGCCCCCTCTTGGGTAAGTGAAATAAACAAACATCAGAATGTCAAAGCAGTTGCCACTTATGCAAATTTTGATATTTATAAGCCAGGCTAACCTTAATGAAACAAAGAGACTTTGACCTGCATTCATCACTGAGCAGACACGAATTTACTGCTGGCTTTCAAACACTGGCAGAAGGGCACAAACTTCTCTCCTGCAGGATAGATGAGGAGTATTCAGCAGCCGAAGGCCAGAGCTGCTCCCAAGCCTAATCAACCTTCTGTACCCCCTGGGCTGTGGGAGGCAGATGCTTCTCATCAGCTGAATCCTCACAGCATGAACTTTTCCCCCACCTCATCAAAGTGGGCAGAGGAGCAATTGCAGCACCATGTCCCGTGGGATCTTTTATTCTTTTGCATTTAAGGTATCTTGAAATGAAGAATAAATCAAAATTACTAAATACAGTAGATGCTGTGGGGAAGCAGAGCTCAGTAGATGCTATGTATTGTTGGGGAATGTGTGTATGAAGAGAAGGAAATACATCTAAGCCTGTGTCTAGGGGTGTTCCTCAGGAATCAGTACTGGCTCCAGTCCTATTCAATATGTTCATCAGCAACCTGGATGAAGGGACAAAGTGTCCCTCAGCAGGTTTGGATACAATACAAAGCTAGGAGGCATGACTGACATGCCAAGGGGCTGTGCTGCCATCCATCATGCCCTGGATAAGCTGGAGAGTTGGGTGTACAGAGGACTGTATCTGGGGAGGAACAATCCCATGGATCAGTACAGGGTGGGGATGGACCTGCTGGAGAGCATCGTTCAAGAAACTTAGCACACCTGGTGGTGCTGGGGAACGATGCTGACCATGAGCCAAAGTGCCCTTGGGTCTCCTAGGATGCATTGAGCATGGTCTATAGGTCAAAGAAGGTTCTTATCCCCCTCTACTCACAGGATACTGCACCCAGTTCTGGGATGCCCAGTTCAAGAGGCACAGAATGCTACCAGATAGAATCCACCACTGAGCCACCATGTTTCGAGGGCTGGAGCATCTGCCTTATGAGGTAACTTTGAGTTTCACAGAATCACAGAACATGAGAGATTGGAATGGACCTCAAGAAATCATCTAGTTTGTTTGCAAGCAACGCACCACAGTGTCCACTCACTCAGCAGTGACCTATTTCACACATCTACAGGGACTGGGTAGCATTTAGAACCCTAAAGGAACAAAGACACCACTTGTTGCATAGAAAACATTGTCCTTTTTAAATCCTCCTCTATTTTAAAATAATCTTTCTTAATTCCATTATTTTATTTGTCATATGTTTCTTTTAGCATGTTTATGTTCAAGATCATCCATCGACTCTGAAAAGCCCTGTACTGGTGATTTGATTTCCAGGCGTTTTACTGGCAGCATTTGAACAAGAGCATTAAACACCCTGCACAGAAATCCTCCCTTTGTGTTGGAATTGTTGCATCTGCTATGCGATGAATAGCCCCCACACTGCCTTCACTAATCTCCCCGAGACACCCAGCTCTTGCTTGAGGTCTCACATCTTATTTTCCTGGCCTAGAAATCTTATCCCTGGCTTCGAAATCAGTTCTTGTACCAAGATCTCATTTAGTATCTTGGGGGTTATTTTCTGGGTTTTGTTCTATCACTGCCAACAACATGTCAGCTAGATGTGGGATGGTAAACAGATTGTCCCTCAACATCTAGACCAAGTGTTATTTCAGGACATCTTCATCAAAGAATATTTGCATAATTAGCCATAGAACCGCATCGCTGCAGAAAACCACTGACACACCAAGGATGAAAATGCAGATACCTATGAAAATTGGGACGGAGAGGAATCTGTGTTAAAGCATTATAACTATTGGCACTCTCTTATGACTGAGAGAAACATCACCATTAGACTAAAAAAATGCAAATTAGGCCATTTAAGAATAACTTAACCTGTAGTCATCCAATATGTTAGTCAATAGTAGATTTGTAATACCTTAACCTGCATGGAAAAGAATTCATCCAGTATCAAAGTTAAGACAGGTTCCAGATTTAACTTTGGGGTGGATATAGGTAGTTACTTTTGAATTTTCTCATGAGAACTTAAATAGTCACTGGTTATTTCTACCATATCAGAGTTTTTCCGTGATCCCATAGTATTCCTAAACCATTTTTGAAGCAGAATTCGTGGTTAGCTCCATATTCTGTCATACAGCTAAAATACAGATATTGATAATGTTGATGGAAAAAAACATGCCTTCTTGTCCTCAAATACTCATTTGCAAGCCTTGTGACTGTTGCCAATATTAATTTTTACAGCTATCTTTGTCTTCTGTCTACATTGGATTGCTGTGGAGTGATAGCAGTGATTATTTGGGTGCTAAGAGCTTTGTCATGTCCTTTGATTATACCCAACAGAAATCTAAGCATCCAAAATAAGGATCTTTCTTCATAGAAGGAGTTGAACACATGAAAATATGCTTACATAATCCCCAATAAAGCCCCAGTATGCCACTGGGTCACTGTAGATCACATAGTCAGAAACATTTAGGTTGGAAAAGACATATAAGATCACTAAGTCCAATCTCTAACCCTAACCTTATCTTTATAACCCCTCAAACAGACCTCTAAGCACCTTATCTATATGATTTTTAAACACATCAAGGGATGGTGACTCAACCCCTTCCCTGGGCAGCCCGTTTCAGGCCTTTACCACCCTCTCAGAGAAAAAACTTTCCTAATGTCGAGCCTAACTTTAGGCTGTTCCCTCTAGTCTTGTCATAAATTACTTGTGAGAAAAAGCCAGCCCCTAACTCTGTACACTGCCTTTTCAGACAGTTGTAGAGAGCAATGTCTCCTCTTCTTCAGACTAAAGAGCCCCAGCTCCTGTGCAACTTGGTCTAGGTGATCCTGCTGTGGCCAGGAGATTGGACTGGATGATCTTTCAAGGTCCTTTCCAACCCCTAATGATTCTATGATTCCCTCAGCCGCTCTTCCTAAGGCTGGTTTCCCAAGCCCTTCAGCAGCCTGGCTGCTCTTTACCTGCTCCAGCACCTCAACGTCCTTCTTGTACTGAGGTGCCCAAAACTGACCCCACTACTTGAGATGGGGTCTTACCAGCGCTAAGTAGAGGGGGACGACCACTTCTCTAAACCTGCTGGCCACACTATTTCTGATACAGGCCAGGATGCCGTTGGCCTTCTTGACCACCTAGGCACACTGCTGGCTCCTGCTCAGCAGCCTGTCCATTAGCATCCCAAGGCCCCTCTCTGTCTGACAGCTTTCCAGCCACTCTTCTCCCAGCCTGTAGCACTAGTGGGGGTTGTTGTGGCCCAAGTGCAGGACCCAGCAGTTGCCTTAGCCCATCGATTGTGTCTAAGTACCTCTATAGACCCTCCCTGCCCTCAGTCAGATCAACACTCTCACTCCGCTCAAAATCTATTTTTCAATCTAAATCTCTGTTAAATTGCCCACACAATAATAATCTGCTCAAAACAGAGTTTAAAAAAAACCAGAAAATATATTTCAAATGGTGCTTATTCAACATAAATGGAGACTTCCACTTCTTTTTCCCAAATTCACTCAGGTTCACAGCTGAAAATAAACGTCAGTATCTTACACCTTTGAAAGCAGTTTCCCACTGCTCATGGCTCCGTCTCTCTCCTACTCAACTCAAAATTCCCATTTCTCTTTCCTAGACATGCATTCCTCTCTTTTCCCTGCCCTGATTACAAACCCTTACACATTTACTTAATACTGTTTATAGATAGCTCTAATTTTTCCTGAATACAGTTTATCTCTTCAGCTGTTCACAGGCCACCATAATTCTTGAAATCTCACACACTCATCACTCCATTATTAGTTTCTGCATATTAAGAACAAGAAATCTGACTCGGAGTTATAGCACTATGGGCCATATTTTATGAATTTCAGGTAGGACTGAATTTTAATCACGTTAGGAATAGTGTTTATATATTAGAGGAGAGCATATCTACACACAGAGTAAAGAAAACAAGGTACTTATCACCCTGTGCCTCAGCTGGAATACAGGGTTTGGCTTCCTCTCCACACTGTGTGAACTTAAGGGTTATGGTTTCCATGGAAACACATGACAGTCAGTTTGAGCATCAGATATTTTCCTTGTTGTAGAAGTTAGCTCAGCAAACTTTGCACTGTCCTGGATAAACTGAAAACTCAGTGTACTGGAGAACACATTTTAAAGGGGAAAAACTGCTCCCCAGTAAACAGCTTTGCTCCTTAAACGAGAAAGCTTTAATTAATTGTGTGGTCTGCATTACAGACAACCATCCACAGTCACAAAAACAAACAACAAACCACAACTTGCGGTTTTACCTTGGATGTAAGGACATAACACAATCCACTGCATTCTGAGCTCCAGTGAGAAGTTCTCCTACCTCATAAAGCTGAGGAAAGGCTGAGGGAGCTGAGTCTCTTGAGCTTGGAGAAGAGGAGACCAAGGAGTTTATAAACATGTGAGGAGTGTGTGTCAGGAGGATGGAGACAGGCTCTTCTCAATGTCATCTAGTGAGAGGACAGGGGGCAATAGGTGTGAGCTGGAACAGAGGAGGTTCCACATCAATATGAGAAGGAACTTCTTCCCAGTTAGGGTGACAGAGCACTGGAACAGGCTGCCCAGGGGGATTGTGGAGTCTCCTTCTCTGGAGACATTTAAAACCCTCCTAGATATGCTCCTGTGTGACTTGGTCTAGGTGATCCTGCTGTGTCAGGGGGATTGAACTAGATGATCTTTCGAGGTCTCTTCCAATCCTTAAAGTTCTGTGATTTTAATGACATGCAAACCCCCAAAACTGCAGTCAAACTCATTTATACTTCATCAAGGAGAGTATCTTTGACAACAGGTGTAAATGACAAAGAATGATGCAAGGTAGTGGGTGCTGCTTCAGTTACAGGTGCTCGTTAGAAAACACAACCAGCAACAATTAAGGTAATTAAATGTTAAGTTTTACACAAGTATGAAAATACATTGATTGTAGGGTGCAATAAAAACACTCGCAGTGTTTCAGCTCACTAACCCAACACCTTCAGCAGCTGCCATCTATCCTGTCTACCTAAAGGTTATTTTAAAAAGGAATATTTGCAAATTCTTCTTCCTTTCATGGAAGAATTAGTGGTTCTATAGGTTCCCACACTGATGTGCATACAAATAAACCAGATAGTGTGCAATTAGTTCTAATGCAAGTTGTATTCACAACACTCTCTTGAAAAATATTCCCACAAAATTAAATTTGAAAAAGAAATTACTATTTACTCAAAATTTTGTTATTTAAATGGTTTTGGAAGACTTTACTTTCTTAAGCTCTTTATCAATACAGTCAAATCAATCTACAGTTTCTACAGCTACATAGGCATGTTACTGTGTAGACAAATACACAGTTTGAGATATTGTTTGTTTAATAAGGGCTAGAGGAGAGGGAATGATAAAACTGAGCTGTTCTCGAGAGGTTTCCTTCGGTGAAAAAGTATTTCAAACCCATGTATTCAGAGTATCCAAGAAAGCAGAAGTGCCTGCCCATAAATCTGAGGAGTTTTATTCCATGTTCATAGCTGTAAAGCATCAGATCATGAAGGCTGGAAAAGACCTTCAAGATCAATGAGTCCAACAGTCCATCCTACAAGCCCTAACCATCTCTCAAAACACCATGTCTATCTGGCTTTTTTAACACCTCTAGGGATGGTGCCCAAGAGAGAAGCCCTCTAAAGTGGTGAAAGCACTGATGGTACAGAAGATAAAAATGAAAAGCAGTGAAAGACTGTTAATTATGCAGCCTGGTCCAAGCTGCTGAAGCAGAGCTAGAAGCATACCTCTGAAAGTAGAAACAATATTTGACATAGGCTACCTTGATAAAGTATGCTTTACATTTGAAAGCCAGCTGAGAAGTACCAGAAGGATTATTTTTTCACAAAAGTGAAAAAACAAGAATGACACTGGAAGCAGTAGAATTTGAAGCCATGCAGAAAGAGTTATATCTGAAGAGCAATCACTTGTAACACACTTATTTTAATTTTCTTCTAAGCCTACTGCAGCCACAGACTTGAAATGGTTGTGCAGCTGTGTTTAGTTTTTAATTCAAATTATTCTGTGCTACCAGCGTCCACACGTAAAAAACCAACGTTGTTTTCTCTGTGAGGTAAGGAGTTATATTCTGGGGCTCACTGTATTTTATTCATCAGTGACTTACTCTCAAGGGTTGATGGTGTTGGTTTCCTTTCCCCCACAAGACAGCAAGGAGTTCTCTTGGCAGGGACTGTGGGTTCAGTCATCCTACTTTTCTTTATTTGTTCAGGGCAATAAGTGAAATCATCATCACAAAATCATTCAAGCTGGAAAAGACCTTTGAGACATCTGGTCCAACCAATAACCCTACTCTACCAAGGTCACCATTAGACCAGATCTCCAAGCACCACATCTAAACGACCTTTAGAGACATCCAGGGTGATGGAGTGAGCACTAACTTTAGGATTACATGGTAACCACCTGTTATTGTTAAAAATCATGAAGCTTAGCAACTTGTATTGTGTAGAAAGACAGGAGGCTAGGTGCACCCTGTCAAAGAAGAAACTGATTGCTAAAACGCTGGCAGAGACCAGCCATACCATTTGGACTAGTGACAGGAAACAACAGGACATGTGCAGGGTGAAGAGGTGAAAAAGTTCAACCCCGAGGAAGACTCTTACTTCATCACAAGATGGCACCTTAACCCCCAGAAGACCATCCCCAAAAGAAAGCACAAGCACAAGAAGCAGGGATAGGTTGTGCACGTGTATTGGAGTATCTAATGAGTATGTATTATTTTATAACATGCAATCACGATTTTGGGACCAGCTTGGGGTGCACCTGCTGGAAAATAAATTACCTCCTCAAAGCTCTAAACGGAGTTCTTGGGTCTTTTCCATACGTCAAGGGATGGTGACCCGACTGCCTCAACTGGGCATCTCGTTCCAATGTCTGACTATTCTTCCAGTAAAAAATCTGTCAGAGATTTGTTATGCAACTACGACATCACTCCTTTTCTTCGGGAATTGGTTCCATACCAAATGCAGGTACAAGTTCTATTAATTGTCACAGTATGGGTCCAGCAGAGACACAAATATATTAAAGGAATCCCTGTGTTAGATTGCACAATCCTGCTCAATTAAATTAAATTTACAGAGTTAGGATTGATCACAGGATCACAGAACATTAGGGACTGGAAGGGACCTCGAAAGATCATCTAGTTCAATCCCCCTGCCACAGCAGGGTCCCCTAGATCAAGTCGTAAAGTGACATGTCCAGGCAGCTTTTAAACATGTCTAGAGAAGAAGACTCTACAACCCCCCAGACAGCCCCTGCCAGTGCTCTGTCATCTGCACTAGAAAGAAGTTCCTTCTCATATTGATGTAGAACCTCCTATGTTCCAGCTGAGGCCTGCTGGCCCCTTGTCCTATCATTGAATACTACTGAGCAGAGCTTGGCTCCATCCTCCTAACACACACCCTTTTCACATTTGTCAACATTCATGGGGTAACCCCCTCAGTCTCCTTTATTTAAAGCTCAAGAGACTTAGCCCTTCAGCCTTTCCTCATCAGGGAGATGTTCCACTCTATTCATCTTTGTGCATATATGCTGAGGTTTCTCTAGCAGTTCTGTGTCCTTCTGGAACTGGCTGGCCCAGAACCAGACAATATTCTCGATGTGCACAGAAGCAACGAGTAGCAACTTCCAGCTATTTTTTAGGATGACTAATTGAATGTTTCTCAATGGTGACAGCAGCTTGAAGATAACATTCCAGTAACACACAGCTTTTAAAATCCAAAGACCTTTAGTATTTTGGTATGTTCTGACCTGAGGTAAATGTGCAGGCTGCTGTATCTTAGAACTCTAAACAACTCAAGGCCTTGTCTCAACACATCACCAGCATGATCAGTACACATCCAGGAAAAGCGTGAACACAGAGACAAAGTGATTAATGGATTTTGACAGGTTGCATGCTGAAAATCAGAACTCATCATCTTGTGACTGGTGAATACCTCTTCTGGTGGTTGTTTAGCCAGAAATGCCACAATACTGTCCTGTTTACTGAATGAAAATCCTGATCCAAGCTGAGGTCCTGACTGGAAAGTCCAGAATCTTCTGTCCAGTGACAGAAAAATATGATGATGACACTTTATGCTTAAAATGTTTAGCTCCAAAAGCCTTTTCTGCTGCTTCTCGGGAGATATCCCTAGCCTGTTGAACCAGATTTTCTGCACCAAGTGTATCCACACTTTTAGTCTACATTATTTCTATAGCATAGACTCATAGAATGGCCAGGGTTGGGTTGGAAGATCATCTAGTTCCGACCCCCCTGCACAGGCAGGGACACCTTCACTAGAGCAGGTTACTCAAGGACCCAGCCAACATGACCTTCGACACTGCCAGGAATGGGGCAGCCACAACTTCCTTGGGCAATCTGTTCTAGCATCTCCCCACCCTCACAGGAAAGAATTTGTTCCTTGTGTCCAAGCTCAATCTCTCCTCTTCAAGTCTGTAACTCTTTCCCCTAGTCCTACATTCAAAGAATTCTATTTTCTGCTTCAGCACATGCAAACATGTCAACAAAATCACAGACACATGAGGATCAACATTCTGGTTCACAAAGCTTTTAAGTCTCGTGGAAGTCTGTCCCTACTATTATTAAAATGCCTTGAAAGTAAAAAGAAGATTCGAGATTGAATGAAATGTTTTAATTAAATGTTTTAATTTGCTGAATGCTACAGAAATGCCTTTTTGTCCATCATTCGGCATGGAAATAAGTAAAAAAACCCACTATCAAGAACAGACTGAGTGATGGGATCAGATATACATGCAGGGTACCAGAAAACATTGAATTGCTGAAGGTGCAGCTGTTGGAAGACAGCATAATCTGCAGATAGATCAGACAGTAAATACAGCTTAATAAATTGAGGAACACTGCACACTTCCTGAAATATTTCATGACAACATGTATTATTATGGAAGCTCATGTGAAGATATGAATGCCTGGATTTGTTAAAAGCTCTCAGAATAAGTGGACCTATAGATACTATTATAGTCTACACATTTGGCTTGGAAGGTATCTTACAAGATCATCTAGTTCCAAACCCTTGCCACAGGCAGGGACATCTTCCATGAAAAATAAGATGATGAAGGCATTGTAGCTAATCCAGCCCAACTTCAGTATGAAAAAATATACCCAGCAAGCCTGGAACAATATAACCAAACCATCTATTTTTAACAGTCAAAATACATCTGTCAGGAGCAAAACAAATCAAAACAGCTCAACATCTTTTTATGACAGGACAGAAGTTCTCGTAGGTGAGACAGGAGTGGTAAGGATCGTGTTTTAATACAGAATCGTGATGCCTTTAACATTTTCATAGGCAAGTCAGGCACACATCAACTAGACAAAACCTGAAATGAAGCAAGGCAGTCATGGAATCATAGAATCACAGGGATGGAAGGGACCTCCAAAGGTCATTTAGTGCAATCCCAGTGCAACAACCAGTCAAGGCGTCTGTTCCAGATTTTCTGTTAACCCATTTTGCAACTTAATGTTTAAGCACCGGATGAGAGAAACGTTAACCAATTTGTTAAGATGAAAATCTGAGAAAGAGTACTGATCCTTCAAGTACATTAAATTAGGTTGAAACAGTCCAATGGAGAGTCACAGATCTGTCCAAAAAGATGAGAAAAATGTTAAAAAACTTTCCTGTGAGGGTGGGGAGATGCTGGAACAGGTTGCCCAAGGAAATTGTGGCTGCCCCATCCCTGGAAGTGTTGAAGGCCAGGTTGGCTGGGGCCCCAAGTAACCTGATCTAGTGAAGGTGTCCCTGCCTGTGGCATGAGGTTGTAACTGGATGATCTTTAAGGTCCCTTCCAACCCTGGCCACTCTATGATTCTATGAAATAATTTGGGTTATTTAAAACATAAGAGAAAACTGAGATGTCAACAGGTTAGTGATTGCCAAGGATGTTAAAGGCTGTCACTAGGAAGAAAACAGACTGCTGTGTCAGCAAGTAATAGGACAAAAAGTGGTGGCCACAGAACTGTGCAAGCAGATACACTTCTTTTGATTCCTGCAGTTACAGACATGCATTGCCCAACTTCAGAGCTTTACCTTTTCCTAACTAATAGAGGAACACAGCAGAGCACCTATAATTTGGATCTGTAACCATCAGTCAAAACAAAGTATTGAAAATGTGGAGAGAGTTACACTCAAGTTAGACATTGTCTCGTCTGTGAGAGCATTTTATTTCCCTTATTTTATTCTTTTAGGGGTTCTATAACTGATAGAGATGAAGAAATAACCTTACAGCAAAGAAATCACTCACTGAAAGTCTGTGGTTTATGGTGCCATGCTATTCAGATTTCTGCTGAAAGCAATTTATACACCCACTTCCACAGATTCCAGAGTGGGTGGTTGTTTCCAATATGCCTTAACGTGCAGGTTTAGACATCATAATGTGCAAGCGAACGTCAAGAAACCCTTGTTCTTTCTGCCAGATTTCTCTAATGTAGGAACAATCAATCAGTACCACTCATTTAATTCCTAGTCTCACAGTTTGTTTACAATGGAGCATTCTTGATGTTGCCTGTCAGTTCTCATTACCTTTTGATCAGCAGTGTCTCAGGAATGGCACTGCCAGAAGCAGTTGACTTTGACAACAGAAGTGCATTTAACAGAGCACTCCTATGTGTAAGTTAGCCATTTCACAGTAGACACAATAAATTATGTCAACTTTTAGAGACAAGTAAAACTAGGCAGCCTCTAGGGTTCTGTGGCTTAAACTAGATTTGGGCAAAGATAATGAGCTTTTTAGTATCAAGTAAACCTCAAATGTTACAAAATGTTAAGTTCTGGGACAAAAAGAAGCCTTATGATATAAAAATTATTTATGCTCCTCCTTTTCAGCTTTTTCTAAACCAAAACCACCCCACCTTCCCCAACATTTCCAATCTGATTTTTCTTTTAATACATCCTATGTGCTATTTTCTTAGCTCTAACAAGATCTCTATATTATTTGTTGAATCAGAAGAGATCATAGAATCTTTCAGGTTGGAAAAGACCTTTGGGATCATTGAGTCCAACCATCAACTCTAATCTACAAGTTCACCCCTAAACCAGATCCTCCGACACTTCACCTAAGTGACAGGGGTGGAGTTTTAAACACTCAACTGCCACCCTGGGCAGCCCATTCCAGTGCCTGACCACCCTCTCTAGGAAGAATTTCTTCCTGATGTCTAGTCTAACCCTACCCTGTTGAAGCTTGAAGCCGTTCCCCTGGTTCTGTCGCTAATCACCTAGGAGGAGAGACCAGCACCAACATCTCTACTATGTCCTTTGAGATCGTTGTAGAGAGCCATGAGGTCTCTCCTTAGCCTCCTCTTCCTCAAACTAAACAGCCCAACTCTCTCAATCTGTCCTCAGAAGGTTTATTTTCCAGGTCCTTCACCAGCTTCATTGTCCTCCTCTTCCTCACTCCAGCACCTCGATGTCTCTTGTACTGAGGTGCCCAAAACTGGACCCAGTAGTAGAGCTGCGTCCTCACCAGTTCTGAGTACAGGGAGACAATCACCTGCAGGACACACAGTTTCTAATCCAGGCCAGGATGCCACTGGCCTTCTTGGCTCTGCCCACTCACATTCAGCCTCCTGTCAATTAGATGCTTTACTGAGCAGAAATTTCATGTCTCTTGCACTCAAATAAAATACTGTTTGTCCCTAAATTTCACTCTCATCCCCTGTTCTTCCCTACAAAAATAATTTAACTTCCGAAAAGTTCTGAAACAGGAGTAAAAAACAATCTGCTTATAAAATAATACTAATATACTCCAAAAAAGCTGCTGCAGACCACTGACGTCAGAGCTACACAACCACAGTGGTGTCTAGGTAGAACCTCTGAGTGATCATTGAGTTAACAGAGTAATTCCTCCATAAAGGCTACTACACAGGGTTTTAAGAATGTTCTTGAGGGAAAGGATCCTTGCAGTGACACAGTGCACACTCTTTGGCTGAGCTAGAAATAACCTGGGGCAACCAGAACAGCAGCACTTGGAGTAATTGTTACTTTTGCAAACTGGTTTTGAATATAAAAACTGGAAGTGACCATGCCTTTATGAATCTAAGTTTTTCTCCCTCTTTTAGGGGGGAAAAAAAGAAATCAAACATAACACCTGGTGTTTTGTAAGGAACTAAGTACTGATCACATAAAAAATGACTAGATAAAGGGATAATTGGGTAAATACTCGCTTACTGTGTTAATTTCTGATAAATCACAAATTAATACTAACTTTCTTGTGATTTCTAATAAATTGGGCTCTATTCTATTTATATTCTGGATGATTGTTTCCCCCTTCTTCTAAGAAAAATGTAAATCAGATTTGTTTTTCAAGACATTCCCAAAGGTTTTCCAGAATTGTTACATTAAAGGGTATTTAAATTATCTAAAAACTCATTCAACTCTAAGTCAAGTCACCACATTTCACCTAACAGTAACTCATTCAGTCCAGGTGAATGAAACGTATTGAGTTGCTTCTACTCTTCAGTACAGTGAAGAAGAAAAAGTTCTCTTTCCCTGCCTGCTTTCATTTTTCAAAGTAAATAATTTCAGGATTCATGTGACGTTATACAACCCGTATGAAATAAAATCTATTAGTTTTATTTAAAAAATTGAAGCTGTATTTTAATCCAATCTCTCTTGGAATTTCCCAAACATTGCACCTGTATATTTTGTAATAAGAAAAAGGGACAGAAAGTTCTCTTTTTATGAGGACTTTATTAAACTTTCAAGCAGAGACAAATAAAATATCATGAGAACAAGCGAAAAAAACCTGTAATCCTAAACTCTGCAGTGGAATAATACTGGATATAAAACCCTATCTATCTCTACCACTGTCTCATGTACTGAGAATTTTGCTATCACCAAAGAACATCCGTTTAGCAACCAATATCCACTTGAAGGACTTTGTGCCTTATGTGATTGTCTCACCACAAAAAAACGTGGTGTGCGATACGTGATCGCCATCGAAAGAAAATGATCTACAAATATAAATACACTGATTTATCTAAAACAGAGTTTATCAGGACATCCTTATAAAAATCCCACAGAGAAAACCTTATACACTTTAAACAAATAGGCTCCTGAGCTGTGTGCAGCTTTTTGGTTGTCCAATCTGCTGCAGCATTACTGATGTATTCCTGCTTTGCTGACCTTGGTGAGGAGACAATTACTTCAAACAGTTTGGAGAGAGAAAAATCACGTCCGTTTGTGACAAGCAATCATCTGGACAGAAACACTAACTGAAAGAGTCAAACAGGGTCTGCCAATACACTGCCAAACGTCACAAGCAGTTAAAGTACAATGACAAAGACCTGGATATAGTCTGTGGGCCAAATCCTGGGGTTAAAGCCATTTCCCTTGGAGGACAGAATTCACATTCAGAGGTGACGTGCCCTCGGACGCTGTGCTGTTCTACATACAAACGCTTATGTAGGGCTAGAGCAGCCTGTATCTACCCTTCAGCTTGTTCAGTACTGCCAAGATGAGAGGAGTCTTTACCTGCTGTTAAAGAAGTAACTGCACAGAGTCTGTAGGACAAAGGATGGTGATTCTTAGGCCACTGTGATGGACGTGCGTACGTTCAAATCTTTCTGACCTGCTGTGCATGCTGATCAGCAAGACACAGCTATTTTCACAGCACCATTTCCCAGCCAACACCAGCTATGCCGTGAAGCAATCTGAATTTCATCCCTACTGGTGAGAATAGCTTCAGTTTTGGGAATGAATGTTTAGAAAGCTAAAAACTGAGACACAAACAGATTTCTGAGTGCCTGGAACATTCATCTCAAAATAGAAAATACTGGTTTGTGGTTTCAAAAGCGAGTCTATGTTTTGATTGTTGGGAAAGTAGCAAATTACAGAATCACAGAATTATCGAGGCTGGAAAAGATCATCTAGCTCAGTCCATGACCTAACATCACCACAATCAGCTAGACCAGTGCACTAAGGGCCATATCCAGTCTGTCCTTAAACACCTCCAGGGATGGGGAAAATGATGTTAGAGAGAAAGAAAAATGCAGTGAATAATATTAGATAAAATCTCCTGCCACCTCTAAAATAGTGGAGAGATGTCACAGAAGCGCAAGTACGTGCCTATTTGTTTTGCCTTATTCTAGAATAACCACTTCACTAGAGAATGATTTTGACTGTATAGATGTAGAAATAATTGCTTGAAGTCTAAAAACTCAGGGTTATCATAGTCAGGAGTGAGAAGACCAGAATGATCATACCACATCAGTGGTTTCGTCTCTCCCAAAACTTGGAACCTTCATAGGATCATAGGATGTTAGGGGTTGGAAGGGACCCAAGAGATCATCGAGTCCAACCCCCCTGCCAGAGCAGGACAAAACTATCTAACACAGATCACAGAGGAACACATCCAGGCGGGCCTTGAAAGTCCCCAGAGAAGGAGACTCCACGACCTCCCTGGGGAGCCTGTTCCAGTGCTCCGTGACCCTCACAGTAAAGAAGTTCCCCCTTGTGTTGAAGCGGAACCTCCTCTGCTGCAACTTACACCCATTGCTCCTTGTCCTATCACAGGGAGCAAGTTCACCTTCAATGGACAACTGAGGGTGCTTGAGAAAGGACAAGAATACAGAAAGCGGGTACTGATTGCTCACTTCCTTGAAACATCTTTCCAGCCCCCAGTCATCTATGACCCTGAGGTTTTCATACAAACAGGACTTGTCTTCTGTAAGTAATGCTTTCCAATTATACAATGTCAGCTATGCCTCCATGTAGCCCTTGATGAAAGGAAGTTCCCTCAAGGCATCTAAAGAATGTGCACACAATTTTTGGCCCTTCCTAAATATCCTTCACTCTGCAGTAACAGGATTGCCTTTAAATTTTCATAAGTTGCCCCCAGGAGCATCATCACACCCACTTTGTGTGTTTGCCCTATAACTGCTCCTCATACACCTGCAGTAACGTAGGTGTAGTTTTATCTTTTTAATACATTCCCTCTGATCCAAATGGCTTAGGAGAGACTTTTATTTCTATGACACTCGTCCAGTTTATATTAAATCCTTGAGATACTCCCTGATTGCACCACAGACATCGGCACTTTTGTCCATTCGAAATTTTTAGCCAAGTGAGTTCCATGGGGTTTGTGGCTGTCTGGAGACAACTCCAGCTGTGTCCATCATTTCAGAGCTGTACTGACTTCAACCATATGTTGAACTCAGAGTTCATACTCCGTGCTACAACAACTAACACAAAATGGGGAAAGCAGGGTAGGCTTCATGGCTGACTGGTCAAGGAGTTTTGTTTTATGTCTTCTGTTCATTCAGAATTTTAACTCAGCTGTGTTGTCTTTAAATTTAGAAAAGAATGTCCTGAAATTCCAGAATGGGGAAAAAATAATGTTTACATGAGGATGTGAAGCTGCCTAATGCATTCAGTTTTGGATTAGTTCATTTGGAATGAAGTGGAGCTTTTCCATAGGACAGTCCATGATTTGTTACGGCACAGCCCAGTGTGTCATTTATGGTTTCTCTCTTCATTCATCTTGCATTTCTTTTTATTCCCTTCCTCCTGGAAATACAAAACAACCAGGGGGGAAAGGAAATAAAGACTTACAAAGCACAATTGCACTTTGAAGCTCTTATGTTCTGTATTTATTGAAACTTGGTGTTTTTATCCGCTTGCAATGTGAATAATAATCAGGTTTTTCAAAAGACAAAAGTAAAATAGAATTAAAACTCCTAGAAACATTTTTCTGATTATTATACCACGGTAGACAAAAACAAAGTAGCACCAATTTTCTTCTAGTGACAGAATATGTGGCAGATTAATGATTGTTATTTGAATCTACATTTTAGTTCATTTTGCTTCAGGACATAAGTTAATAGGATATTGATGGCATTTGAACTCGGAACTACGTGTTCTGTAAACAAAGATTGTGTAAATTCTAATAGGTCATTTTGCCACCAGATGTCTGCCCCCTCAAAATGTGTCTTTGTTGCTTGAGAACTGGTATAGAAAATAGAAATGCTTAAAAAAACTAGTGCATGATCTTTGTCCATCTCAAAGATAAACTTTTAGAATTACACAAAATCACAGAATATTAGTGAGTGGAAGGGATCTCAAAGATCATCCAGTCCAATACCCCCTGATACAGCAGGATCCCCTAGATTAAGTCACACAGGAACATGTCCAAGTGGCTTTTAAACATCTCTAGAGAAGACGACTCCACAACCTGCCTGGGCAGCCCCTTCCAGTGCTCTGTCACCCTCACTGGGAAGAGGTTTCTTCTCAGATTGATGTGGAATCTCCTCTGTTCCAGCTCACACTCATTGCCCATTGTCCTATCGTTGCCACTGAGCAGAGCCTGGCTCCATCCTCCTGACACCTGCCCTTCATGTATTTACAAACATTAATAAAATCACCCCTCAGTCTCCTTTTTTCCAAGCTCAAGAGACCCAGCTCCCTCAGTCTTTCCTCATTAGGGAGATTCTCCTCTCCCTTCATCATCTTTGTGGCTCTGCACTGGAGTGTCTCAAACAGTTCTGTGTCCTTCTGGAACTGAGGGGCCCAGAACTGGACACAGTGTTCCCGATGTGGTCTCACCAGGGCAGAGTAAAGAGGGAGGAGAGCCTCTTTTTAATATCTTTCTTCAAGTGGACAACTTCATTACAGATGTGGCTATGGTCTACCCAGACTCTACAGTGTAAAGCCTTTGACACTGTTTCCCACCGCATTATCCCAGAGAAAATGGTTGCTCATGGCTTGGATGCATCACTGGCTAGTGGCCTCAAGATGCATCAGAAGTCTGCTGTAGACACTAGGAAAAAATCATTCACTGAATGGTTCATCAGACATTGGAACATGCCTCCCAGAGATGAGAACCTTCTCAAGAGATTGGGCTAGTCATCTTCACATTCCTAGCAATTTTAAATTTTATTTAGGGTTTGTCTGTTTTGTCTCAGGCTCTGCTTAGTGACATCCAATGATAGGACAACAGGTGTGAGCTGGAACAGAAGTTGCACATCAACATGAGAAAGAACTTCTTCCCAGTGAGGGTGACAGAGCACTGGACGGGGCTGTGCAGGGTAAGTTCTGGAGTCTCCTTCTCTGGAGGTGTTTAAAACCTGCCTGGACATGTCCCTGTGTGATTGGATCTAAGTGATCCTGCTGTGCAAATGGGATTGGACTAGATGATCTTTTGAAGTCCCTTCCAATCCCTGACATTCTGTGATTTTTTTGGTTTATTTTGTTAGTGGTGGTTTAGAAAAAACAGGACTGCTAGCCCTTTAGCAGTCTCATGCCAAACTTTTGTTGTCTCACAGCTGACTATTCCTTTCTTGTATCTAAACACCAGCTAATTTATCACCTTTTGGCTAACGTTGTTTCCCGCGTTATAATAGAGTAACAAAGGAAGAGTGAATCCCATCTCTATGGGCTTTTGATTACACTTCCAAGATGTGCAGATCCTTCAAAGATTCAGGAGTTATGGTAAGAAAAGAAACCAATCTCAATTACTCCTCCACTTGAAAAAAACCCCAACTTTTTGTGCCACTGCTGATGTTCCTGCTTCAATGAGTTTGTACAAAAAACAAGCTAGTTTAGATTTGTCACTTCATTTCTTTAAAAAGATCTATAAATTGGTGCTTTTTTGTTTCCAAATCTGAAACAAAACCTAATGTGGTACTTTAGCTTAAGATACAGGCATCCTCAGAGCCACAGAATTATTATTGAGGCTGGAAAAGACCTCTGTGATCATGCAGCCCAGCCCACAACCTGACATCGCCACAATCAGATAGACCAGGGCACTGAGGGCCACAGACGGGCTGTCCTTAAACATCTCCAGGGATGGGGACTCCACCACTGCCCTGGGCAGTCCATTCCAGTACCTGATCACCATTTCCATGATTAAGGGCTTCCTGACATCCAGTCTAACCCTCCTCTGGCAGCTTCAGGCCCTGCCCTCTCATCCTGTTGCTAGTTTCGTGGAAGAAGAGCCAGATCCCCTCCTGACTACAACCTCCCTTCAGGTAGTTACGGATAATGAAAAGAGAGGCAATTAAAAAGCTCTACTAATATGAAAAACAATTTCTTGTAAACCTATGAAGTCATCACAGATTATTTTCACCTTAAAATTGGCACTTGCACAGATCACAAACCTAGCCTCATTCAGTGTTTTTTCTATTTCCCTGCCTATTCAGTATCAATCCCATGGAATTCCCATGCCAGTGAAAATCTGTTTTACTTAAGCATGAAGTGATCAAAGTCAAGCTTATTTTGATTTATTTTAATTGGTTCTAAGCAGATGGCGTCTGTTGAAATCCCCTATTTCTAATGTATACAGAGTGGAGATCATTAAGTCAAGGCACATCTCACTAGTTTTTCTTTACATTTACTCAGCAGTTGGTAATCCATCTTGAAACAGGTCACCGCAAAAGGTAGTGACACCCATGGGGCGGATTTGGCATAGAACTCATGGGATGATTTTGGAGTAAATCTACTGAGTTTATGTATTTGTTGGAGTCTGTTAGGCTTATTTTTTTGAGGAAACATATACTTTGCAAGTGTGGTGAGTTGACCTTGGCTACCTACCCAAGCTACCCTACCCAGCCACTTCCTCGCTTCTACTCAGCACTGGAACAGGCTGCCCAGGGGGGTTGTGGAGTCTCCCTCACTGGAGATATTCAAGACCCGACTGGATAAGTCCCTGTGTGACTTGGTTTAGGTGATCCTGCTGTTGCAGGTGGATTGGACTAGATGATCTTTCGAGGTCCCTTCCAATCCGTAGTGATTCTGTGATTCTATGATCAACAGAACAGTGGGAGATAAGATGAAAAAACTCGTGATACAAGATAAAGGCAGTTTACGAAGTAAAGTAAAAGTTATGTGTGGAAGCAAAGCAAAAAGAGAAGTTTGACTTCATCATGAGGAGGCAGATATCTAGACACTTCCTTGGATGACAAGTGCCCAAACTGCAAAGACTCTCACTCCTTCTCCTTTCCCTCACCTTTAGATATGAAATATTCCTTTGGCCAGTTTGGTTAAGCTGTCCCAGCTGTATCACCTCCCAGGATTTTCCACACCCAGACTATTGGCCTTCAGGGCAGGGGTTGGAGAGAAAGCTCTGGTGGTGTGTTGGAGCCCCAATTAGCAACTGCTCCGCACAAAGCAAAGCCTAGGCTCTTCTCCCAGGCAACTAGCAACAGGATGAGACCAGAGCCTGACGCTGCCAGGGGAGGGTTATGCTGGGTGTTAGGAAGCCCTTCCTCATGGAAAGGGTGATCAGACACTGGAATGAACTGCCCAGGACAGTGGTGGAAGCCCCATGCCTGGAGGTGTTTAAGGATGGACTGGATGTGGACTAGCTCATTGTGGTGATGTCAGGTCATAGGCTGGGCTGGATGATCTTAAATGTCTTTTCCAGCCTCAATAACTCTGATTCTGCAAAATGCAGAGAACAGCAGCACTGTGTGGGCTGCTTTGAGGAAAGTTAACTCCATCCCAGCCAGAGCCAGTACAGCAAGGAACGCTGCTGCGTGGTGTTTATGCATTGCGTTCAGCTGCCTGACCCCACGTGAGACATCCTTGATTCATAAACAAAGGCAGTGGATGCAAAAAGGCTTGAGGGGATGAATTAACACAGTAACATTAAGCTCTATTTAATTAGATATATTAACAATCAGGGTTTTGGTAAAAGCCAATAGAGAAAGTTTTGCTAATTTTTGCCACACAAACAAAATGCAAAAAGCCTTGAAAACAAATCAGAGAACAACTTACCGGGGGTTACATGGAAAACATACAAAAGGTATTGGAAAGGGGGAAGAATTAAGAAAAAAATTATTGCAAGCTTCCTGGCAGTCATATTAATTTTTGGTTTGTGCATTGTAAATTTAATTAACATAATCCCGTATGAAATGCAGTGTTTCACATGGAGGAAAAATATCCTAATAACTGATCTTAAAAGAGAAGTGGGAAGGAATTAAGCTAAACTCTATTACAGAAGGTTAAGTAATGCATGCTCAGTAGCTTTTCAGTGAGCTACATAATAAGATTTGTATTTAATTAATACACATTAAGGGACAACTAGCTTCTTGGCATTTCATGGCTGCATCTATATTTAATGAATCTTTTCTTTTTCTTTCTATTTTCTCATTGAAAGGATAGAATAAAGATGCAATTATCTTAAAATGGTCAATTCTCTGGAAGACACTGCACTGTCTGCTGGAGTCTTTCAAACACAATTGCATTCAAGGTCATGAGATAGACTTACAAAATGGTATTTTGCTTCTCACATTATGGAATCCAGTGTGCAAGATTTATCTTTACTTGGAAAATTAAATCTTTTTTGTAGAGCAGACCCATTATACACCATTGGAAAAATGCTGATTTTACTTGGTTTTAGCTGCTCAGAACAAACACCAAGAGTCAACAACATTAAAATATTACCATGTGTTTATGCCTTTTATCTTATGTATTAACTGCATAATCATAGAATCATTTTTCTTGGAAAAGTCCTTCAAGATCATCAATTCTAATCATTAATCTACTCTACCAATCCTACTGCTAACCATATCTTTAAGCTCAGTATCTATACAACTTTTAAATTTGTCCAAGGGCAATTTAACCACCACCTGAGCAATTAGTTCCAAAGGCTGATAAACCTTTCAATGAAGAAGTTTTTCCTGATGTCTAAACTAAACTTTCTGTGGTGCAATTTGAGGCCGTTTCCTGTTCTCTTATCGCTTGTTATTTTTGAGAAGAGATCAACATCCTCTGCAGGTGTCTATGGCTTCCTTTCAGGTAGTTGTAGACAATGATAAGGTCTTCCCTCAGCCTTCTTTTCTCTAGACTAAATAGCCCCAACTCCCTCAGCTACTCCTCATAAGGCTGTTCTCCAGACTCTTCACCAAGAGATTGGTTTTTAACAAAAGCCAAGATTTGTATCTGATACTTCTGAACAAGAATCCAAGAACAAAAGCAAGAAGATCTCTCAGCCTTAGAACTCTCGTTAAAGGAATGAAAGAGAATAATTTCTTTTTTCAGTTGCACAGAACACGGGACACCCAGTTTCATCCAGATGCTGTCAGTTTTAGTCAAAAAATAGCATAATAAATAACGGATAAAATTCTAGTTAATCTTAGAGTCAGAGTGTGCTGGTTTGAGGGTTAAAGGCAGAACCCTCCAGAACAGATTGTTAGATTCTCCTCTCACCAATACAAGAAGGGAATATAAACAAATTGGAAAACTAGAATAAATTGTAAAATTTATTCATAACAAAATAAATTTAAAAGAAAGAAAAAAAACAATAACAACAGAAAAACCTTCACAATAAAGAGAAGTGAAATTTAGGGAGATGGAGGAAGAACTATGTACAAAAAGCAATTTGATGTAGTTCTGGCCTCCAGCCGGTAGGGGGCACTTGCCACGGGGTGGCAGCAACAGGCACTTGCACCTGGCTGCTTCCACGCCCGTGCCAGAAGAGAAGAAAGGAAAATGGTGCAGGCTGATCGTGTGCCTTTCCCTGGCATGTACCTGGTGTTCGGTGATCAGGACTGTGCCAGCGATCTGCTTTGTTGGTGTTCATTCAGCAATCACAAAGCCAATTTCCCACAGCCCTCCTCCCCCTTGCAAAAACAGAACTGCACTTAGAACTGGTTTAAGGCAAAACCACAAGTGCAAAATCCCCTCCCAATCTCCTACCGATAGTTGATAAAAGCTTAACTAGCAACACAGAGAGTGTAAAAGATATCTTGCAGGAGAAGGCAGTCGGGCTGGGCTAGGAATCAGAATGCAGGGCCATGTGTTCTGTCTGCTCCATGGCTGGCCAGGAACTCCCCATAGCCACCCCTCCACTTCCAGATTGTCCTTCCTGTACTATAGTCCCCCCTAGGTACTTTACCCCACATTTCTGTTCCCAGAGGGGAGTGATTTGGGAGATACATCAGTTTTTCTGGGTCCTAACACCTAACCCATCACACAGAAGAGACAGAAAAGAAACCACCATAATCTGATGCTTCAAACTGAGTAGTTCATGGAAATGTATTCTCCTGTACCATAGTTAGACTACATACAGTCTGCAGGTACTGCAGTAAAATGAATAATAAAGTGAAGGAATCAGAAAATCAAAAACTCCAGATGTATATGGTGGAACAACACTGGAACAGGTTGCCCAGAGAGGTGGTGGAGTCTTCATCGCTTGAGACATTCAAGGTCACACTGGACGAGATTCTGAGCAACCTGATCTAGTTGAAGGTGTCCCTGTTCACTACAGGGGGCTGGACTAGATGACCTTTAAAGATGCCTTCCAGCCTAAGGCATTCTATGTTTCCGTGTATGATTTCTCTAGTGCTTCCATACTTCACGTACACAGAATCACATTAACAAGTCCCACCTTCTAATATATTTAATTCATTTTTGCATTTGAAGTGCATCTATGAACCCATTTGCAGACTACTATTTGAACATTAGCATATCATTATCAACGCTTCATACTCAGTCTTATGAAGCTCTTTGGATAGTCACGTATTTCACTGGAGATGGAATCTGGAATCATATTAATTAATTCATCACTATAAATCACTGGAATAGAACACGTCTTGTTAGCTGCAGTCACTCAGATTCTAATCAGTGGCTCATTAGTTTTCAAAATACCAACGTGGTTGAGCTATCATTGCGCTCTGCACAGTAGACTGATAAGTGACATTAGAGAGAATGCTACATGGCTCATGGTAAAAATGGCTTTTACCCATTATCCGAGCTACAGGAACAAAATCTTACGTGAAAATCAGTGGTAAAGACACTTAGACACAATCAAAAAAAACCAAAATTCACTGTACTTGACCTTTATTCCACTAGTAGGATGGTTCTTTTCTCCCCTGAACTGTCAACTGTATCTAGCTGGAGTTACTAAGATACTAACACAACTTTCAGGCTCTTAATTCAGAAGATTTGCCAACATGTAATGATGGCTTTGGATGTCATCTCTCAGTGGTGCTACTTCTAAATAGCACCTGTTTTGTAGCTCATAAAATGCTTTTCATCTGTGTTTAATACAATACTCTTTATGCTACCAGAAACGAGAGTGAGGTGAAAGCAGTAATTGCACAGAGGATCCAGCATTGCTGGGAAGTGTGTAGCTCATGATTGGTGGCACTTAGTACTTGCAACTCGTTTCTTTAGTATTTTATCACATATTTTGGTGTCCTTTATGCTTTGAAATGCTGCTTTTAACTTCCATGTCATTGCTATATCTGCCAACCACAGAAGAGATGGAGAAATATAAATGAATCCTACCCTCACAGCTCTGGAACATTCTGCCTATATGAATCTCTCTTAAAGATGATGTATTTTACCCTAAAATTTTTTAAAAATATTAATATTGTTAGGAAATGTAAAGCTCATCTCTCATGCAAATAGCAGAGCTTAGAGGCAGAGGGCATTGAGGGAGTACTGGTGCCCCAGTCAGAGTCACAGTCTCTAGTCCCCATTCAGGGCCATCCTGGAGAGCATCAGACCCACAAAAAAAAAGGGGGAGCAGGATCACAATTACAATGGTACTGTATCTTTTGCAGGATAATTACTTGAAATTATAACAATGCAGTAGGTACCTAGGAGATACATATCTGTCAATAGGATTGTGCACAATCATGCCCAGGTTTCTATGTTTAGCAAGGGTCTGACAAGACGTTCTCCTCATGCAACGCTCATGTTCATCTATCTCCTCACATGTTATTCTGCAGAATCATGATCAGTGTTGTATTTTTTTTTATTCTTTCATACAAGATGGATTTTTGTTTCCTGCCTATGTAAACACACTAAGTCTGCAGAGATCTGTAAGGTTTCAAGAAGGGGATACACATAAAAGGAGGCTGCAGTTTGAAAATTATCAGTATTTTCAGATGTACAGATTTGTGGTTTCATGAGGAAAAAGAGAATTGTCCCGGGTACCTGCCCTGTGGGGGATGTGGGCTAGGTGACAAGATAAAAGAGGCTGATCATCATGCCCCTGCCTCTTTTAGCTGGGGTCTTCCTCCTGGGTACTGGGTACTGCTGTGAAATGGACACTTTGACAGTTAAATGCAATATGAGAGTTTAAAGTTTTGACCAGAACTTCAGCACTTGGAAAAGGGTTGTTTCCCTCAGTTCCAGTGGGATTTAGAAATATTTTTCAGGAGTTCTTTAGAGGGACTGAAAATAATGCTGAGGCAGCTCTTTGCACAGGTATCTTTATAATGCTATAGATAGTGAATTGCTATTTACAGGGAAAATATAGGGGGGAAAACCATAGTGTTTCGTAGTACTCTAAAGACATGCATCCCAGTTCCTCCATAAACCAAAGACAAGAGTCCCACAGAATCACAGAATATTAGGATTAGAAGAGACATTGAAAGATCCTCCAGTCCAATCCCCCTGCCAGAGCAGAATCACCTAGATCCAGTCACACAGAAACACGTCCAGGAAGGTTTTTAATTTTCTCCAGAGGAGACTCCAAATCCTCCCTGAGTTATATCTTTACTAAAAATACATGGTCTTGAACCACATGAGTAAAACCAAAGAAGCTGAGAAAGGAGAAGATCAAAAACCTAAACACCATTCCTCCAAATTTGACTCCAATACCCAATGAACTAAGTATTCCTTCATGTAGGAAATGCCATGATGCCTCATACATTCCACATAGTGGAAACAAGAATTGTCCCAAGATAAAACAGTGCTGTTTCTTTAAGGACAAAGTGTTTACAGTTAAATTTCTCTCCAAAATAAGCTATGACAGCTAAGCATTTTTAAGATCCATAATAATTACGCCATGTCATTAGCTTAGGAATATTACAGTAATTGTAGCATAAATCAGATCAGGATGAGATGTGTAAAATTCTGCCACATCACCTAATTCTAGACCTCTGCATCAGCAGGAATCTGTGTGTGAGACAGTTGTCCAAACTGTCTTTATCATCAGATTAGAGCAAGAGCACTTCTACAGGGTGATTCATCTGGCCTGTTTTAGATGTCAACCTTGGGAGCAGATGAATCATATTTTGGAAGTGCCTATTTCTTTCCTCTAACTATAAAGGGAGTTTAGATAATTAGCTCAGATGCAGATGTCACTGCATATTTGGAATGATAAATGCCACCTCTACTCTGGCAATGACTGGTGTCTTCCTTCTTGAATTGGCCCACTGGAAAACAGGAAAACCAAAACACCAATGTGCAGCTCCTGTACTTCTGCAGACATGATAGGAGCTATACACACCGTGATTACACAGATAAAGCTTCAGGAAGCAGGGAGGGAAAGAAACCCTTATGCACAGTTTCAAAGAAACTGCAGGGAAATCATTGTAAGCAAGCAATTCTATTGAAAGTGTAATTAATGAAGCTTAAGGTCTTATGGATTTGTGTTTCATGGCTGATTTATTTCGTAAGTGAATTTTAATAAGACTTCTGTTGAAACTCACTTCTCACATGTCAGAGATTGTGCAAAGGCAAGAACAGGTATGAGCACCTCGACCAGAGGAAGACCACCCACGGGAAGGCTTGTCTTAGTGACACTGGAGCAGCCATGTGGGAAAAGTCACTGGACTGAAAAGTAGATTGTCTGGTGTCTAGCGCAGCACATGTGCTTATCTGTGCCCCTCGGCTTTATTCAGGTTTTCACAGAATCACAGAACATTAGGGATTGGAAGGGACCTCAAAAGACCATCCAGTCCAATCCCCCTGCCAGCGCAGGATCCCCTGGATCAAGTTGCACAGGAACATGTCCAGGCAGATTTTAAATATCTGCAGAGAAGGCAACTTCCGAAGGGATCTTGCTCTTTACCTAGACACATACTAACACAGAATGCTTGATGAGATTGAGATCTCTCCAGCTCTTAAATTAATCTAAAATTTGCCCACAGCCGTTCAGCAGCAGCTGCTGATTCAAACCACACCTGTGCATTTACACAGGAAACCAAGGGCAAATATCAAGAAACAATTAGTTTAGCTCATTCTTAAATATTTTAAAAAATCTAATTACTAAGGAATACGGTTTTACATCTTATTTAAAGGGAGACCCTCCAATCCCCTCACGCCATGCTGAGGCCATTAGGTCAGCAGTAACAAAGCCAAGCCCCACCTGCCGCTTTTTAGATGTCTCGTATCAAAGGTGCTAAATGACCTAAGCCACTATGTTTATCCAGGGAAGTATTTAACCACTTGATCACACAAGTTTCTGGGAGAAAAAAAAACACATTTCTCTCAGTATCACTCTATTCTCAAATTAAACTAATTTTCCAGCCCAACCTCCATCCCTTCTGCTCATGAGCATTTAGATGTGTATTTGGGATTTGGGGCTTTTTTGAAAATGTTTACTAGCTATTTTCACAGCCTCTCATTTCTTTAACAGCTAGAATACAGAAATGGATCCATTTTGTCATAGTTTATTTAATGTTTCTGAGAAAACAGGCTGAGTGCATTTTTTCTTTTCACAGCTCCTTGTTCTCCTGTTGCTTAATCAGGGAAAGGACA
Organism: Rhinopomastus cyanomelas; assembly: GCA_013400115.1. Lineage (NCBI taxonomy): Eukaryota > Metazoa > Chordata > Aves > Bucerotiformes > Rhinopomastidae > Rhinopomastus > Rhinopomastus cyanomelas. The sequence goes on from VXBP01009785.1 coordinate 52,243, forward strand.
CGTGGGAGCGATGATGGTCTCATTACCTGAATAAATCCTGGATAAAGCTGTAACACCATGCTGCAACCCTCCGCCTTTGTCAGACGTTGTGAAAGCCTACATGATAGACTCCAAACCACAGCAAATTTCAGTCTATATCCTTGTATCTAGGTAACTTCACTACATAGCTCTCCAAGGCAGCAGAGCAAGGAACAGCTTAGATATTCATGCGCTAAGCAGGCCGATCCCTCATGATGCACAGAGAGGAAAAGTCTTCTGAACAACGAAAAAGTCCAAGTCTTGCAAAGCCAGGAAAGGTTCTGGCATAGCTAACAATTACTCTTGTCTCTAAACCATCACCAACCGTTACAAACACTGTACTTGCACGTCCTATAAAAAAGTGCTGTGCAGGAGTGCCTTGTTATAGAATCACAGAGTCATTCAGGTTGGAAGAGACCTACAAGATCATCCAGTTCAGCCATCAACCCAACCCTACCCTCTAAATGCTGACCCTTTTGGCCATATCTACTAATTTTATTAACACCTACAGGGATGGTGACTCCACCCTCTCCCTGGGCAGCCAGTTCCAACCCCTGACCACTCTGTCAAGGAAGACATTTTTCCTGATGTCTAATCTAACCCTTTCCTGACACAACTTGAGGCCATTTCCTCTTGTCCTATTGCTAGTGATTTATGAGAAGAGACCAACCCTCATCTCTCTACTCCTCCTTTCAGGGAGTTGTAAAGAGCAGTAAGGCCTCCCCGCAACCTCCTTTTCTCCAGACTAAGCAACTCCAGTTCTCTCAGCTGATCCTTATAAGACCTTTCCTCCAGGCTCTTCACTAGCCTTGTTGCCCTTCTTTAGACATGCTCCAGCACCACAATGTCACTCTTGTATTGAGTTGCTCAACTTCCAGGCTTCAGGTTTACTCTGATCTGATGTAAATTAGGAGGAGGATCTATAGCACAAAGAACAGACACTTCAGGTCTATCGCAGCGGATAGTTGGATAAATGTCTCTGGAGACACATTCAAGGACTAAAATCAATTTCAAGAAATCAAACTCAGTACTTCACTGTCTACACCCTCTTAGCTGTAACGATCCGCACCTATTCCACATCAATCAAAACATAAAAATAGAAAAGAGAAAAATGAAAAGAAAATGCATGTAAGGTAAAGAGAGGAATAATGTCTGTAAGTACAAGCTACAATTTCCCCTGTCATCTCCTTTATGGGGACAGCATTTTTTTACATCACTGTAAAAATCAGTAAAGAATGATTAATCTTTTTCCTAGATTTGTTATAGATTATTATGTTTGCTTTTGAATTTGTGTTCTACCTTCAGAGTTCATTAGCTTCTGCCTTTCTTGACACCAGAATTCTGTGCTTTTAGTTTACACTGAAGACCTTGTAACAGAATTTACTGAAATGCAATTACTAGACTCCAGAGTTTATGGACCAATGCTGGCACCTTCTGGTGAGGGAACTTAAATTCACTATGGAAAATTCCTCAGCCTTACCCTAAAGGACTGTGCTTTTAACAAATTGCAGTTTAGAGATACTGAATATCCTGGATTATCTCGTTTCCCTTACTCCTAGTATTTCATATGCACATGAGGAGATGTGTACATAGATATATGAGAATTTATCAGCAGTTTTATCACCTTATTATTTAATATTCCTCAAATGAAGCAAATTAATGTGTTAATATAGATTGTGGACTCTGACATTAGCAAACTGAATAATGTGCTAGATTGGAACAAGGTAATGAAAGCAATTTAGCTTACAGAGCAACAGAATTAAGTCTTAAGCTCCAAAAACTGAGCTCAAGAAAACATGCACTATTCGTTTCAGGTATTTTGACCACAATGTTCTATACCAGTACAGACACACTTTATAAAGCTAGTTGATTTTGCAAGTAGGAGATGACAAAACAGAGCTTGCTCTGTTTAAACTGGTGCTTCTGTCACCCATCCTCAGCTACTGCCAGGAACCAAGAGAAACCTTAGTATATGCTGTTCCCTTTAGAATAACCCATTAACTCTCCATGACAGCAAACAGAAACCTCAGTGGAGTCATTGTGATGGATTTTTTAATATGTAAGTTACAAATGTCACATAGAAGCAAAGACTAAACACCTCATGTTTCAGGGTCAGACAGTCTGGCTTTTCATGTTCACTAGCCAGCGAAAATGGGAGCAAGACACAGATCTAGTCTCCTTGGAAAGTTGTGTCAGCTGTCTAGCAGGAGGAGCTGTCTAATGTTTGAGGCAGAGATTGATTTGTGCCCTCTAATCCATTCCTACAGTACCACACTACAGCCAGAGGACAGCTTGTGTTAAAAAATGAGAAGTGTCTGGGAAGTTTTTGAAGGATCCTGAAGTGTACCTGATGCTCCCTTGACATTGTTTTGGGAGGCTTCTCAGTGGGACTGAGAGTCCTGCACTATCTAGCATGCTGGAAAAGATCTGTAGGTTATAGCTGTTCATTAATTTTCCAATCAAAATTAAAGTGGCTTTTTAAACTACAGACAATCTTAGTAGTGAATGTGTGGAAGTCTAAACAATCTGGCTGTGCAAGGTAGCAGCCACCAGAGCTGGTTCAGTGAATTCTTACCTGACCTTCCTAAATTGGTAGAAATTTTGTCCTTCCCCCAAGCACCAGCATCAGCCACTCGCTCTGAGGGTGATTTGGACTAACCCACTTCTAAGAATTAGGTCACTCTCCAAAACCATTTTATTTTTATCCTGTTTTAGTGATGACTCCACTGTTGTTTTTAAAGCTCCAGGTACTTACTTGTGCAATGGAAAACATTACCCGAGTCCACCAGACTATTTCACTAAACCAAGGAATGCTCATCTCATTCCAATTATCTTTAATTACTACAAACTAAATTAATCAGCCTAAATGGTTCCGCATCCCACCTTCTTAGCCCTTGTGTCATGCAGCCCTATCAGATTTGTGCTGAGTTGCATCCCGTGCTCACTGGGATGTTCACTCCTGGCATCTCTCATTCCTGCTGTTCCTTGCTCTCCACCCACCTTCCTAACCAGGTCAGAACAGGGAGATAAAGCAAACAGTACACCAAGTGGTAGCTTTTCAGTCTCTTTCAGACAGCACCTGGCTGGGTGCCATTCACATCAAGAATAAGGCAAGTCGCTGTCCTTGAAATAACAGCGTAGAAGCTGCCAACCAATTGTGCTTGATGGGATATTATCACTGGATAAATTCATTTCCCACAGCAGCACAGTTCACTTTTAGGATTTACTGCAGGTAACTGTAATGGGAGGTTGTGATAGTAAAAAGGGAAAGACTCATCATTCTACTTTGAAATAGTTCTTGTTTTATTAACATAAAAATACTTCACAGAGATCACACCCTGGGGGGAAAGCAATGCATTCCAGTATCAAGAGCTTTAGTAAATTCAAACCATGTCTCTGGAGGTTATTAGCTGGCAGACAGCTTTACCCACCCTTTTCTGCACCACTGTCTAAATTTTTTATTATCACTGCTATGAAAACTTACAAGCAACAATATTTGTATTGTTGAATAAGACACCAGAATTATCCAAATGCACCATCTTGACAGCACTCAGCATTTCTGCTTCCTTTTCAAAGATTCCAAACTGCCATCATTCCAAAGGCGGCATCATTTTATGCTGAAAATAGACTTTGTACGTCTTTTTATGTCATATTAAGAGAGCCTCTAGCACTAAAATGTCTCCAGAAAGATTGTGTTTTTAAATGTGAAATAACAATGACTGAAAAGCTTTGTATATTACCCAGGCATCGCTTGAAAGCCTTGTGCCATAACTGCTGCAGAAAGAAAAGCAAGTTTGTCTCTCTTTAAGCAACAGCCAAAAGTCACACGCAATTTGTTAAGTATTTTTCATAAACAACTAACATCTGCCTTCCTGCTTAACAAAGACTAGATCACTCACAGTGAGGAAAGTAGGATGCTTTCAAGAGGATATCTGTTCTGAAGTTTTCAGCCAGTGAACAGACACGGTCTAGCATTCTAGCTGCTGGGTAGTTACCTTTTAAATTACTAGAGGAAATACAAGTTGCCCCAGGTATTTCTTCCTTAATTCTGCAGCCACACAGGAAGTGTCACTCACACTGTGTCCATGCTCCACAGTTAGAATCATAAAATCATTAGGGATTGGAAGGGACCTCAAAAGATCATCCAGTCCAATCCCCCTGCCACAGCAGGATCCTCTAGACCAAGTCACACAGGAACACATCCAGGTGGGTCTTAAACCTCTCCAGTGAAGGAGACTCCACAACCTCCCTGGGCAGCCTGTTCCAGGGCTCTGTCACCCTCACTGTGAAGTTGTCGTCTTTCTTAAACTGAGAAGCCCAGAACTGGACACAGTTCTCCAGATGTGGCCTCACCAGGGCAGAGTCTAGGAGATCTTTCAGTCAAACTCTTCCTAAAGCATCTCAGAATACTGTCAGCCTTTGTAGCCGCACACCAGATACGTATCATTGCATTGAAAAATATTCCATTACCTACTTCCATGGGCTTTGGATCAATACCAGAGTTAACAAGTAAGCACATGGCACTTAGAGCCAATATTAGAAAGAAGTCTTGTAATTAAAATAAAGCATTGAAATGCAGGTGCATTAGAAGGCATCGTGAAAAATGGTAACAGACCTAATGAGCAACACCTTTCTTCACTTCACTGTAACATTAATAGAGACATAGACTCCTTGCTGTTATTTGTAAGCTCTACCTCTTTGATCTCACAGAATCATTGAGTCATTGAGGCTGGAAAAGACCTCTAAGATCATCCAGTCCAGCCCAGCCCATGACCTAACATAACCACATTGGCCCGATCAGGACACTAAGTGCCGCATCCAGTCTGTTCTTAAACATCTCCAGTGATGGGGACTCCACCACTGCTCTGCATAGTCCATTGCAATGTCTGATCATCTTTTCTGTGAGGAAAGTCTTCCTAACATCCAGCCAAACCCTCCCCTGGCAACTTCAGACCCTGCCCTCTCATCCTGACACTAGTTGCCTGGGAGAACTCCCCAACTCCCACCTGACTACAGCTTCCTTTCAGGTAGTTGTAGAGAGTGATAAGGTCTCAGGTCAAAAACACAAGAGGAAAAGATGTGATTACTTGGATTTAGCTAGTGAAACACTGAAGAAATGTCACTCCTTCCCATTAGATCAAGTCCAGTATCAAATGAGGGTGAAGGTCAGATTAACTCCTTCAACTTGCTTAAGAAAGAATGGCCCAAGCACAAGTGAGTATCTAGAACAGCTTTGCCAGTGTAATCAATCTGTTGCTTTGTCATGGTAGTGCTCGACTTCTCAGTTCTGTAGTAGGAAGTAGAAATGCAGCCTGCAGCTATCTGCAACAGAGCCAGTCACTTCAACTTAACTTTAAAAAAATCTGTCTGGCAGAAAGGGAGCTGGTCTCCACAATGGTGATTTTATAACAAAACACAAATGTCAGGTAAAATTATATCTGGCAACTAGACTTCTACCACCTTATCCATCCAGTCAGCTGAATAGAAATACTACCTACAGTCCCTTAATTAGAGCTTATTCATCTGCAACACACAGTCATTTTTCATCTGTTTGCTATGGTTTACAGCATTCTGCCACATACTGTGATATCTCCATGCTTTTAGCTTCAAAAATCCCATTAAAAGATGTTTATTCCATGTTTTTATTTTTGTTAAAGGAAACCTATTAAGATCATCATAGCTATTATTTCAAACAACAAAAATGCCACCTGACAATGGAAATCCTTGATTGCTTCCCTCATTCCCTTAAAAACCTGCATCTGGGTGGTCAAGCTGTGCCTCATAAGGTCACAAACAGGCCCTCAGCACCTTCTAACAAACATGATGGTTGATTGCTTTGCAGAGCATGGAAGCATCCCACCAGAGACAATAGGACCTACAAAATTAATGAAAGCAAATGCATTTATCAGACAATAAGTACCTTCTCAGCTCACAGTGGGTTTCATCTCACCCAGATTTAGAAACCTAAAATTAATACGTTGAAATCTACTATAGTGGTCTAGAGGACCATTTGTAGTTGATAAGGAGAAACAGTTGATAAGGAGAAAAGAAACATCTGTGGTTATCTCTAGTCATGTCATTCTAAATTGCTGAGAACTCCAGATGATTCTCACAATAGGTGTTTTGGTATGGTTGGAAGTAGAGGGACTTTTCCTGGCTTCTTTAATGAGCAGAAGTCTGCAACAACAGCTTAAGAGTAATCTGTTATTCACCATAAGTTTGATTGTAAACACCTCAGAATTTCTTAAGTGGTAGGGGAGGAAAAGCTACAATACAGGAAACACAGGTATCAGGAACACAAACTAATCACCATGCCGAGGCTGAAACACAAAGCAAGAAAGTCTGTGTTAGTTCTGCAGCTTGGGGAACAACAAACGTCAAACTGGTCTCAGCACAGAGTCCCCCTACACTTCTGAATATTCAGCAGAACAATAGGCCCCTTGTAGACTTCACTGATTCAAATTCTTCCTTTAGTACAATACAATACTCCAATCCTTCAATACTTAGCACTGGCTTTTTTGAAGTGGAGCTGCCTGAATCCCTGCAGCAGCGCTGAATCAATGGGAAAGAGGCTTAGCAGAGAAAACAGACACAGCTGCCCCCCGACACACTCGGCTTTTCCCACCACCATTTCAGTTCTCATCATCCTCACAGCACACACGGTGGGTCGCACGCTGCCGGGTCACCTCTGCTGGGTTAACAAGCTCCCTTTACCTCTCTCTTGTCTGCTATACACTCTCAAAAGAATGTGTCAGAGGAACTGACAGGTCTACGACCTGGTCAACAATTGAAAGAACAACCACAGATTTCCCAACAGGAACCTTTTGAAAGAGCAATAAAGAAGAGCAAAAAGAGCTGGCACAGCCTAGCTCTATATATGCTAGCAAGCACAGCTGAAATTAAAAAGTGCAAGACACGTAGGTCTGGGGAACAGCAACCTGAGCACAACCTCCCATGCTGATCAGGGGAAGGAGGTAGAGCAGCTGGGAGTAAGAGCAAGCCCATGAAGATGGGATGGGAGGGAAAGTATTTAAAGCTTTATTCTTACTTTTCATTATGTTACTGTGATTTGATCAGCAATACATTAAATTACTTTCCCCAAGTCAAACCTGTTTCCCCATGATAGCAATTGCTGTATGATCTCCACATTCTTATCAAAACCCATGAGCCTTTTGCCATATTTATCTTCCCTGTTCAGCTGAGGGTAGAGAGTGATCGAGCAGCTTTGGTGGGTACCTTGTCAAGGTCAACCCATCCTCTTTATCATTGACCCTCATTACTACTCATAACAGACTAATGGGAGCCCTCTTGGGACAAGCATTATCATCTGCCTGCTTATACATCAGGTGTTCTAGACAGTTCTCATCCAATACTAATAGAATCACTTCTAGGAGTATGCTACAGTGACTACTCAAGGCTTGTATCTTCTCTTTTCATGGATCTAAAACACTATTTCCCCCTTTATTTCTAGTCTAAAACAACCCTCTTTTAGTTTACAACAATTACCCCTTGTCCTGTTGCAACAGTCCTTGCTAAATAGACTGTTCCCATCTTACAGGCCCCTTTTCAGCACTGAATGGAGTAGTGGGGAGAATCACCTTCCCTAACCTTCTGGTTGATGTTGGAGGCTACCACTTAATGTAGAAAACAACGTGAGGACACAAGTGAATCCAAAATAGCTCTCTGCTTTTAGCTCAGGACATGTTTCAAGAGAAGATGCTTTTGAAAGCTTTCTGATTCAACGTGAGAGCAGTGCCTCAATTTGATTTGTTTCTCTTGGTTTGTAGGAGCCATGGCGGGGAGTGTTGGAAGGCACACGTGGAGTCAAGCAGCAGCACAGTTGTTACCACTGATGAATGCAAGCTGCCTGAGGCAAATAAGGGCTTTGGTGCATGTTCTTTAGGGATACTCCAAGGAAGAGGTGTTAAAATGTGCCTGAAGGTGGACCCGAAGGACAGGGTGGGGGAGAAGAAGATGATTATGCTAGATATGTGAGCTTGCAGTGGAATACACCACCAGTACCATCCACGTGGAAAAATAGGCTGCTAAGCTGCTTTCTGATTGCACTTAACAGTGAAACGTCTTTGCACATTAATTCAAACAAGGTAAGTCTTGATCTGTTGGTATCCTGATTAGGTACAATGATGCAGCCATTGAAATGCTACGTGTGCCTACCCACAAAAAGGAAGGGAAAAAAGAAAAAATCAAGCCTGCTAATGCCGTGATAATTACCACACGTAAGTGCATGATTAAAGCACAAGGTGAAGGCACCAATCATAAAAGCATGGAAGATACATCTGAAAAACATTACAGACATCCAAAGATACCGAATAAAACCTCTCTGAGAGTTACACAGCCCCAATGCAACGGCTCTTTTCTGCATGAGGAGCACATCATATTGAGATATTTTCCAGTGGATCTAAAGGAGATGCTAATAATGAAAACTATGGCCAACAAAACACTTACACAGAGAAGTGTTTTTCTTCATTTCTTTTTAGCAGCAAATCCTCAGCGCTGTAAGATTTCTTATGTCTGTTCTGCAGTAGGCCTGACCTAGAGCAAGCATCACCAAAACATGCAGTTGTTCGCTCTCCTTCAAGTCTGTGACCTACAGTCTTCTTGGCTCGAGTTTATTGACCTGAAATGCAGCTTCCCCTTATGTGAACAAAAATGAAAGTGGTTCTGCTATTATTTTTTCTGCCTGCACTGTCACACAATCCCCAAGCTGGCACTGGCATCAAACACATCTTCTTCCCAATTCTCTACAGGTCAGGCTTTTCCTCTGCCATAAAATGCAATTATTTGAAAGGAAGTCCAAGAATAAAGTTTTCCACACTCGCACAACTAATATTCTCACCACAATTGCTGATCTCTTCCTTGTCCACAAACATCTCTAAGTCACTTTTTACATAAAAGGTGCTTATAAAGATGATGTTTTTACCATGTTTGGTAGTGACACGACAAGAAACAATTATTTTAAACTGAAAAAAAGGTAGATTTAGGCTGGATATAAGGAAGAAATTAAAGGAAGGAATATAAACCCTGAGAAACAAGCACTCATTTATTGCTATACGGATTGGCTCGTTAATAGAATTTAAAAATGGCACCTACATTTCCTGTCCTTAAAGATTTATCCTTACAGATTTGCTTTCGATATATAAAATGGACCAAAGACAGATAAAACAAAGAATCAGAATAAACCAGGAACCTTGTGACTTTCTTCCCTTTTTAAGAGGAAAGGTCTGATTATCAGATAAAAATAAAACTCCTGCTTGCCTGTTTTCCCTCTGGCATATGCTGATAGGGCAAATCCTCTTCTGTACTCCACTCTCACTATGTCCTCCCTCCACCACACCATACAGTCTTTTGAGCAGGACATTCCAGGTTTGAATTTTCTAAGGCAGAGAAACTAAAGAAGACCTCAGATTCCTAGAGAGACACTATAATGGTTTTTTATAAAGATCATGTTTAAGACACAGTGGTTTTCCCTAGAATGAGATGAGAGAAGCAGCACAGACATGCTCAACATTCCTCTGCCTCAGCTGGCAATCTTAGCACAGCTTAGGTGGTTACCTGGCACCCAGCTCTTCATGTTGAAAGGCTGCCATTATGCATGGAGGTATCAAGGGAAACTTCAGTCTGAGAGACTTTATTGATTATGAGGCATCTTGTCTCATGGCTTTTTCCAACACAGAAGCAGATCACATCAAGTCCCACAAAAAGTAACAGTGAACATTAAACCTCATCATGTGTCTTGTAAGGAGATATTCTATTTTGTGAAAAGATGTCTCAATTAGCCTTCATTCACTTTGTTTGGAGGATAATTATGATTCTGTGGCTTGGTATTTGTTTTCAACCTTTCACGCTTGGGAAAAGAGATATTTTAATGAAGGGAAAGAAGAATCCAAATTCACAGTGATGTAACATCATAGCTGACTGAAGATGTGATTAATTTACTAATTCAGCATCTATTTCTAGGCACAGAGACTTCCATGACAGATCTGGTGCTACAGTGCTACAAAACTATGGCTGACTGATTCCACTCCAACTAACAGTAGGTGGCTCGAAGCATAATTTCTCACACAGAACCATTTTCTCTAGCACAAGCTTAAAGGAGTTCCTGAATGGGGACACTGGTGCTAAATTATCATCTGCAGAGCATGCTGTACAGCTTGGGTAGAAAAAACAAACCCTAAAAGGGATCTGACTGGTTACTATGTGAATTCACTAAGCAAAATTATTCAGCAACTGTAGAGTTTCTATGCAGAAGAGCCGTGTTAATTACTTTCCATTGTCTCCTAGATGCTAGAAGGGCTGATACAGGCACAAATTATAACAGCCTTTAGAGCACTCTGTAAAACAGACACTAACAAATCAGCATTGTATTGGAAAGCAGCATTATTCCCATTTTCATCAGCTCCAGTAGCACTAGTTGTGGATCAAGAGCAGCTCAAGTGGTTTACCCCAAGTAAACACATGCTGAGTTTAACATTTTACTGAAAATTCTGCATGAGGGGGTAGCTGTTGAGCTCAGAAAATTAAGGCTACATATAAGACATGTACTCACTACAGTATGTACAAACATATCAGAAATAATATAACACATCCACCTGAATTCTATGAGTTTTCTTACACCTAGCAGATTTTGAGAGATAAATCTAAACCAAACTTCTCACTGAACCTTACCTGAGAGCAGGAACTTCAGCACGAAGAGAAGTTGAGCACCAAAAAACCCTCAGTGTGCCAGGAAGACTGTTTTTATCACCTAATTGACGAGCCACAGCTGCATTATTGCAAACATTACAAGTCAATAATCATCATTAAGTCACCTGTCTGGGCTGGCTTGATTAAGCTGCAGGTTGCCTCAGTCAGGCTGTGCAGCTACTAGTTACAACCAGAATCAAGCAATGCAGGTGAAAACGTCACTGATTTCACACTAATAGTCTTTTTTGAATGATTCTTCAATTGTTCATGTTCTAGCTGTCTCTCTTTGGCATCTGGAATCAATCTTTTAAAGCATAAAACCTCTAACACCCGAGATTTGTTTTCTAACCAAAATGTCTAAGCCAGTATTACCCTGCAAAGGCATCACTTTGAAGTGCAGCAGCGTGGATATTTACATGGGACAACAATAAAACATTGCTGCTCTGCAAAGTATCACCAGGTGCACCATTTGCTTTATTTCACAATTTTAAGAATTAATCTGAAAATTCTGTTCTTGTTACATAAAACACACCAGCAAATACACAATTATCCTCTTTCTGAAAAAAATACTGTAAAATATTTTCCCGCATAGTGTTCTTATTTTTTAAACTGACATAAAAATTACAAAGGGTCGTGGTTTTAAGCTGGAAAAGGGTAGATTTAGGTCAGACATCAGGAAAAAGCTCATTAATCTAAGGTTGGTGGATCGCAAGAAGAGGTTGCCTAGACAGGTAGTGGAGGCCCCCATCCCTCGAGCCATCCAAGGTCAGTGTGGATGGAGCTCTGGGAAATCTAGTCTGATGAGTGATGTCTCTGCTTGTTGTAGGGGGTTGGACAAGATGACCTTTGGAGGTCCCTTGCAAGCCTGTGATTCCATAAAATCAACACTGCGAGAATCCTATTAATTCACCGCACATAACAATATGTATTAAACAAGAGGAAGAAAATACATTAACCAAGCCTAACAGGATACGCCTGTTGTCTTATATTAAACCCCGTTTCTAGACACCAGAATTCAATCTGTACTCTTAAACCACTGGAGCAACCCCTGACACAGGATAACCCACCGTAACCACCAATCTTGCAAAGCGAGATCTCAGTCAGGGGTTTGGGAGTCTGCATGAACCAGACAGTTCTCAGTGGGCACGCTGTAGGAATTATTGGTATTTGGGACTTTAATAGCATGTGCACAGCTGCTCCACACCACTTGGCCTCAGCGCCCGAGAACAGTTCCCAGTACAGCAAGGCTACATGTTCAGAAGTAATGAAACACAGCTGGGAGGTTTTCCTAACCATATTGGACATAATATTCCAGTAATTTCCTCAGTGAAATTCCATGTGGTGCTTGTGTACAGACACCACAGGGCAACCCTCATCTTCTACTTCCTCTGCCTGCTACAGCTCTACACCTTCAGGCTTTAACTGACAATTGGGGAGCCAGTGGGAAGGGTGTAATCGACCTTTTTGTAGGTGCCAGGGTCACCAGAATGGCTCTGCCTGAGCTCAGGTGAATAATGCTTGAAAGCATTAAGAAGGCTGGAGAGAGGAATGAGAATATAATATCCCCTGTGCCCAAAGGCTTTGTAAAATCACACTCTTCCCTTCCTTTATTACCTGTAACACCCAACACTACAGAAGAAGAGTGAACTGAAAAATTTACTTATGTACTTTTTAAACAAAACCAGCTAATAAATCATGCACATGAGCTTTCTTTTTAAACCAAGTATTATTTTTTAAAAGTGTGGGGGTTTTCTTTTTAGCAGAAACCTGGAGCTTTGGCTACTTTGAGGAAGAGAAAAAAATTATTCCAAATATTCAATTCAGTCACTTAGAAAATAGTTTGGCACTTTACTGTTACTAAAGAAGCATTGGAACAACTAGAAAATCACTCGCTACGCAGACAGAGACTTTAATAATTTCACCATAATGTAGGACAGAAGTGTTTTATTTAAGGCTAGGGGAGATAGGACTTGGTTTTTTTCTCTCTTTTTGCCAGTTCTAAATATCCATTTACCCTTTGGGAAGAAGCAGGTAGATCCTTGCTTTAGCTCTATCCGGTGGGTTGCCACTGCATTCCTTAAATGGCTAAGCTGTGTTTTTCAAGTGATTGCTCGTACAGCTAAGAGTCTGCTTCAGACCTCTATGAAGCCCCCCGTCGAGATCACCTTTAAAGCTGAATTTTGAAATGAAGCAAAGAGCCTGAAATCACTCTCAGCAGACACAGAACTGGGCAGTGTGGAGAGCGATAGGATGGAAAGACCTCATGGACAGATCCTAGAGGGGAATGAAATATTTAACTTGAATCTATTTTCTTAAGATATTTAATAGTCTATGATATTTTCTGGTTTTACAATTTATTCTTTCCTGAATAATTGCTGTTATTTACTGAAATGTTCTGGCAGCACACACATAGTATTTTGCAGTAATTTCTCACTAGGTTTAAAGCTTCTCGCATTAAAGATTAACTTCTTTACCTTAGCACCTTGGAGTAATAATCTTCACAGTCATACTCATCATGGAAGTTGACTAGTGCCCCTAAGAACTGGCACCTTAGACATGATTTTCTGACTTCTCCCACCCTCATTCCTCCTACTCCTAGCCTCCTCCGCATATTATCTATTGTATTCCTGGAACTCAGCATGAGCCCATCATATATTCTCAGGAGGTATGGACAATGGCAGTCAAGCATATCTGGCACCATAACCACTGCTATTCCAACCAGCATTAAAGTCCTCGGCTGATTAGCCACACTGCATGGAGGGAACCATCATGAAATGTGCATCAAAACTTTTATCAGAGTGAAGTTCCTAGGGTGCTTCTTCTGGATGTCAGTGAGATACAAAATGTTCAAATCAATGTATGGCTTGGTCCACAAAGACAAATTAGTACCTAAATTCCACCAACACCAGTGTGAGTGGGAAACCTGCAAGGTTTTGTGCAAATGGACCTCTGTTTTCTGAGGACTAGGATACAAAGTTCTATCATTGCATGCAGAGTCTTAGGAACACAATTAATACAATCCAGAGGAGCCCAGTCTGATGCACTTATGTATTTTCCTGCTCTGGCAGTGGGGTTGGAGTAGATGATCTTTTGAGGTCCTTTCCAACCCCTAGCATTCTATGTTCTAGTGGCAAACTGCACAGCAATCTATGAGTAGTGAAACTTTACCACTGTCTGTTCTCTCACACTGATAGTGTGAGAAAACAGCCAGGTGACACATGTATCACAAAACCACAGAACAGTACTGTTTTGGAACAGACCTCTGGAGACCATCTAGGCCAATCCTTTGCTAGAGCAGCTCAGCTAAGGCAGGTTGCATGGGATCACATGCAGGTAGGGTTTGAATGTCTCTAAGAAAGGAGACTCCACAACCTCTCAGGGCAGCCTGTTCCAGTGCTCTCAAAATCAAGCTTCTCCTCCTGATCAGACTGAACTTCCTGTATTCCAGTTTGTGTCTGTCACCCCTTGTGCTGTCACTGGGCACCACTGGGTCGGGAGACAAGACTGTCTGTGCCTAACATACTCCAGGGAGATTGCACCCTTCTCTGGAGTGAGGACACTTATTTTAAGCCAGGATACTGTGGACCATCACCACCTCTTCAAACACACAGGAAACAATCCTGTGGGCTGTCTTCAGCACTTTCTTGCTTGTAAGGCAGCAGTCAGCAGTTCAGCAGCCAACCAAATGTCCCTTGAAGTGAGAGCAACTATTTCCCCCGATTTCACCGAGCTTTGGATCAGTATCTGTCAACAGAAGTGTTAAGTGAGTCAGACCTGTGTAGTGCTTGTGTGCCTGAAGTACCTGTTAGCACCTGCACCGCAGTGAACATGATGATTGGAAGGGAGACCACAGTTTGGATCAGATTATGTTTTTCTTCAGAGCTTTGTAGTGAAGTTTTCTGACTCCAGTTTCCTTGTTCTAATTTCTTCACTGAATCCTATAAAGCCATGCACTTGGTACCGTCATTTCACAAAGACTATGCCCTAATACAAATACATAAAATCAAGAACAAGTAGTGTGAAAATGAAAAGCAGAGTTTGCTGTTTCAATCTGGCTTTGAGTGTTGAGGTCATTTTGTAATGAAGAATACTTGCAAACTGAAAAGTCCCACCCAGCATCCTTATATCCCATTTATCTACAGGCTACTGCTTCACTAATCAAATGATTTCATTTAAAAATATCCATTTTCTCCATTACATGGCATATATGATGGTAGATCACTGACCTACCTCTGTGCTATTGAATTTCAGCATAATGCTTCATTTACCTTGAACAACCCACACACACTGAGAATGCTGGCTCAGACCCACTTTGTAGCGCTGCCCTTTGTTCACCAAGCTTTTATCCAGGAAGCAAACTGATCCTACAAACTTTAATTTAGCGTTTTCTTCTGGTTGCTGGTGAGACAGAGTCCTTTGGGCAGATAACAATAGTTGAAGGTAACAATACGGGGAGATGGAACGTCCTAGGAGGAATCAAAATGCCTGAGTGGCAAACAAAGCTGTGTCAATATTTGTTATGCAGCAGCTTTCCGTCCCACATATTTTGCACAACTCACTCCAACCCATGGTAAAGATGTCATAAAATCAAGACCACCATATATTCCACTCATTTGGAATTTTTGTAGAGATAACATTTCATCTCAGTCTTTTTAAAGACTTCTGTTCTTATTAACCCTCTCTGTAGTAGAATTGAGGGGTTGAACTCTGACCTTGGTGAAGCAACTGGAAGCCAAAAGGGCCAAATCTCACATTCCCAGATTGAAACTGAGACTGATGCCAGAACAATGAGATTTGAGAGGAGAAATAATGTGTGAAGTGAACATGACTAACCACAAAAACAACCCACACTCTAAAGTGTTTATAAATACCAGTTTCTTTACACGTCCTAGAGTTATTTTGGTTGATTACATGTAACTAATGTCCAAATTTTGCTAGAATGTTGCAGTACAACATCAATGTAAGTGTCGGTTCTGCATTTTGATCACAATGATCCCGTCCAATGCTAAAGGCTTGGGGCACTGTGGCTACAAAGCAGTCTAACCGAAAGGGACCTGGGGCTTCTAACTGACAGGTGACCAAGAAGGCCAATGGCATCCTAGCCTGAATTAAAAACTGTGTGTCCAGCAGGAGTACAGAGGTGATTGTCCCCCTGTACTCAGCACTGGTGAGGCCTCACCTTGACTATTGGATCCAGTTTTGGGCACCTCAGTACAAGGGAGACATCAAGGTGCTGGAGCGCGTGCAGAGGAGGGCATGAAGCTGGTGAAAGGCCTGGAGAATAAATCTTATGAGGAGAGATTGAGAAAGTTGGGGCTGTTTAGTTTGAGGAAGAGGAGGCTAAGGGGAGACCTCATGGCTCTCCACAGCTGTCTGCAAGGACACTGTAGAGATGTTGGTGCTGGTCTCTTCTCATAGGTAATTAGTGACAGAACAAGGGGGAATGGCTTCAAGCGTCAACAAAGGAGGTTAGATTAGACATCAGTAAGAAACTCTTCATGGAGAGAGTGGTCAGGCGCTGGAATGTGCTGCCCAGGGTTCTGGTTGAGTCCCCATCCCTGGATTTCTTTCAAAGTCATTTAGATGTAGTGTTGGGAGATCTGCTTTAGGGGTGAGCTTGTAGATTGATGGTTGGACTTGATGATCCCAGGGGTCTTTTCCAACCTGAGTGATTCTTTGATTCTATGAATATTGTAAGAATTAGTAACTCACAGCAGTGGAAAAGAGGTATCCTATTAACAGCTATAAAAAGTGAGATGAAAATGAGTGATATTCAAAACAGCAATTCTATAAATTGATTTCTAATACTAGGACACAAAAAAATAAAGGTTTTGATTAATTGGCGGCTTTACTTTTGCACATTAATTATATCTTAAATGAAATCAGTTATGGTATCTAAGTGAAAATATATTTGCATTGCTACTACTATTTGTCTTTCTGATATTAGTATTTGCTTTGTGTGCTAGTCTAAAATTGATTAAAATACTTATTTATTCTTCTGAGATCACCAGGCACAGAGTTATCCACTGCAGTTGCCAGTGCTAAGTCAAGTAACAATTGTTAGTTCTACATAGCAACTGCCACTTTGGAACAGAGGACAATCCATTTTATCTCATGTCCTGCTCACAGGAGATTCAGAACAGACCTTGAGGCACCACCTTAGAGAACTGACACACCAGGGATTTATCCTGTTCCAAGTAAACCTTCCTAGTTTTTGGCAGGCAGGTTAAAGAGTTCCAAATACAAAGTGGACAAGCTCCATCGCATTGGGCTTAACGGTTGAGTTTGAGTTGATCAGTAGTGGGGTTTTAAAAATAGTTGTCTGGGGTTTTTTCAGGAGTTTTTATAACTATGCAAACATCAAATACTCAGCAGACTTGATGATCCTGAAGGCCTTTTCCAACCCTGATGATGCAATGATTCAGCTAAAGTATCAAGACCTTACAAATACACAGCACTGCCATGCTACGGGAGGCTGCTGGGTGGTACACGGACTTTAAGGAGCAGCCTGTTCACTAGCAGTGTGTAAGCTCTGAGATTCTGTGCTCTAATACATGAGAAAACACAGTTCCTTAGGTATGTTTCTAATTATTGAACCTCTCATCAGCCTAAAAACAGTTCTCAATGCAGGAACCCACAAGAACAGCAGTGGTGGTTCTTAATCATTCTGAAGAGTAATGTTTGAACCAGCCTGCTCTGAAGCCGCGTAAAGTCATCAGAAATTCTAATCTCTTTCCCTGCATTTAGGAAGGAGTTGATTTCACAAAATCACAGAACATTAGGGATTGGAAGGGACCTCAAAAGATCATCTAGACTAATGCAGAATGAACAGCTCTATGTTTTGTGGAACGTGCAGCTGTTCTCTGTCACTCAGTCACAGAAATCACTACCTGGTCACTTTGCAAGTCGCCTTTTCCAGCCAGACACCATCCTGGAAAAAGTACTCACAGACTTCTCATTACATGCACTCAACTCCAGTGTGGTCTGCACTGAGGCATAATGGGTTTAGCCTTTAGGCTTGGTAATTTAATTTCACTGAATACCATATCCAATGCTGTACAATTCCTTAAATCAGTCAAGCTATGCTGATTTATACTCCCTGACTCCGGGCCAGAGGAGCACGCTGTAACACAGCACCCGTCGCAGAGCTATTCGGAGTATTCTGCTCTGCAGGCACAGGAGTGACAAACAGAAACCAGGACAGCTTTAAATTAGCCAGCAGGAGAGTTCTGATAACACAAGGCCCTCGGGTTATTTTACCTGTTTCTTTGTAAAGTAGGGAGGAAGCAGTATGTAACAAAGATCTTCAATCCAAGCTGCATTATGCCCATCTTACAAACATCCTCTCTGCGGTGTTTTTATGACCCCATTCTCACAAGCAGATAATGACACTGAATACAGCCATCTAGTCAGTAATTCCCTTCTTAAGGTGATTATTAAAACTAGCAGATCTGGGGTTTTGACCCTCAGAAAAGCCCTTCTGAATATTATTGGCATGGCAAAACAAAGACATCCACTTAAAAACTTTGTTTAGCTCATGGCATGCTCTTTCACACAGGAAAGGTGTGGGGGTTTTTAATAATGCTAATACAACAATAAAGTAGTCTTCAAATGTATGTCTGACAGTCTTTTGGGATGGAGAAGAAGGAATTTTAAAATAATAATCATAGAATTGGCCAAGGTTGGAAGGGACCTTAAAGATCATCTAGTTCCAACCCCCCTGCACAGGCAGGGACACCTTCACCAGAGCAGGTTAGTAAAAATATCTCATAGGTCTCAATGTCAGTGACCCCACAGAGAGGTGACATAGGACTCACAACACCTACCACAGCAGGGCAAAGCTCTTGTTCTCAGTCAGCTGGAGAACAATCCCTTTCCTTTGTTATTTATCTAGTTCATTTAGGTTACAAACATGGAAAGGTGTGGCTGTCCCTGTGTTCATATAGTGGAATGGGATTCTTCTTGGGACAAGAGGGCTTGTATAGGTATGTGGACAGATAGAAGCACTGGTCAATCATTGGTGGCATGAGGTCCCTTCCAATCCCTAATGATTCTATGATTCTATCAATAACAAGTGCTTCATTGTGCACTTGGCCCACAGTGGGCACAAACATGAGCTAGGAAAGGGGTATCTGGAAAGAGCAGCCCTGCAGAAGGCATCTGTGAGTGCTGGTCAGCAGCAGGATCACAGTGAGCCAGCAGTGAGGTGCATCAAACACAGGGTAACCAGTTGGTCAAAACAGGTGGTTATCCCATTGCATTTGGTATTGCTTCAGCATCACCTAGAGTTTCCTACGTGCAGTTCAGGGCACCACCACTTCAGAAGACCTTGAATGTGCACAGAAGAGGTCAGCAGGGCAGGTGAAACAGGTGGAAGAGATGTACTATGAGAAGCAGCTTAGGGATCATTGATAATTGCTGGTTTTGTGAGACATCAGACCTGACACATACACATGGGAAAGGTCTGCCTCAGAAGGAAAAAAGGGTTCTGAGCAACCTCATTGGTGACTGTAGCCTTCTGAGAAGAGAAAGTGAAGAAGAGATGCTGAGCTCTTGTTCAGTGATAGGATGTGTGAGAATAGTTCAAAGCTGACCAGAGGAGGTTTAGACTGGATCATTGAATCATTAGGGATTGGAAGGACCTTTGGGGATCATATATTCCAAACCCCCTGCTAGATCTGGATCACCCAGAGAAGACTGCACAGGAAATTAGGAAGCATTTATTTAAAGGACGACTGGTCAGACACTGGAATTGGTTTCCTTGAGAGTTGTTCAATGTCCTAATCCTGTCAGTGTTGAAGAGGCATTTAGACATACTTCTAACTTCTGGTCAGTCCTCAACTGGACAGGCGGTTGGTCTAGTCAATCACTGTAGATCCCTTTCAACCTAGTCTAGTCTAGTCTAGTCTAGTCCGTTCCATTCCATTCCATCCCATTCCATTCTACTCTACCCTATCCTACTCTTATCCTACCCTACCCTACCCTATCCTATTCTGAAATTGTATCTGACTAAAGCACAAACATCTATTCTAACCTCACCATCCTCAGCTCGTTTTAAGGTTATGTTTGAAGACAGTCTCTGGAGTATGCTGTGTCTCACCACTGGCTTATGGAGTTGAAGGACAGTATCTACACCTATAGTTAGCTGTAGACAGATTAGAAAGCAAACATCACAAAAGGAGAACATTATCACCAGTAACCAAGTTGCCTTTCTCTGTAGTAATAACAATGGTTATAATACATTCTTATTTAGGATCATGTTTTCACAGATGGCACTTCAGTCTCCGAAAGGGTAGTTATCCTGAGGTTTTCTTAAACTTTTGCCTGTTTTTACCTCTACCTAAGTCTTCTTTCTCTCTCAATGTTCTTAAAGTAATCTGTATGATTCCCTGTAAACAGAACTGCCTTGCACAGTAATTACCATGAGTTTACACTCTTTGACAGCTGTGCACCTCAGTCTCACTGGTAATTAGATCAAAGTAGCTCAGCAAACTTTCATATTTAGATAGGTATTACAACTATTACTTTTTCTGACAGGAGACATCCAGCAACTATTACTTGTCATTTTAATTTTCATGTTTTGACATTAAAATACAGGAACTGTAACAGAACTTTAAAAGAGGATATTGACCTGTGCTTCTCCTGGGTTGCACCACTGAATTCAACTTAGGGTGTTAAAATGGCTCTGACATCTGGCTCTGAATACACAAAAAGGATATCATGTTTAATATTAAACATTTCACAAAATCACAGAACATTAGGGATTGGAAAGGAACTCAAAAGTTCTAGCCCAATGCCCCTGCCACAGCAGGATCACCTCGATCAAGTCATACCAGAACACGTCCAGGTGGGTTTTAAACATCTCCCGAGAAGGAGACTCCACAACCCCCCTGGGCAGCCTGTTCCAGTGCTCTGTCACCCTCACTGGGAAGAAGTTTCTTTTCAGATTGATGTGGAACCTCCTCTGTTCCAGCTCACACCCTTGTCCTGTCATTGGCTGCCACTAAGCAGAGCCTGGCTCCATCCCCCTGACACCTGCCCTTTCAATATTTATAACCATTAATGAAGTCACCCCTCAATCTCCTTCTTTCCAGGCTTAAGAGCTTTGTAGCTTCATGTTCTGTTCTTGTATTTATACAATAGGTTACTTAAAATCATTATAGAAGTTCTAGCCATTAATGTGTAGATAATTTAAGCCTGAACTGTCCAAGCACCTCTGCAGTGAACTTGTCTTTTCACAGGAATTTATGAAAATATTAAGGAGGATAGGAAGAGTGACTCTTGGGTTCTGGGTGATTTTATAGAATTTTGCTGTTATTTGGTGTTTTTTGCCTCTGTGTCATCTTCATTTTACTGCAATTAATTATTTGAATACATGCTCTGAGACCCCAACACAGCACCTGTTGTTTATCTGTTCTGACCTCTCTCTGCTTTGCATTCCTCCCTGTTTCCAATGATCTGTCTAGAAAGGCATGTAAGGAACATGAGGAATGCTGGCAGTTTCTGTGAGACAGAAGAAAAATTTCCACCTATCTCTCATTAAGTTTTGATCCTGCAGATCAAACGTGTGGGCTGCATATGAGATGTGCCCAGTCATAACTCATTACAAGATCAGAATGCAAATATAGGCTGAAAAGGACTGCCTGAGACCCAGCACACAGTAAAACAACCTCAAGTATTTTCCACATAAAGCAGCTGAAAGATATTCTGCTTGATAAAATCAGAGTGATGTCCATCCATTTAGACGTTTACTAGGACAGAAAATAAGCTCATGGAATTTTTTATTACAAGGCTGGAAGAAAAACATTGATAATTTACTACTCTAGAAAATGAATTGTATTTTAAGGAAAAATACTTTCATTATTTGGAGACCTTCTGTGGCCGCCTTTATATTAAAAACTAAAACATTTATGTACTATAAATGTCAAATCCCGTAAGATATCTGTTTAATAAATACAGAACTTAGATTTGTTGAAGTTAATTAAATGAAATCTAAAACTGCCCACGGAAAAGGGCCTGAGGTTGGTGTCCCTCTCTGAAAATATGCAAAACTGTCTTATGTTGCCTTGCTGGATGCACTTCCAAAATCTGGTTATTTCATTTTTCATGCACGTCTTTCAAACTCTGTGAGAGAAGGGATCAAATCAGTCAGTCTCTCAGCACGCAGCACTGAGAAAACAAGTTACATTCCAAAATGTTTTGGTGTTCCTGCTGTACAAAGATTGAAGAAAAGCATAACCTGTGACTCAAGAGTAACCTGACATGCAAAAAAGGAATGAAGATCGGAAGCTTCCAGACAGCTGAAGGCAAGAAAGTAAATAAGAGATGAAAACACTCAGTAGAAGCCGAGATTTCAGCACACCAGTCATAAACTGTCACATCAGTAAAAAAATAGACAAAATTTGGGGAGTTCTTGCTCACAGACAGCAAAGTGTTGCTCTGGTGTTAATCCTATGATGTTAAAGTGTTTCACAGAATCATAGAATTGACAGGGTTGGAAGGGACTTTAAAGACCCTCTAGTTCCAACCCCCCTGCATAGGCAGGGACAACTTCGCTGCTGCAGGTTACTCAGGGCCACAACCAACCTGGCCTTCAACACTTCCAGGGATGGGGCAGCCACTACTTCATTGGGTAACCTGTTCCATCATCTCCCCATCCTCACAGGAAAGAATTTGTTCCTCCTGTCCAACCTCAATCTCCCCTCTTCAAATCTGGAACCCTTTCCCCTTGTCCTCTCGCTATCCACCAGTGTCAAAAGACCAGCTTTCTTGTAGCCTTCTTCAGAGACTGGAAAACTGCTCAAAGGTCACCTGGGATCCTCTTTTTCTCCAGGCTTAACAACTCCAACTTGCTCAGCCAGTCCTCATAGGGGAAGTGCTCCAGCTCTCTGATCGTTTGAGTTGCTCTCCTCTGGACACCTTCCAGGAGCTCTCTGTCCTTCTTCTGTTGGAGACTCCAGAACTGGGCACATGACTCCAGGTGAAGTCTCACAAGTGCTGAATAGAGAGGAAGAATTCCCCCACTACAGATTGTCACTGCTTTATTTGATGCAGCCCAGGACATGGCTGGCTTTCTGAGTTGCCAGTGCACACTGACATCTCCTGTTCAACTTCTGGTCCACCATGCTCCCAAGTCTTCCTCCTCAGGGCTGTCCTTGATCCTTTCTCCTCCCAGTCTCCTCTCATTATTATCATTAACTGGTCAAGATTTTGTCATCCTTATTTATAGCAACTACACTTACAGAGAAGCCTCATTCTAACAAAAGCAAAACAGGAAATTCCACCTGAAATGAAACTGTTCACTATTTCCCCATTTTCAGAGTCAGTGCCTGAGCAATGAAACACATTTCAGTATTAATAGACCCTGAAATGTACAGAATAAGGAGGAATTTGTTTGAAAGACCTCGTTAAGGACAGATGATGCTGGGTAAGAAAGGAGTCTGTCCTGTCCACCCAGTCAAATCCTGATTTGAGAGTCAATCCTATGCAATGTTTCTATTCCACACAGAAATGTGAAACACAGGGCAGCTAATCAGGGCATGATGACACTGAGCAAGGGTGTACAAGAAGAAAATGGACTCTATTTTAGAAAGTTTTATGTAGGAGAAGAGTAAAAAGGTGGAAGTTACATTTTCAGAACAGGAAAAAGAAAATAGAATGTGGTAGACAAAGGAAAATTAGAAAAGGTCTAGTGGAAATAGGATACAGAAGAAGAGAAATATAACAGCTCCCTATTAGATGAAAATAAAGAATCGAGATTATGGTAAGATACACCCTGCAGTAACATCTTAGAAAGTGTCGAGACCGATTGTGAAGTGATTAGGAAATGGATGAATGCAGCTATTCATTAAGTGCTTATTCAATTAAAAGTCAACAAATAATGAAATCACTTGTTAGGACAAATAAAAACCAATTAAGTAAGAAGAACTCCTAAGAGTCTGAACTCACCAGACAGAGTTCAGTGCTTAGCGCTGAGGCACAAAGACCACTTCAACTGTATATTCACAGTTAAGTGACTTCATGTCACTGAAGCCTGTGTCTTCTGGGTTCTGTTCTTTAGGGCACCAGAGCCTCCTGTTTATGGAGTTTTGAACCAGAATAGGATTTTGAGAGTGAGACTCGTATGGTAGATGGTAGAGAGAGTAGTTGGCTGTAACCGTAGAGACCATTGCAGTCTGTCCTGATTAGTGATTACAACAGTAGGGCTATAATTTGCAGGGACATAGTGCAATGGGAGGACCTTCTTTTGACCTTCCAGTACATTATGGGGGCCTACATAAAGGCAGGGGAAGGTCTATTCAAGAAGGTTTGTATGGATGAGACAAGGAGCAATGGGTTCAACTGGGAAAGGACAGATTAAGGATGGATATTAGAAAAAAGTTCTTCAGTGTGAGGGTGGTTGATCACTGAAATCACAGATTCAGTCTGGTTGGAAAAGACCCTGGGGTCATCAAGTCCAATCATCTACCCTACATTAAAAGTTCACCCCTAAACCATATCTCTCAACACCTCATCCAAATGATCTTTAAACACAACCAGGGATGGGGACTCAACCACTAAACAGCCCCAGCTCTTCCAGTCTTCCTTCATAAAATTTATTCTCTAGGCCCTTCATCAGCTTAGTTACCCTCCTCTGCACCCGCTCCAGCACCTCCATATCTCTTTTGTATTGAGGTGCCCAAAACTGGACACAATACTCCAGATGAGGGAATGGGCTGCCCAGGGAGGTGGTAGGGACCCCATCTCTGGAGTCATTTAAGGTCCAGCTTAATGAGGCTCTGAGCAGCCTAGAGCATCCTATGATTCTGGAGAATGCAATAAAAATTGTCCTAATAACCTTAAGAGATTGTTGGAACCCAGTCAGATGACATTCAGTAAAGGCACATGAAAGAGGAACTACACCGACGTGTCATTCATAAACGCAGACGGATTTTAAAAAGGGACCAAAAAAGTTGAAATAAATGGCTAAGCAGCAGTGCAGTACATTCAGGGATTACACTGGAACACACACTCAGGATAGTAGCAGGGTGCATTTTGAAAATGGATAATTTTCATTCTAAACCAGCTTGTTCTGGTTTATTTAGCCTTGATGATACCTTGGCTGAAGCAACACAGTTCACAGAATAAATGTTAGGAAACAAGCTTGAAAGAGTCTACAGGAGAAAAGGGGGAAATGCTAAAATATAGAAATTACAGCCTGCTTGTGATGAAAGATTAAAGCTTGTAGGATCTTTTAGTCTTAGAGAAGAAACAGTGGAGTGCAGACATGATAAGCAGCCTACCATATTAAATGCCAGTAGAAAGAGAAGAGTGATGATTTTTTCTGTACCGGCGATGCTGTAATAAACAAGGAGCTGTTAACGAAACTTACAGAAAACATAGGCTGGATAATAACTAAAGATGTCACAAAGCTGCACTAATGAAACGTAGAGATGAACTTTGTAGGAATGTTACGGATTTTACCTCCTTTGCAGTTCTAAAAATAAACTGGATCGCTCAGCATTAACCATGAAAACACGATGTTATCCCCACAGGGATAAGCTAGACCAGCGGTGACCTAAAGCGTGTGACCTGGATAAGCCTCGTACCTTGTGTTCGTACAGCCGGCATCTGCGGGGCAGCACACGTTATGGAGTGAAGCGTGTTTGTACAGAGCCTGCAAGTAATTCTAGAAGATTCACTTGGTAGTCAGCAGAGAAAAAGGTTTGCTACTCCCCAAGGTTTCTTTACGGTCCTATTTTTCTCTCTTTCTAAATCCTGCAAAGTGTGACTACAGCTACACAGAGGTAGTCTTTAATTTATTATTTTTATATACTCCGGTGAGTTTAAAGTTCAGTTTGGTGAGCTAAAACTCAGGGAAGCAGGAAATAATTTAAGAGTGAATTACACGGATTACATGGTTAAGAAATGAATTAAGAATATTTTTAATAGAGGAAAATTAGACCAGTAGGTAAAGTGACTCAAAATTAGCCCCGCAATTATTCTGATCAGTAGACAAGCCATTGAAGAATGGATTCATTAAGCTAGCAGAAAATTAATTAAGTTATGAAATGAGTCAGATAGGAATTATTAATGAATTAATTAAGTAGTCAGCCCTGTAACTTGTGTAGGAGAGACTGTGATCTGCTGAAAGCACAATATATAGTTACTGGGATAGAAAGGTAAGGCCTCAAGTTACGAAATGAAGAGAGATGTATTGCCATAAACACTAGAGGTGGAAATATAAGAAGAACTGAGGTTTTTTATATGCTGTCAAATTGAAAATAAAACAAAACAGAAAACCCTCTCCTTTGCCTGGGGAAGCCAAAGAATTTATTAAACAATTACACTTTTATTTTGATTCCGTATTCAGTTCAGCTGAATAACAACTCCTTATAGATGTAAATAATCTAACAGCTTCAACAGGACGTGGAAAAAATTCTACTCTTCTGCAGGGATACTTCTTCAGACCTATCACAAAGGCTTTAGCAGTAGATTTCTACTCTCCATGTAATAGAAAAGTATAAAGAAAAGGTGTTCAGATGTCTCTGTGGTGGGTACAGATTAGTGTCTGTTTACACCCAGACAGTGTCAGTCTTTCTTTTCAACTCCCCTGTGAATTTGAAGCTGCTCCAAAATGTCAGCAGACCAGCCAGGGATGGAACTGACACTTCTCATGAAAGGAAGAACCAATGAGACATTTACTGCTGGCTGTTGTCAGTGATACTCGAGTGAGAAAACACTTCGTGTTCATTTGAATTGCTGCCTTTGCCCTTAAAGCCAAAAATTTTTGCTCTTGCAGTTCTAGAGAAAAAGTCATTTTTTCACCTTGTACTTGCTGTGCTTTGGTGCTGCCTGGAAGCTGACAAAACACTTACACTGCTCTACAATAGTTACCTGTGACTGCTTTGACAGCTACTTTTTCAATCCTACCTCGGATGCTCTGTTACTACTGAGATCTTATTTATTCATTTCTCTCAACATGTTTTACATAATTGTTCCAATTTTTCCCTGATTAGGGGATCTGATTATATAGACACAGCACACAGAAAACAGCTGTAGAAATTCATTCATACTTTTGTATGATTACTCGCAGTACAAATCCATTGGTGTCCAGATCCCCTTCCCTGAATTATTCATGCCAGCCTCTGATGTGCTTTATTTAGGAATACAGACATCTGCAGCAGCAGAGAGACGCAGGAGAAGAGGATGAGAATCTGCTGCTCCATTTCTTTCAACATTGGGCTATTTGTTCAGGACCTTTTAAAAGGCTACTTGCCAATTCCTAACCTCAGGTTTTGTCCCTTGATGCCAGTCCATGTGGTCACACAAAACACAGTGCTTTGGACCAGCTTAAATTGATATTCTTTTTATATTTGTTTTAATACTTTGATTTGAGGATTGTTGTTCTCTCTTGGGAGAACTGTATAATTAAATGGGTAACGTTCTTTAATGGATTACTTTTTTTACCATAGCCTGTCAAGGCAGTATTATAAGGAACAGAAAACAAATACCATGTTATTGCTAACATTCTGCAAAACAAAAGTGATCAATATTAATAATACTCTTTACATCTCTAAGCTCAGCTTAAATACAAATCTTACAGATTTTTGTTTTATTAAGTGAACCCAATTCACCTTGTTTCTGAAATAAGACCTGCAGTGACTATGGTTTTAAAAGATACTGGAAATGATAAAAAATCTTTACAATTTAGTTCTCCAGGCAGGAGTAGGGGGGGTGTTGGTGCCCCTGTACTTGGCACCCATGAGATGGCATCTTGAGTACTGGGTGCAGTTTTGGGTGCCACAGTATAGGAAGGATATTGAGGTGCTCAAGTGGAGCCAGAGAAGGGCCACAAGGCTGGGAGAGGTCTGGCAGACAGGTCCTGTGAAGAGCAGCTGAGAGAACTGGGGTTATTTAGTCTAGAGAAGTGGAGGCTGAGAAGAGACCTTCTTGCTTCATACAACTATCCAAAAGGTTGTAGCCGGTGCTGGTCTCTTCTCCCGAATTACTAACGATGGATGAGAGGAAATGGCCTCAAGTTGCATCAGGGCAGGTTTAGACTGGGCCTTAGCAAGAAGTTCTTTCCTAAGAGAGTGGTTGAGCACTTGAACAGGCTGCCCAGGGAGGTAGTGAGGTCACTATCCCTGGAGGTGTTTTAAAAACTGAGGAGCTACAGCACTGGAGGCCATGGTGTGGGGGTTAGGGAGCTGTTGGGATTAGGGCTGGACTAGATGATCCTGAAGGTCCTTTCCAGCCCTGATCATTCTATGATTCAGTTGTACACCTGAGCTGTCCATTGCTGTTTTCCTTCGAGTGATGTTACATAACAAGCTAAATTAATACTTTTAGAAATGTGTAGATTCTGGTCTTACTGCCTTTTTATATCTGTTCAGTTACTTTACTTTTGCTAGTGTTCACTGCATTTAACAATAACACTTGAATTATTTAGATATATGAATAATTAGGAAAATGTGCTGTTAGTACTGCTCATCTATGCCTTTTTTGTGTGTGAGTCCACGCATTTAAACTCTAATATTTTACAATTTCCACAGGTTTGTAGTATTGTCAAATAAAGCACAGGCATTCGTAGCTACAGGATACCTAGAGTCTCCACAAGCCATTGAAAAGAATTGCAGTGGTCCTAGTCATTTCTGTGGGCATCAGATCCTGATCACAGTAATTATTACAATATTTATCTTGTGTAGAAATAATCTACAGAGCAGCTTCCAAACTTGTTGCTGAAAAACTAATACAGAATCACAGAACATTAGGGATTGGAAGATCATCTAATCCATTCCCTCCTGACACAGCCGGATCACCTAGATCAAGTCGCACAGCAACATGTCCAGGTGGGTTTTAAATGTCTCCAGTGAAGGAGACTCCACAACCCCCCTGGGCAGCCTGTTCCAGTGCTCTGTCACCCTCACTGGGAAGAAGTTTCTTTTCAGATTGATGTGGAACCTCCTCTGTTCCAGCTCACACCCATTGTACCTTGCCCTATCTCTGGATGCCCCTGAGCAGAGCCCAGCTCCATCCTCCTGACACTCATCCGTTCTGGAGTTTTCAACATTTATTAATGGGGTCAGCCCTCAGTCTCCTTTTCTCCCAGCTCAAGAGCCCCAGCTCCCTTAGCCTTTCCTCAGCAGGGAGATGCTCCCCTCCCTCCATCATCTCTGTGGCTCTGCACTGGACTCTCTCCAGCAGTTGTGTGTCCTGGAACTGACGGTCCCAGAACTGGACATAATATTCTAGATGTGGCCTCATCAGGGCAGAGTGGGGGGTGGGGGGGAGGAGAACCTCTCTCAATCTTCTAACATCACCTCTTCTGATCCACCACAGGATGCCATTTGCTTTCCTATTGAATAGGTACCGTGTTTATAACTTGTAGGCAGATTTACACACATTCAGACTGCTATTACCAGCACAACACAAGGATATTTTTTGTATAATTAAATATTCATGTTTGTATATGTTTGATTCTCACAGAAAAATGTGCTGCCTTGTGTTGTCAAAGCAGTTGTTACCTTTCAGCTTGGGCAAGTTTTTTTGAATTTCATTAGAGTGAGAAAAAAATTCTGCTGTGGATATCAAGATACATTTACCAGAATACATTCCTTCCCTAGGTACATCTCTCACAAACAGCAAGCAACAAAAAAATTGGGGGTTGTGTTCCCTGTCACTTTCGACTTTGTTTCAACAGCGACAGCTCAGATGGGAGCTTGGAAATATGTGACCCCAAGGTGGAACCTCATCACTGCCCTGCACTGCAAAGATGGCACACACTGCTTCCCCAGACTTAGAACTTCCAGACTAGAAAACCTCAGCCCTGATGTCTGAACACTTCTGTTTTGTCAGATAAAGCAAAGACTATCATGTAGACACCAAGCACCAAGAACAGCCTCAGCTGAGCGCAAGACATCCGTGTCAAAGCTGCGCTGAATGTCAGACAGGCGCCGTGTCTGTCAGCTTGCATGAAGACTGAATTTGAGGCATCCCAAATCCTCACAACAAAGAGGGTTTTGTATCCTTCCAACAGTTTGCTGCCATCCCCACAGTGTCCCCTGCTAGCTCATAAGTAGGTTTTGTGAGTAAAACGCAACCTCTGGAGTTAATCTTTTTTGGTATCTTTTCACAAAGAACTATGGCAGTGGCTTTTGTCCCTCTTGGCAGGTAAATAACAACATTATAAACGTAGTGAGAAGTCACAAATAATACGAATTCATCTATCCCTATGGTTAATATTTGATGTGAGCAATTTCAGACTACTGATTAGCTCTATTAATAATTAATACAATGTTATTGTGGATGATTAAGGCTATTGCTTTTAATGGGATTCTCTAATCACTTCTAACACCTCGATATGAATTCTTTATGATATCTATTCATCCACGTGTTCCAGCAAAGCTGCTATGGAAAGCTTTGTAATTACATTACATCCAGCCCCACAACACCAACAAAGAGAAGTTGAAGAAACAATTGCAGATGAATGTTTTAGGCAGCTGAATACTGGTCTTTTTGCTCTTTTTAATTTTTTTAGCAGATGGCACTGATTTTCTTTCATAAACTTCCCTTTCTGTTACCTACTGTTCTGCACTTCTACCTAAAAATACTAAACTCATGGCTAGCATTAGCTAGCAAGGAAGGAAAAGGGTTCAGTTCAGCAGGCAAGGTACCTAAAAATGTGATGATGACAGCAAAAATGAAACTGAAGAAAATACCTGTCATACAGTGCATGGAAAACATATCAGAGAAGTAAATTTAACCTGAAAACTTTGCTCTTATCTCAGCTCAGGACGGGAAACACTTTTTCTTGCCATTATGATAATTGTCATTGCAGGTCATCTCTTTCAATAGGTACTGATGTAGTCTGAAGTAATTTTATGTTGTTTGTCCGATCAGGGAAGCCAGAAGGTGATTTCTGGCTGGGTGTGATGGAGTTTGCAGCTACAGCATTCTATTCAATCAGTTGATTTCTAATTACAGCTGAAGGGCCTGAAACCCACCTTGATTATCAGTTAAAAATGTAGAAAGAATGGTGGATTTATTAGTTTAATAACAGGCTCCATTTTCCAATTGTTTCCAACTGTTTGTGCCCACAAAACCAAGTGTCCAAGCACCACATCTACACAGTTTTTGACCACTTGCAGGAACAGTGACTCTACCACTTCCCTGGGCAACTTGTTTCAATTCCTGACCACTGTGTCAGGAAGAATTGTTTCCTAATGTCCAGTTTAGACTTCCCCTGGTGCAACTTTTGTTGTATTTCTTAAGAAACATTTAAAATAAATATGTAAGTAAAGAAATAAAGAAATTTAAAAGTTGAAGAAATAGCTAAATAAATAGGCAGGTAGATATGTAGGTAGGTAGATAGATACATAGATAGATGGTGCATCTTTTGCTGTAATTCTCAAGAAATATATAAAATAAATAAATAAATAAATTTAGCAATTAAATATGTAGATAAATAGGTAGGTAGATAGATAGTGCAACTTTTTGCTATATTTCTTGAGAAACAAATAAAAGAAATAAAGAAATTTAACAACTAAAGCAGCAGGTAGGTAGATAGGTAGGTAGTGCAACTTTTGCTATATTTCTTAAGAAACATTCAATAAATAAATAAATAAAATCCATTAAATAAATGAGCAAATAAATAGGCAAATGCATAAATGAGTAGGTAGGTAGATAGGTGGGCAGGCGGGTAGGCAGGTAGTGCTATATTTCTTAAGAAATATTTAAAATAAATAAAGAAGTAAATAAAAAATGAGGACATTTAACAAATAAATAGGCCAATAAATAAATAGGTAGGCAAATATATAAATAGGTAGGTAGGAAGACAGATAAATAGACAGATAGATAGACAGATAGACAGATGACATTTCTTTGCAAGAACTCTCCTCCCAAACAATTACTTTTCACTTTAAGGACGAAGGTTCAAAATCTGGTGATCTGAAACATTCCACTAAGCTTTGATTATGTCAATCCTGATCAAGTAGACCTTGGCTTTATTCTCATTTAGTGGCCACTCCAGGATGGAGCTGGGCTGTTCGCAGTGTCATGTAGTGACAGGACAAGGGGCAATGGTTGTAAGTTGGAACACAGAAGGTTCTACATCAACCTGAGAAGGAATTTCTTCACGGTGAGGGGTGACGGAGCATTGGAACAGGTTTCCCAGGGTGGTTGTGGAGTCTCCTTCTCTGGAGATGTTCAAGACCCACCTGGATGTGTTCCTGTGTGACTTGGTCTAGGTGATCCTGCTGTGTCAGGGGGATTGGACTGGATGATCTTTCGAGGTCCCTTCCAATCCCTAATGATTCTATGATTCATTACTCAATTTTATATTGGTCAACTATTCTAATGAATGCAGTCCTCAAGATATAAAAAGAAACACACAGTATAATTTAATATTGCAAATATCAGGATAATGCAGGAAAAAACAGGCAGATAATGTGTTTTCTCCAACCTATGCATGTTATTTCCACAGTTATGTGTCACATACTTCTCTTCATTGAAAGGGTAACAAGACCTAACCAACAAGATCAAGAAACCAACAAGCAAGATGTGGGAGGGGGATTTACAGGACACAATGAGTAATCACTACAAAAGGTTAATGCAGGCCCTAAAAAGATGTTGCAAAAGTTCCAAGTGCCCTAAGGCAGCTGTAACTTCTGCACTGCACACTGAGATGGATTTTTATGTGTTCATTAAATCTGTTCTGAAGCATGCAGGTATTTTAGCAGCTTTTCTTTGATTTGAACAATTAGCAGTCTCAGAGGCAGAGAATTTCTTTTTTACATCTGCTTGGACCAGAAATGTCACTTTGCTTTTTTGTATTTTCTTCAATAATTGAGGAAGCTTCTCATATTAATTGCACATGAGAGAAGTACATTAATTGCTGAGCAGCAACTGGGCAGGGAGGGACCTGGCAGTACTGGCTGACAGCCGGCTGAACAGGAGCCAGCAGGGTGCCCAGGTGGCACAATGGGCCAAAGGCATCCTGGCTTGTAGCAGCAATGGTGTGGCCAGCAGGACTAGGAATGTCATTCTTCCCCTGTACTCAGCACTGGGGAGACCTGCCCTTGAGAACTGGGGGCAGTGCTGGGCCCCTCACTTCAAGAAAGAGATTGAGAAGCTGGAGAGAGTCCAGAGATGGAACGAGGGGGAAAGTCTGATGAGGAGAGGCTGAGGGAGCTGCAGGTGTTCAGCCTAGAGAAGAGACTCAGGGGAGACCTTCTCCCGCTCTACAACTCCATGAAGGAAGGTTGCAGTCAGGTGTGAGTTGGGTCCTTCTGACAGGACGAGAGAGCAGGGTCTGAAGCTGCTCCAGGAGTGGGTTAGGTTGGATGTTAGGAAGCCATTCCTCATGAAAAGGGTGATCAGACCCTGGAATGAACTGCCCAGGGTGGTGGTGGATTCCCCATCCTTGAAGGTGTTTAAGGACAAATTATCTGTGGCCCTTAGTGTCCCAGTCTAGGTGATTGTGAGGATGTCCTGGGGTGGGCTAGATGATCTTAGAGGTCTTTTCCAGCATCAGTGATTCTGTGATTTTTCTATGCTAAACTGGATTACAACATTTTTCTCTTCTGAGACAAGGGACTAATTAATAATTGGGCACAAAGAAAGAGAAGGAAGAAAGGGGGGAAAAAAAACAAGGCAACATAGAGATTTGAGTGTATTTGGCTGGAATAATATCTATTATGGCACTCACAAATCTTTTGCACAGCATTAGTTCAAATTGACACAGACATCAGCACTTAGTGAATTAAATCTGGATCAAAGACTGTGATGAGGAGATGGTAATGAATCCAGTCAAATGAAGAATGTGCCTGGGAGGTTTGGAATTAAGTCATGTCTTATCTATTTAGTATTGATACTCTGAAAAAGAATGAAAAGCACATTAATATGAGTTAAAATGCCTTTAAAGGAGAAGGGAAGAAAAGGTACTTGCTAGCGGGGGTAGAATTAATGCAAACAGCAAAATCTGACAGAATAGCAGAATGAAAACATGAAAACTACCATCCTGACTGAAAATAACCTGAATCAATG
Source organism: Rhinopomastus cyanomelas (assembly GCA_013400115.1). Taxonomy (NCBI): domain Eukaryota; kingdom Metazoa; phylum Chordata; class Aves; order Bucerotiformes; family Rhinopomastidae; genus Rhinopomastus; species Rhinopomastus cyanomelas. The sequence continues at coordinate 85,990 of VXBP01009785.1, forward strand.
ACAGCAAATGAGGGCTCTGGCAGACAGCCATAAGGAAAGATCCTAGCATGCTCTCAGAGCTCTGTGATGTGCTGCCGGAGACACAGCAGTAGAGACAGATGAGGGATGGAGTTCAAGAATATTGTATCTAGGTCATCATTCTTTGGAGCCTTGCTGCAAAACTGGTGGCCATCTGAACACAAGGAAAGCAGATGTCCCACTTACTGGTGTCAATACTGTCCTTAAGAGAAAATCACACCAGCTGGTTGAAATAGACGCAGCACCAAACCCATGATGCTCTTCTATTTAGGCAGCTCTTGTATTTGCTCCCCAAAGTCCAACAGGTCAGCAGACAGCTCTAGAGACAACATCTGAGAAGAAAAAACTATCTCCATACACAAGACTTGTTTAAAGATCAGAGACTAAGTCAGACAAATCAAACCAGCTCAGATATAAGTTCTAGTATTTTATAAAAGAGGAATAGGCTCCTTTGAAGGACATTCAGTTAGGGGATTAAAAAGAAATCAGAAAGAAACCTTATATACTGGTAAGAAGGCCATGAAGTCAAAAGAAAGAGAACACAGATAGTACTAAAATTAAAAACATATTTTGTAGACTACATTCAGAAAATTAATTATCCAAATATAGTAATGACTGTGAAAGCTAACGCCACATGTTCTCTAGAGCACAGGTTCTTTTACTTTCACATGCTGCAAACTGCTAAACAATAACTACGGGTCTGGGTAAAGCACGGCAGTAATGTGATTATTCCATCCAATCACCCTCAGCCTGCTTCTGTACATTGAACATAAACACAACTATACACAGTATGAAAAGACCGTATGCTTTTTAACAGCTACAGTTAGGACATTGCACTTTGTTTTTATCCTCCACACAGCTCCAAGAACATCTTAGTAAAATTGCTCCAAATGACCTACATATGAAGGATGTCCCAATGACCTTCATATTAGGATGTCAGGTAGCGACAGGACTAGGGGGAATGGAGCAAAGCTGGAGATGGGTAGATTTAGAGTGGATGTGAAGAGGAAGTTCTTCACCAAGAGTGGTGAGAAGAGTGAGTGGAGAGCCTGGAATAGGTTGTCCAAGAATCATAGAATCATAGAATCATTAGGGATTNAGAGTGAGTGGAGAGCCTGGAATGGGTTGTCCAAGAAGGTGGTGGAAGCCCTGTCCTTGGAGGCATTTAAGGCCAGGCTGGATGAGGCNATTTTATCAGTGCATCAGAGCTGAATTTGAGATGTGGTCCTTGGAGGTGTTTAAGGCCAGGCTGGATGGGGCTGTGGCCAGCCTGATCTAGGGTGGGGTGTCCCTGCCCATGGCAGGGGAGTTGGAACTGGATGATCCTGTGGTCCCTTCTAACCCAGCCTGACTGTATGACTTGGTCTAGGTGATCCTGCCGTGGCAGGGGGATTGGACTAGATGAACTTTCAAGGTTCCTTCCAATCCCTAATGATTCTATGATAAAGAAGAATTTTCTGTATGGCTGTTTATCGAGCTGTATTTGTACATAAACATATTTCTAATATATGAAGATAGAGCTCATCATAATTAAAAACATTGGGTTTTGCATTAAAAAAATGCTTTGTTACATCTGTTTGTATTGAAATGACTTACTGAGGAACATAATAGTTACAAAGCTTTTCCTGGTACTTGTACAGTGGTTATTTAAGAGATTTAAAGGTCATGAGCCATACTGAGAGGTATTAAAACTGTCCATTCCCTTCAAAATCAAGTTGACATATATATCATAAAACTGGAAGAAGTGGAGTCTCCTACAGAATGAACAAATCAAGGATCATCATCAGTGAACGCTGCTTGTTGTTGTCCCACCTAAATGCTGCCTTGTCATCATCAAGAATAGTACACACCTATCTAGTAGGCCAATTGTGTAGCTCTGGAGCTTAGAGACAGGCTGCCCAGGGACACTGTGGAGTCTCCTCTGGAGACATTTTAAAACCTGCCTGGCCTTTTTCCTGGGTGACTTGATTTAGGGGATCTTGCTCTGGCAGGGAGATTAGACTAAATGATCTTTTGAGCTCCTTTCCAATCCCTACTGTTCTTTGACACTGTGATCCTGTGATTTAATGGTAAGTTTGGGACAGTTGGGTTAATGGTTGGACTTCATGATCCTAAATGCCTTTTCCAACCTAAATGATTCTATTATTTGAAGATTCTACAGAGCGCTGCAGCAGCTTAGCTTTACAGCTTCTTTAGAATTTCTTTACAAATATCGTGTGATACCATTGAACTCTGAATTCATTGTAGTTTAGTTGTTGATAGAGGCATTCAATAATATTTCATTAGGCTTTTAGCTCCATTAGGCTAAGATGAGGCCACAATAACAATGAATAACAATGAATGTAAAAGCTTAAATACAAACGAAATCAGGATTTGGTCAACAATCAAGTAGATATAAACCATGAAGTTTGAAACAATTAAACACAGACTTTGTACTTTTTATAAAGGCTACTATGTACGAAAACAACTCTTGCAAAACAACAAAAACAATTTATTTACAGAAATTATTAAGAATCATTGCCTCTTTCCAGTCTGTATTATCTAAGGCTATTATTTGGCTAACAGGAGGTGGAAAGCAATTTGATTTTCAAAACTCAAGTATTATAACCATTAAGCTTTGAAGAATGCAAAACCACTGAGAGAATGTGATAGTGGGGAAAAAGTTCCCATGGTGTTTCAAAAGGGTAGCGAGCTACTTGCCCTGCATATAACCTACTGTTCTGATTTCTCTCTTCAGTACAGTCATATGATTCAACTATGTATTTTTAATGAATATATTTTGTTTTGTCTTTAATCTTCTAAATCCTTAAACAACTTTACTGTGAAATCAGCATTTATCAATATTGACCTCTTAAAAACATGAATTGTCTTCTTCCTGCTTGCCCAGAAAATATAAGACTAATAATTCACTTGATAATTCATCCCCCCAAGTATTACTGGCTAATATTTTCCAGCTTCTACCAACAACATCAGAGGTGGTGAGTGATAGCTGTCATTGCCTTATCCGCTTTGGGCAATTATCAGCTACATGGAAAAGTTTAAAATCAAACTGAGGGGTTTTTGACTTGGTGATTCTCGGAGGTTACCGAACCAAACATCATCTAAAAACGCACAGTCTGAGTGTGTGATACTGAGTGGCACCCCTTAAAGCATCACAGAAGATGAGATGTTGGGAAGGATACTCTAAGGCTGTGCTGCTCCACGTTCAAGTGGACAGAGATCACTTGTATGGAGCGAAAGCCTCTGGACATGACTGTCCACCAGGCAACAGTTGGGCTGGTGATGGAAAGAAAGCCCGTAGTTGTGCATGTAGATGCACTAAATATATTGCAGATAAATCAAACGTATTTCACATTAAAATCAAAGCAGTTTAAAACTTCCTTTTGGCTCTGATAAGATACAAACCCACAGCTTTGATTGTTTTTGTGGATGACTAGAGGAAAAATAATTTACAGTTCATTTGCTAAGCTGTCTCACAGCTCTGTGATTCCCATTGGCAGCCTCAGGTACACTTTCCAAAGCTTCCAGCTGCCTTTCCCTTCATGGAGTCAGTCTTTTTAGTAACTGAGCTCCCTAGTCTAATGATTGCGGATGGGCAGCCAAGCAGAGAGCAGATGTATCTGCATGTGAAAAAGAAAGCATTAGATAAAGCATGTGAAATCACTCTCAGGGTTGATTAAAGCATCTCCAAGAATCATCTCCATGGTAAAAATAAAGAAGTTTCACATCATTTTTGCTAGCTTTGGAAGGCAAAATCTACCAACACATTCTGTATTCATCCCTGTCTGCCTCTTGAACTAACAACCCACAAAAGGTTTTCTTCAGAGGAAGTATTAAATGGATGTTTCTAATTATGAGAAGAGAAATAGCATGATGATATCATATTGCCTTCACATTCAAACTTCATTTTAGATTCCGGGCATCCCTAATCCAGGACCTTCAATTTGCACCCAGCAATAGATTTTTATGACTAAGGAAATGGTTCTGTAGGAGTTTTCAGATCCCATGTTGGTAGAAGATCATGGACTCAATATTTAAATATAAGAAAATAGCAAAAAGTAGAGATAACAAGGACATATTCTGAAGAAAGGCAAACTAATGCTAGTGACTCTTTGTACAGGAACACACGTGGTTTATTTTGAGCAATAACTAAATACGTACCCGAGTTCAAGAAAAAGAAGAGTTTATTGCTAAAAATGAGAGAAGGAAAGTTGGAGAAATGAGTGAAATAGAGAATTCAGAATATCAGGGATTGGAAGGGACCTCAAAAAATCATCTAGTCCAATCCCCCTGACACAGCAGGATCACCTAGACCAAATTGCACAGGAACATATCAAGGCAGGTTTTAAATGTTTCCAGAGGACACTCCACAACCACCCTGGGCAGCCTGTTCCAGTGCTCCATCGCCCTCACTGGGAAGAAGCTCCTTCTCATATTTATATGGCACCTCCTCTGTTCCAGCTTACACCCATTGCCCCTTGTCCTATTACTAGATGACACTGAGAAGAGCCTGGCTCCATCCTCCTGACACCCACCCCTCACATATTTATAAACAGTAATGAGGTCACCCCTCAGTCTCCTCTTCTCCAAACTAAAGAGACCCAGCTCCTGCAGCCTCTCCTCATAGGGGAAGTGCTCCACTTCCTTCATCATCCCTGTTGCCCTACACTGGACTTCCTCCAGCAGTTCTGTGTCCTTCTTGAACTGAGAGGAGCATAACTGGACACAATACTCCAAATATATTCTCACCAGAGCAGAGTAGAGGAGGAGAAGAACCTCTCTCAATCTGCTAACTACCCTCGTTCTGATCCACCCCAGGATATTGTTGGCCCTCTTGGCCACAAGAGCACACTTCTGGCTCATGGTCATCCTGCTATTCACCAGGATCCCAGGTATCTTTCTACTACAGTGTTCTTCCACAGGTCAGTCTCCAACCTATACTGGTACCTGGGGTTGTTCTTGCCCACATGCAAGACTCTATACTTGCCCTTGTTATAGTTCATTGAAATATAACAAGAAATGTTGAAATATAACATTGAAATGCTGAGCTTTCTGGCCTGTCCAGGTCTTGCTGAATGGCAGCACAGCCTGCTGGAGTGTCTGTCGCTCCTTCTAGCTTTATGTCATCAGCAAAATTGCTGACAGTGCACCCTAATCCCTCATCCAAGTCACCTATGAATAGATTGAACAGGACTGGTCCCAGCGCCAACCCCTGGAACACTCCACTAGATACAGGCCTCCAACTAGACTCTGTCCTATTGACCACTACTCTCTGGCTTCTATCCTGCAGCCAGTTCACAATCCCACTCAGTCTAGACCACGCTGCCTCAGTTTGGCTACAAGGATGCTGTGTGAGACCATGTCAAATGCTTTACTCAAGTCAAGATAGACCACATCCTCCTCTCTGCCATCATCTATCCACCTGGTTATGTCCTCATCAAAGGCTATCAGATTGGTCAAAAATGACTTCCTTTTGGTAAAGCCACGCTGACTGTCGTTAATAACCCTCTGGTCCTTGCTGTGCCTGGAGACAGCCTCAAGGACTAATTGTTCCATCACCTTTCCTGGGATGGAGGTGAGGCTGACCAGTCTATAGTTACCTGGGTCCTCCTTCTTATTTTTTTTAAAGACTGGAATGACATTTGCTATCCTCTAGTCCCTAGGCACTTCTTCTGATACCCATGACTTGGCAAAGATGATGGAGAGTGACCTAGCGATGACTTCCGTCTCTTAGCACTCACAGGTGCATCCCATCAGAGGCCCTAAATTTATGTACATCCATTCTGCTCAACTTATCCCTAACCTTTCCTCATTAACCAGGGCAAACTCCTCTCTTGTCTTAACTTCCTCTGGGGCCTCAGTGGTCTGGGGCTTGATATGCACTAGTGAGACCACATCTGGAGTACTGTGTCCGGTTCTGGGCCCCTCAGTTCAAGGACATAGAGCTGCTGGAGGGTGTCCAGTGTAGAGCAACAAGGATGATGAAGGGAGTAGAACACCTCCCTTATGAGGAAAGGCTCAGGGAGCTGGGTCTTTTCAGCTTGGAGAGAGGAGACTGAGGGGTGATCCCATTAATGTCTATAAATATTTGAAGGGTTGGTGCAAAAAAACCTGCCTGGATACGTTCTGGTGTGACTTGATCTAGGTGATCTTGCTGTGGATTTGACTAGACCAGTACCCTGCCAGTACCCTATCCCATGGGATTTCCCCTAGCAATTGCTTGAAAAGGCCAAACTTTGCTCTCCTGAAGTCCAGGGTTGTGATTCTGCTAGGTATTCTGTTCCTGCCACGTGAGATCCTGCACTCCACCATCTTGCGGTCACTGCAATCAAGGCTGCCCTCAACGTCACTGCTTCATCCAGACCCTACTTGTTGGTGAGTACAAGATCCAGTCATACAAGTCCCAAAAAATGTGGTAAAGAAGAAGTAAAGTTGTCTTTGCTGAAGAAAGAATACCAAAGAATTCATTTTCAGTAAAAAGGAAGAATTTCTTTTCAAGGTGGAAATCAGTCAGAAATATTCTGCATTCCTGAAGCCAAAAAGGAAGCTTTCAAGGCCTTTGGAAAGACCTCTACTTTGCATGCAGAAAGAAATGGAAAACACATGATGCCCAATGGGTAAAGAAATAATCCTATTTTTTGGAAGTAAAAGCAAAGCAACAAACAAAAAGATGATATTATTCTTCAAATTTAAATAGTATAAAACATCATTTTTGCTCCTTAGACGGCTGCAGATTTTCTTTTGTCTATCTCTGCATTTATTCTTTTCGGTGACAGATCTGGAGAAAGAAATCTGAACCACGTTGGAAGGAAGCTAGAACAGCTTGAATATTGCTTCCATTCAAAAGCCTAATTTTACTGAAAACCGACAGGCTCGATCCTTTTACAAGATTTGCAAGCAATGTGATTTGATTCAAAACATAAAGATGTCTAAGAGGAGCCATCTGACTTCACTTGGGCCACATATTAGATTAGATGCTTAAGGCACATAAGTAAATCAGTATAGATCATTGCTATCTAAATTACTGTAGCCTCAATGAAATCAGTCAAACGAGTACAAGTAATGCAGTTTGATGGTAGTGTCTGTACTCGCTACAGCCAGGATATATCAGAATTACAGTTGTGCTTGCAGAGTGGACAGCAGCAGTAAATGCACACTCCTTTGTTACTGATAAGGCTATAAAACATAAAGCAAAACAAAGGTTTCATTTCATCATGAATAAAGCAGCTCCAAATATAAATACCAATTTGACATTCCCTTCCAAAGAACTACTTTAATAGAGTAAATGCCTGAATTGTTTAAAGAATTCCCACAGCATTCGTTAGATGCAGCCAAAAATTCTGCCCAAATTGTGAAGTAGCCCCCACTTCTAGAGCTCTTTCCACTCCCAGCTTGCAGTAGGGTGCCAGAGGCTGAGACTTAAATGTATTTCTTCTGCAGATCTGGCTCTGAGGTACGTGGCTGGTGAACCAATCTATAAACTTCTTGCCTTAGCATGATCAATAATCAAATGAGAGAGAACAATTTATAAAGATATAGATACACAGATAGATAGACAATGATAGATAACAATAGATAGATGATAGATTATTATATAGTTAGATGATATATAGATTGATAAATAGATGAGGAGTGACCTCATTAATGTTTATAAATATGGAAAGGGCAAGTGTCAAGAGGATGGAGCCAGGCTCTGCTTAGTGGCAGCCAATGATAGGACATGGGGCAACAGGTATAAGCTGGAACAGAGGAGGTTCCACATCAATCTGAAAGAAACTTCTTCCCAGTGAGGGTGACAGAGCACTGGAACAGGCTGCCCAGAGGGGTTGTGGAGTCTCCTTCTCTGGAGGCATTTAAAACCCACCTGGACATGTTCCTGTGCGACTTGATCTAGGTGATCCTGCTGTGTCAGGAGGGAATGGATTAGATGATCTTTCAATCCCTAATTTGTGATTCTGTATTAGTTTTTCAGCAACAAGTGTGGTACCTGCTTTGTAGATTATTTCTACAGAAGATAAATATTGTAATAATTACTGTGATCAGAATCTGATGCCCACAGAAATTACTAGGACCACTGCAATTCTTTTAAATGGAGAGGAGGTTCCACATCAGTATGAGAAGGAACTTCTTCACAGTGAAGGTGACAGAGAACTGGAACAGGTTGCCCAGGGAGCTTGTGGAGTCTCCTTCTCTGGAGACATCTAAAACCCGCCTGGACATGTTCTGGTGTGACTTGATCTAGGTGATCCTGCTGTGGCAGGGGGATTGGACTAGATGATCTTTTGAAGCACCTTCCAATCCCTAACGTTCTGTTTGTTTCTGTGTGATAAGTGGATTTATAGATAGCTGACAGATGACGGTTTGTAGATAGACAGACAGATAGATAGACAGAGGTATTTAAAGACCAAGGATGAATTTGGGTGTCGAGATGCTTGCTAGGAAACTACAGCTGGAAACAATGTAGAACTTCACAAAAGATGGAGACAGTACAAAAGAATGAAAAAGCATGTTACCTAGATGGTGGCATTGCTGATAGGCCTGGTGTAAGCTTTGGATTGCAAAGAAAAATACAAATTATGGGGAGGACAAAGAACCCTGTGGTTAGAGCTGACTAGGGAGCAAAAATCAGTGTACAGAGTGATCTGTTAGGATGTCTATTCTCTCAAGTAATATCACTTTCAATATCTAAGAGATTAGCAAGTTTGGGAAGAGCATAAAAACCTGTCTTGTAATTATATGTTATAGATCATACTTACTCCACTTGAATTCAGGAGGGAACCACAACACAGTATTGCTAATTACCTTCCTCCTTAAAATTTAGGTGATTAGTGCTGAAAGGAACTTCCAACAAAATCTAAAATCAAAATCATATTGCAGTCCTTCTAAATTAGAACAATTTTTTTTGAAGTTCATATTTGAATGGATATAGCCTCTGAAATTTATCAGTTTCTCAGAGGATCTTGGTGGGATTTCTGCCTCAGTAAGACAAGATAGCTCCAAGGGTGTAATACATCAGAGCTAAGGACAAGTGGGCTGCGACTGCAGAAGGGAAAGATATCAGCAGATCTGCAGAGCTTCTGGCCTGAGGACTGAGAGTTTTTTGGAAACTAAGGAGTCCCAAATATCTCCTTGCTTCCCCATAGTCAGCCTGAAAGCAGAAACACAGGAGCCTAAGAAAAAGAGCCATCTGGAAAGGAAAGTTCTAGAAAGAAAATATAATTTCTACATTAAAGATAAGATACAGTTAAGAAAGGAATAGATTCGAAAGGACTGAAAAGGAAAATATTTTTAAAAGCTTATATTTATTGCTTTGAGTCACAACAGGTGCTGTAGAAGAGGTCTTTAACTTGAGGTGAGCAATCACAATTCTTAAAAATCAACTTCTTTACCATATTGAAAGGAAAGACTATAAACTGAGCAGTGACTTCAGAGAACATTTCTAACAGTTTAAGTAAATATTAAACAATTGTAGTAAATTGGGCTTTTGGGCTTTTTTTTCTTTTTAATAGGAATGGAGATAGACACAATTTCTCCTGGGAATTGTAGGTTGCCGGGAACACTGTGATGAGGAGCAGTATTGCTTGTTGCAGCTGTACAGTTGTACTCAAAGGGACAGATACAGGACTGTGCACAGAAAGAAGGAAATGAAGGCATCAACAAAAAGAATATAAAAAGCAAATCTTCACCTTTATTTCACAGAAAATTTGGATCGCCTACATTTTTACAATTAATTTCACAAGCCAAACTCCATGTGTGGGTTTATGTGTTTGTTAGGAGTTTTCTACATAAGAAGGAGGACACAGAGCTCAGGAAAGAGGTCCAGAGTAGAGCATATCAAATGATCAGAGGGCTGCAGCACCTCCCCTATAAGAACAGGCTGAGCAAGTTGGGGTTGTTCAACCTGGAGAAGAGGAGGCTCCCAGGTGACCTTCTAGAAGCTGGAGGAGGGCTTTTTACACGGATGTGTAGCAAGCGGTCACAGGGAAAGGGTTCCAGACTTGAAGAGGGGAGATTGAGGTTGGACACGAGGAACAAATTCTTTCCTGTGAGAGTGAAAAGATGATGGAACAGGTTGCCCAAGGCAGTTGTGGCTGTCCCATCCCTGGCAGTGTTGAAGGCCAGGTTGGCTGGGGCCCTGAGTAACCTGCTCTAGTGAAGGTGTCCCTGCTTGTGCAGGGGGGTTGGGCTGGGATGATGTTTAAGATTCCTTCCAACCCTGGCATTCTATGATTCTATGACTCTACATCTCAGCAGGCAGTTAAGAGCAACTAATTCTAGTAGCAACCAGACACATGCCTGTATGAGTGACAACACAATTATCTTTGCACCGTTGATAATCTGTGTGATCTCCCAAGACATCTATTTGTTTTCTACATCAGTTTTATTCCATTCTAATTTCTTATTGTATTTCTTCAATAGGAGGAAATTATATCAGCATGAAAGTATAGAAGTTTTCCCTTTATGGGGAGAGTTTGAGCTTCATTTTTTCTGATGCTATTTTCACCCTGTATTGATTGGCTTGTCAGTTTGTGCAATAAATTGTATGAAATAAATGAGAATCATCAAATTATTTGAAAATGAGTGAAAATTTAGAGTAAGAAGATGGACCCTGATGACCTTATTTGTTGTACATTGCTCTAAAGATAAGTGTACTGTATGATGTAGAGTCCTGCACCTGGGGTGGAATAACACCAGGCATCGGTACAGATTACAGGTTGTCCTGCTTGAAAGCAGTTCCCTGGAAAAGGAACTTGTGAGTCTTGCTGGACAGCCATTTCTCCATGAGATAACAATGTGCCATTGTGGCCAAGAGGGCTAATAGCATCTGGGGGTGCATCAAGTGTGTCCAGAAGGTCAAGGGCATTTCTCCTACCTGCCTTCTACTCTGCCCAAGGGGCAATGGGTGTGAGCGGTAACATAAATATGAGAAGGAACTTCTTCCCAGTTAGGGTGACAGAGCACTGGAATGGCCTGCCCAGGGGGGTTGTGGAGTCTCTTTCTCTGGAGATGTTTAACTTGATCTAGGTGATTCTGCTGTGGCAGGGGGATTGGACTGGATGATCTTTTGAGGTCCCTTCTGATCCCTAATATCCTGTGATTATGTGATTCTGTGAGACCTGAAGTATTGTGTCCAGTTTGGGGCTCTCCAATTTAAGAGAAACTGGGAATTACTGGAGAGAGCCTAACAGAAGGTTATGAGAATGATTAGGGGACTCTTCTATGAGGAAGGGCTGAGATAACAACATCTTACAAGGTATTCAAACCACTGAGCTCCCAGCACAAATTCTGGCGCAGTTAAATCAGAGCACAACATCTGAGTGGTGTTTACTGGTGATCCTTCTATTTTTGCAGTACCAAAAGGTCAAAGAATTTGTAGATACATAACAATGGCCAAAAGGACTTTGAGAGTGCAGATCAGTTCAAGTCAGTTTATAATATGATTTTCTTGTTGCTAGGAAATGTACTTATTAAAGTGAATATTGACTGTGTCTCTATGCTCACAGCCTCCAGTAATATCAACCAAAGAAGCCAAGTGGTCAGGAATGTAGTCCGTGCCTGGAAAAGGCAACGACTGTTGACTATATGTAAACCCTCATTCTGCAACAAGAATACCTGTAGCTCATATCAGAGCATGGAGCGCTGGTTTTCATAATTTTAACACTGAAATGTGAGGCCAAAGATATTGAAAATGGTGAATTTTTGCCTTCTCACTAGCTCCAGCAGAGCAAATTTATTCTTTCTCCTGCAGCACAAGTTGCTCATGTTCACCAGACACAGCCCTCTGGTATTTTTGTATCTACTTTCTGATTTCCCTTCTCATCAAAGAAATTATTAAATGCATGGTATGAATAGCCATTCTCTCAAAATACATTATTTATAATCACACCTGAAGTAACTCTCTGCATTACTTTCAGCACCATTGGCTCAAGACATTTTTACTGCTGATTAAATTCAGGAAGGTGACAGGTGTGAAGGAACAAGAAGAAAAGCTTTTATAGAGGTATAAAGTGGGCAGCAATTTGATTCTTAATTCCTACTCACCTGAGGGCAACAAAGCACTGAAAGAAAGGGGTGAGCAGTTAGCAGATCCAGCAGTATGCCGGTCCGATGACTTGCCATTGCCTCATCGTCTACACTGTCATCCCATCTGGCAGCTGAGGGACAGTGTTCCTTTTGTTTAATGAGCCACACTACAATCACCTCTTATCTCTACCCATGCTTGCAGCAGAGTGACTTTTTTTATTTTGAAGCTATCAGAAGGGGAATAGATAAATAAATAAATAAGCATCTCTAAATCCATCTTCTTCTTCAGAAAAGTAAAACTCTACAAAACTCAAAATATCCTGTGAAATTTCAATCCATCTGCATGTCTGCGACAAGAAAACTCTTCCAGCAGAAACTTTTCTGCCCAATCCTATGAGGCACACAAACAAAGCCAACTATTAAGTAAAAGAAAGTGACATGAAATTGCTATTCCTGCTAAATGGCTTTTGCTTCCCTTTTGTTTCAATATGAAAAATCATAATCTTTTTAAAGGCAAAAATTGGAACTGTGTAACCATAGAAACTACCTTGAGTCACAAGTAAAATAAATTTCAAACTGCAACGGCATAAAGTCTGAAAATACTGCAACTATTAGCGTGCAAATATGACAAACACGAAGGCAGGTCTCTCTTTAAATAAATGGAGTTGGGAACGTAATTGCTCCCGCTTGCCATACAAAGTGAAAATGCCATGCGGTGTTACGGACTGGGGGATGAGTGGCTGGAGAGCAGCCTGGCAGAGAGGGACCTGGCCGTACTGGGTGGCAACCAGCTAAACAGGAGCCAGCAGGGTGCACAAAAGGCCAAAGGCATCCTGGCTTATATCAGCAATAGTGTGGCCAGTAGGACTAGGGATGTCATTCTAGCCCTGTACTCAGCACTGGAGAGGCCTTCCCTCAAGTACTGGGGGCAGTTCTGGGATCTACATTTCAAGAAAGAGATTGAGGGGCTGTGGTGGGTCCGGAGGAACAACAAGGCTCCTGCCTCCTGTGGGGAAGGGATTGGAGGGAGTCTGATGAGGAGAGGCTGAGGGAGCTCATGGAGGAGATTCAGGGGGAACCTTCATCCTCTCTCCTACTCCCTGAAGGGAGGTTGTAGTCTGTTGGGGTCAGGCTCTTCTCCCAGGCAACAAGCACCAGGAAGAGACAGCAGGGCCTGAAGCTGCACCAGGGGAGGGTTAGGTTGGATTTTGGGAAGCCTTTCCTCATGGAAAGGGTGATCAGACCCTGGAATGGATGGCCCAGGGCAGTGGTGGAGCCCCCATCACTGGACAGACTGGATGTGGCACCTGGTCTGACTAATTGTGGTGATGTTAGGTCCTGGTCTGGTCTGGATGATCTTAGAGGTCTTTTCCAGCTTTAATAATTCTGTGATTGTGATGTTTTTTCCATTTGTTTAGATTATAATGAACAGTATTTGAACACTAATGGCAGAATAATAGAACCACAAATTGCTCTGGGCTGGAAGGGATCCTTACAGGTCATCTAGTCCAATCCCTCACCACTGGTAAGCAGAGATGTAACCTTGAGTGCTGCCAGGGATTTGGTCTCTGCCACCTCTCTAGGCAATCTTTGCCATTGTTTCACCAACCTCATGGTCAAAAGTTTCCTCCTTGTCTCACCCTCCCCTCTTTTAGTGTAAAACCAGCACCCCTAGTCCTTTTGAGACAGGCCTTGCTAAAAGAATTGTCCTCATTTTAATTATTGGCCCCCTTTAAGTCCTGAGAAACTGCAGGAAGGTCTTCCCAGAGCCTTTTCTTCTGCTGGCTGAACAGCCCCAACTGCCTCAGCCTGTCTTTGCAGAAGAGGTGTGCAAATACTCTCTGGCTAAAACTTGTACAACACAGAGTCTAAAAATCAATTATCTAGGTGTCACAGAGTCAAGGTCATGACTCACTAAACCAAATAAATATTTAAAATACTCTCTTGTTTGCATTTACACTCTTCTGCCCCACAACTTCTTTCTGCTCACAGGGTTCTCGAATAATTTCTTTTCTTGTTTTCAGTTATCTTTTTCTGAAATGAGTGTGGACTTCTATGCCTTCATTTGATTTACTTCATATAACTGAGCTTGTAGAAGAGATGGGAGCCAATAGAAATAAGCGTGAGGAGGCTTGGGAGCCTCACCTTGTGCTCACTCTTGCATGCCTAATACGTTCACTCCTTGGTTCCTCCTCTCTTCAACTATTCTTCAGCCCCCACTTACAGTCTTACCTTCTTCTTTCCCAGTCACAATAATATGCAGACATGATCCAGCGACTCATCTGTTGTGTATTTCCATAACCTGAAGAATGTTCTAAGCTCCATTTATTTGGTCTTACTTGCTGTTACTCAGACGTGCTACAAATACAGCTTCTGCCACTCCACTGGCCATGTCCTCCAAATCACTTCAGCAATCTGGGACTCTGCAGCTCTTCTCAGGAAAGTGGAGAAAGACATCTCGGGTGGAAAGAAAACCTCTGGAACCCTTAGTTTTACAGATGAGAACAAAACTGATTTATACTTTCTTTCTGTAAGCTGTCAAACTATGGGAAACCATAGTTTGTTAGAATGCAGACATGTACCTTTTTCTTCCTCTTACTTAACCAGCAGCTCACTCAAACACTAATGAGAGAAAACTGGCAGTGGCTGAGAGCACTTGCCCTGCAAAGGGACATAGAAATGTGGGGAGCCAAGTTTCTTCTACCTTGTTTTCTAAGCAGTAGACCTGTGCAAGAAGAAGGATGCTATAAGTCTGGAAAGAGAACATCATTCACTGGTCCCAGCCTACCCATCCATGTTTCTCTGTAGCCCTCTGTGCTTCAGACCTTGTTCCTTACAAAGAATTATGCATTGCCCTTGGCCACAGGCAAGGTGCTGAAATCCTACTCTGGAGACAGAAGGATTTGTGCCACTGGCAACAAAAAGGGCTTAAACAGTATATAAACATTACACAGAAATAAAATATTGTTTCTTCTTTCCCTGAGGGTTTTATTTCTTTTCAGATTTGGAGCCCACTGAGCTATGTAAGTTCCCATAGCTGTTATATGTTTCAGCATTCATGGAGCTAATCTTCCTCATTTATAGTTAATCAGAGAGGGATCAGCTAAGTATTAACATGAGTGAAAATCTCACTAATGCTTTTTGACTGTAAATACCACTTAATGCCTTTGTGGGACAGACCTGAACCGCTACATTCAAGAGATAAGCAAGGAATGACTATGGCATTTACCTTCAATTATTCATTACTCCTCATGAAGTTTGAAACTTCCAGTTTTGCTGCTAACAGTTGCTCACTAACAGAACAGAAAACACTAACATTTTGGGCTGAGATGGGTAAAGTATGCATTTCATCCACATTCAGCTCAACATCATCTCAGGAACAGCATAAACTCATCAATAGTGCAAGGGGAACCTGGCAAAGCAGGTGGAGAGGATGCACAACTCTTACAGCAAGGTGACTAGGTTTGGAGGCGGGGGGTTGCACGTACAGGTGGTATGTTTTTTAGATTTGCAAGTGTTCTGTAAAATATATAGTTCATCTCAAAACATCCATTAAATAGCTTTAACTGGGCTAGAAAGACAACTTAGCTCTTAAATCCAAGGGCATTGGAAGGAAGAGAGACCTGGAAAAGGAGACCCTACATATTAGTATAAATTCTCAGGTTTTCTCATCATTTGCAAACAATAACCGTGTGTCTAACACAGAAACTCGTGGCTTACAGTACAGCGTAAAACACAGCTCATGGAAGCTTTAAGATTGACACTCTATCCATTAACATTTGTGGCCACTGAAAATCTGATATTTTACCAGATTAGAGTCACAGAAACACAGAAGATTCTTATACTAATAAGCAAATTTGGACTTTAGATGTTGCTTTTTCCTCCTTTCTACTGTACTTCTTGCATCAGAGCAACCACTTGTAAGCTATTAATCTTGCCTTTGAATAAAAGCCAGATGCCCAAGAGACAGTGATGAAACAATCTGAAGATGCCAAAGTGGAACACTGTACATGTGCATTTCACAAGAACAGACCTTGTAACTTCAGAGGGCTGCTTGAGAACAGTAAGTGGTTCATTCCCACAGCACAGGCAAAGAAGAGCCTGGCAATGCCACAGCTGATCCAGTCTTGCCCCAGAATAACTGACTGTGCAGCAACAGGGAGAAGTAAAGAAGAACAGGGAGAAGCAGGATGAAGGAAGACAAACCCAGGGAGAAAGAAAGGAGAAGAGGGAAAGCAAGAAGGCAACTAGGCAGGCCAGTAGATCCAACACCATATATGCTTTAGGAGAAGACTAAAAGGGTTTTCCACAACCTCAGGCCCAGGAGAAAGAAGGCAGTTTCTCAGTTGACTAGAGTATCTACACAGCCTGGTACCTTGCTCCACTGCACTGCAGAGCTGTAGGGTAAATTCAAAACATACCTTCTCCTGAAGAGCAAGAGAGATTAATGTTTCTTACTCTTCTGTTTTTCCTACCTTTTCTCTGTATATTGCTGAAATGATAGCATCAGCATTTAGGTGTCATTATATAACTCTCTTTGTATAATAATGTGCCTGGTTTGGGTTGTTTTCTTCCCTTGCCCACAGAAGCTGAAAAATAGATTAAGAGATTGATATGGTCACCCTCATCATTTAGCATTATACCTTATTGAAACAACTGTCCTCAAATGGACAGTTCTGGAGTCCTCAGCATCAGAAGGACACAGAACTCCTGGAAGGTGTCCAGAAGAAGGCAACTCAAATGATCAGAGGGCTGAAGCACCTCCCCAATGAGAACTGGCTGAATGAGTTGAGGTTGCTCAGCCTGGAGATCAGGAGGATCCCAGGTGACCTTGGAGCAGCTTTCCAATAGCTGAAGGTGGCTACAAGAAAGCTGGAGGAGGGCTATTTTACACGGGTGCGTAGTGGCAGGACAAGGGGATAGGGTTCCAGACTTGAAGAGCGAAGACTGAGGTTGGACATGAGGAACAAATTGTTTTCTGTGAGGGTGAGGAGATGCTGGAACAGGTTGCCCAAGACAGCGGTGGCTGCCCCATCCCTGGAAGTGTTGAAGGCCAGGCTGGCTGGAACCCTGAGTAACCTGCTGTAATGAAGGTGTTCCTGCCTGTACAGGAGGGTTGCAACTAGATGAACTTTAAGGTCCCTTCCAACCCTGGCCATTCTATGATTGTATGACATGATGATTAATCTATTGTTCATATGGCAATCTGAATTCCTAAGACACAATGGATTGGGGGAATGCATTCTTTTCTGAATCTGGCAGCATTATTCATTTCCTAAGGCTCTTCTTGTGTGATTTTAGTTAGGGGGTGTTGTACAAAACTTTGTTTCTTGAGCTTTCACAGGATAAAAACTCTACAGTGTAAAGACAGTACAAGTAAACAGCCTTGGGCAAAACTCTAATTTGGGAAGTACTTTTTTCTTCTTTTCAATCTCAGAAAGCTAAACACTCTTTTCCTGTTTTGCAACATTGGAATCAGCCCGTACTATCAATACTAGCACTTGAAAAACCAGATGAGGCAGGCTACATGTGATTATTTTGCTGGGATATCAGTACTCTAGAGTTACTGCCTCTATTATTTGATGATCCTTTTATTTTGAAAAGACATTTAAGAATAAGTCCAACCATTAGCCTTATTCTACCATGGCCACCACTAAACCATGTCCTTGATCACCACACCTACACAACTTTTAGTCACAAGCAGTGATTAAAAAAAATAGTAATAAACACTCTTGGTTTAATTTCTCTGTGAGAAAAGAAGAACTCTGATATATTTTGTTAGGTAGTGGCTGATATCTGTCTGCCCAGAGTTAATCTTGATTTCTGAATCCTACTTGCAATTTGAAGTACATTTACCTCCAGCCTTATTAGAAGGAATTGTTCACAGAATCACAGAACATCACAGAACATTAGGGATTGGAAGGGATTTTAAAAGATCATCTAGTCCAATCCCCCTGCCAGAGCAGAATCCCCTAGAGTTGTTGGCTTCCTACTCATAGAAACTTAACACAACAAAATCAGTTAAAAAACAAAAGCACCATGTTGGTCTCCTCTAAAATGTCATCTACAGAGTGGATGACACTTAAATATTCATTGACAGATTTATGTATCATCTTTAGAGTTACAGGTTTCTTGGAACAAAACAGAAAACTAACAATAAAATAAACTCAAATTGTTTAGATGAACAGGATTTTACACAGTGAATACCTTATGCAGCCTCTTATTTAAAAAATGTAAATAAAATTGATTAAAAAACCTGGCTTCAGGCATATAAATAAAACCTGCAGGCAGACAGTGAAATTAAGTGACAAGTGAAGGTTCTGATAAATGGAAGCTCCATTTCTGTTGAAAGAAATTTGCCTCTATATTTTCTAATTAGGAGTGGTACTAAGTCCTTCTTCTTTTCATAGTATACAAAAAACCCCTTGAGTTAATCAGAATGGAAACTTTGCTCATGTGCATTTCTATGTTGGTCTTCACAACCACAGAATCACAGGCTGATTCAAGTTGGGAGGGTTCTCATCTACTTCCAAGTCCATGCAATGGGCAGGGACATCTCTCACCAGAACAGGATGCCCCATCCAGCCTGACCCTGAACACTTCTAAGGATAGAGCAGCCACAACGTCCCTGGGCAACCTGATCCAGGGCTTCAGCACTCTGACAGGAGGGAGGAATTCCTATAAGATGAACTTTCCTGACTGCTCTTTTGCAGCAGATAGAAAACTGACCCAGCTCTGCTAAGTGAGAGGAATGAAGGGCCAATCCCAGATAGCAGACAAATTAAAACAAAGAATGGGACAGACTAGGTAATTTTTTGCCCTCCCTGTGCCAGCATTTTGAAAAATGTGCATTGCACACTGTGGATCTCCACTCACAGCATCACAGAACATTACGGATTAGAAGGGACCTCAAAGATCAGCTAGTCCAATCCTCCCACCACAGCAGGATCAAGTCACACAGGAACACATCCAGGTGGGTTTTAAACATCTCCAGAGAAGGAGACTCCACAACCCCCCTGGGCAGCTCCTTCCAGTGCTCTGTCACACTCACCATGAAGAAGTTCTTTCTCACATCCTGCATGCTAGAATTACATGCTGGCTTCTTGTTAGTTAAACTTCAGTTTGCTATATCCTGAGGAGAGCTATAAATGTGAAAATTATCCTACTTTGCTGTTGATCTACAGGTTTTCCTGTGAGACACCACAGCCTTCAGCACAGTAACAGTAAGCACTTACATCTGGGACGCACAAAGCACAAGGTCACATTTTAACAGAGGCCATCAAGCATTCAGATCTTGCCAATAACACAGATTCTGACTTTAACATGGCCTGTGCTTATTTCAGCAGCCAGTAACCCCCTCTGTTCACACCTGAAAGCAAAGGAGCCCTGCTATCCATTTTGGAACGGACCCACTCGAATAACCATAAATTTCTTGTCTGTTCTCAGATGAAATATGAAGCAACCAACCACTCCGAGAGAATCAAAACACGTGCTATGGAAATGCCAAATTAATTCATTAAATGCCACGCCAAAGGTGTAATAAAAGCTGTAAGTGCTTTATATAAATAGCAGCCCCTAGGAATTTACAGCTGTTAAATTAACGACAACCTTTGCTGAGATTATATAGCCCTGATCTTCAGGTTTTAATTAAGTTTTTCCTCATGCAATAATTTTCAATATGCTTCTGTTGAATTCCAAAAATCACTTGAAATACTGCACAAAGGGGGTAAAAAAATGTAATTTAAATTGGAAGATTGCAGGTACACGACTCAAACAAAGGCTATTCTCTGGAAAGTACTAGGAGCTTGATCACTTGTAACCGGGGCGCTTTCAAACAGAAGGGTTTTTAAATGCAAATTCCCGTCCTTGGGAGCCAGGAATACCTACAAAAGTGACAAATACATCCTGGAATGAGGGAATCCACAGCAGAATTAGCATCTAAATTAAAAACTATGAGAACACGGGGACTTTGGGGATGCTGTCCTGACAAAAAAAAAGGGCTAATGTGTTTCTGAATCTTATCTAGGAAGTGGCAGGAGACAGGCGTCTCCAGAACGTGACTCAAGAAGTGGAGTTACCCACTGAGGATCTCCTTCGTTCTGTTAATTACTAAGCTCCTAGCTTCAGCACATCAATTAATTGCAACTCTTGGTGACTTATGACAAAGGGTCTAGTGACGGGAACGTTGTGGATTTGTCAGAATCCTTCCTTACGCTGGCCAATACTTCATTCATCATTCCAGCACTACTGTACCTGTCCTGACTCATAGAATCAGAGAAGATTAGTGATTGGAAGGGACCTCAAAAGATCATCTAGTCCAACTGCCCCTGCCACAGCAGGATCCCCTAGATCAAGTCACACAGGAACACATCCAGGTGGGTTTTAAACATCTCCAGAGAAGGACACTCCACAACACCTCCTGGGCAGCCTGGTCTGGTGCTGTGTCACCCTCACTGGGGAGAAGATCCTTCTCATATTGATGTGGAACCTCCTGTGTTCCAGCTCACACCCACTGGCCCTTGTCCTATATGACTGGATGCTGCTGAGCAGAGCCTGGCTTCATTTGCCTGGCACCCATCCTTCACATATTTATCAACACGAATGGGGTCACCCCTCAGTCTCCTTTTTTTCCAAGCTAAAGAGCTCCCTCAGCCTTTCCTCATCAGGGAAATGTTCCAGACACAGCAATATCCTTTCCCCTGCATCAATGGAAGTCACTTATTTCTAAGCAGCATTCAAACCTAGAAAATACCAGCTGAAACAGTTATGAGTTTACAACTGTAAGTTTCCTTGTAAAAAGGAAAGCGAGTTAGAAATCTTCTGTGCTAGTCTGACTGGCTCTAGCCTCTGGTTTGCCATCTCTGCTGTGAGGTGCAGCAGCTGTGGGACAGTGCACAGGGTGAGGTGAGAAGAAGGGACACGTTAGCAGGTTATATCACAGAATCACAGAATTATTGAGGCTGGAAGAGACAGCTACGATTGTAAAAATTAACGAACATCAGGATCCGCAGAATTGGCTTTTCACCACAACAGGCTACAGGATACAGCTCTGCTGACCCTTAACTTCTAAGAAGGAGCTAACAGATAAGATTAGGAAAATGCAGGATACTACAGAAGGCTACCTCAGAGGTGCCAGACAGCAAAGCCTAGGATGGAGGATTCGAGGACGGAGGACACGTGATGGCAAAAAGTTCAAAGGGCAGAAGGATAAAAGACCACCAGCACCACCAGAGGACCCTAAAAGACCACATATAGAAGTTATACCATGTATGTTAGTTATTTCAGGAACCTAGTGACTATGTATGAACCTAAGGCAATGCTAACTGTATATAAGAGCTAAAAAAAGAACTGTTGGTGTGCCTCTGACCTTAGTCAAGCACCCAGGGCTGTACTTTTGCTTTATTGATTTTGTCCTTATACTAAAATTAATGCCATTTCTTTTTTAATGACTTGGCGTTTATAACGAAGATCATCAAGCCCAGCCTGTGACCTGACATCACCACAAACAGCCAGACCTAAGGGCCACTAAGGGCCACATCCAGTCTGTCCTCACCTGACTACAATCTCCCTTCAGGGAGTTGTTAAGAGGGAGAAGATCCTCCTTAAGCGTCCTCTTCTCCAGGCTTTATCCTTTGGGAAGAGTGTCCTAGTGATGTAACATGCATGTAGTGAATGAAATCTGGCCACATACTCCTTCTCACTCAGCTTTTAACTTTGCCTGTGTTTCGAATCACATATTTAAACTGGATTTATCTCAAAGTGTCGGTCTGGTTGATAATAAACTCATTGTATTTAGAAATATTTTCCTGTTTCATAGTCTTGTCTAGTGGTCAATGGGACAGAGTCTAGCTGGAGACTTGGATCTAGTGCAGTCCCACAAGGGTTGGTACTGAGACCAGTACTATTCAATCTATTAGTTAATGGCTAGGATGAGGGATTAGGGTGCACTGTCAGCAAGTTTGCTGATGACACAGAGCTGGGAGGTGTGGCTGACACTTCAGCAGGCCGTGCAACCATTCAGCAGGACCTAGACAGGCTGGACTGCTGGGCAGGGAGAAATTCAATGAACTATAGCAAGTGTAGAGTGTTGCATCTGGGCAAGCACAACCCCAGGTACCAGGATAGTTTGGGAACTGATCTGTTGGACAGCAGTGCAGGAGAAAGGCACCCTAGGGGTCCTGGTGGACAGCAGGATGACCATGATAGATTGAGCTATGTTCTCCCCCCTCTACTCTGCCCTGGTGAGACCACATTTGCAATACTGTGTCCAGTTCTGGGCCCTTCGTTCCAGAAGGACACGACCTGCTGGAGAGAGGCCAGTGCAGAGTCACAAAGGCGATGAAGGAAGTAGAACACCTCCCTTATGAAGAAAGGCTGGGGAAGCTGGGTCTCTTGAGCTTGGAGAGGAGACTGAGGGGTGACCTCATTAATGTTTATAAATATGTGAGGGGTGGGTGTCAGGAGGATGGAGCCAGGCTCTGCCCAGTGGCATTTAGTGACAGGACAAGGCACAATGGGTGTCAGCTGGAACACAGGAGGTTTCAAATGCCTATGAGAAGGAACTTCTTCCCAGTGTGCGTGACAGAGAACTGGAAAAGGCTGCCTAGGGAGGTTGTGGAGTCTCCTTCTGTGGAGACATTTAAAACCCACCTAGATATGTTCCTGTGCATCTTGGTCTAGGTTATCCTGCTGTGGCAGTGGGATTGGACTAGATGAACTTTTGAGGTCCCTTCCAATCCCTGATGTTCTGTGAATTGTTACCGTAAACTCAGGAAGGAAATGCTAGAGACCAGTCACTTGAAAGTCACTTCCACCTCCTAGAGCCCATTTCAGTCAGGGAATAATAATAATAAATGATATAATAAAAAATAATAAACCACAGCATCCTCAGGTGTTTACTTCAGACATGCTTTTAACACTCACTCAGAGACAGAACACAAGGTCTACCAAAAGACATATGGCACAATGATCCCAGACGAACAGCAAGCAAAGCACATGGCAAAGCCTTTTGAAGGAAAGAATTGTTCACTAGACAGTTAAGTTGGCTCAGTTAAGGAATCAGGCTCCTGGTCTAAAGCAAAGTGAGGTCTGACAGCCTTTCAGCTCAGGAGGGAATAAATGGCTTCTGAGGAGAAAGGGTGCTGCAGACTCTAAATCTGCCTGATGGCATGATTGCAGAGCTCTGATGGAAGCTCTCTTATACAGGTGAACTCCTGGGTGAAAAATCTGTCTTCATGCTGTAGATGCATCTTGAAATATACAGCAGGCACAGAGCCATAGCTCTTTGTCAGAAGAGAGGGAGTCAGCAGAATTTTTAACTACCTTGGATGCTGCAAATTAAGCATTGTATTTAGATTTTACCTGGCTGTCGTAGGCAAAAAATGGCTTCACTTGTGAATGCTACCAGGCAGCAGGTAATTGGGTCTACATCTGTCTGCAATCCAACGTCTGAGAATGAACTTTTGAACTCCCTAGCACAAGCCTGCTACCTGCAAGGTACAATGGGTATTTCCTGCTTGTACATTTTAATAACGCATGGGACACGGGGAAGTGGCACATCCTGAGTCCTGTTAAATAGAGGTGAGCCACAAGCATCAGTCAGGAGATTGATCAGACTTTGAGCTCCTGATCTACTTAGACTAGGAAGACTAGGAGCTTGGGGTTCAAAGAAGGGTTCCTTAAAAGAAAACATTGTCTTGGACAGAAGGAAGTGGGCCAAAGGTGGCAAAGATGCTGGCTGCAGGAAGGATCATGGAAGATGGGGAAGATCCTGAAGATGAGGAGATACAACATGATCCATGAAGGAGGTAATTCAGGACCTTGGCCAGTAATATTCAATGTTGGTGTCAAAGAGGGAATCTCCCAGGGACTTGCCCAGTGGCACTAAATGCTGGTAACACTGAGCTGCAGCACAGCATAAAAACCAAAGCCTTGTGCCCAGTGTTCCAGGGATAGCAGTGACCTCCTTGCTGGGAATGGAATCCAAAACCTCCTGAACACAGGGAAGACTAAGTGCAAGCAAGTGTGAGGGATAATAAAGTAGGGTAAAAGCTCTAACCTTGTTGGCTCTTGAATAAACCCCAGTATCCAGATCCACTATAGGATGTTGTTAATTCTGTGTTACCCATGACATTAACCCCAGCCTGAGTCAAGTGTGACTAGAGTAATGGAATAGTCAGCTAAGCACTTGGCAGATCTATAGACCAGGTCCACATATACCTTGACAGATACCACAGCTCCTCAGTAGCATCTACATGTGTGTCCCCATTTGAGATGGATGGGCCAGCCTGGACAGTGTAGGGGAAGCAGTGACTCAAAAGGCTTCCTAAGACCTGGTAAGGTAGGAGAACACATAACTCATCTGTGAAGGCTACAGGAAAACTTCAACAGCAATAGAAAGGTGCAAATTCTTCCTTTTCTGAATAAATAATGTTCTATCTTTCATACAGCCCTGAATTTCTGAGAAGATTGCTGGTTTAGTTCCAAAAATGTAGCACTAAAGCAAATTATGGGCAAATGTTTTTAGGCTTCCTAATGGATTCATTTTCTTATCAGAGGAGGATGACAGATCTGCTGGTTTACGCCATCACAACAGCTGAAATTTGACCACATTTTATTCAAACCCTTTGGTCTACATAAATTCTGTGCTCTCCAGTCTGAGGAGTCCCAAGCCTGAAAGAAACTGGCCATGTGGTCCCAGACTAGCATTCAGTGCTGCTCACATGTAAGAAGACATGTGAATTCTCAACGAACCCAAGTGCTCGAAAGCTTGGGAAGCCATTTTGACAGCGTGCAAAAACCTCAGCTCTGCATGTCCAACACAGAAGCACACCTCCCAGCTTTGAACTCTGTGGTTCTTTGCGTCACTTTGATATGCAATGAGGTCATGATACGTGTTTTTGACAACAGTGTTCATCACCCTGAGAAGTGCAATATCAAAGCCGAAATATTTTCACTTCACTGCATGATTAAACATCTGGAGGAAAAACAGAGTTATCAAGGACCATCAGAAACCTTTAAAGTGTATTTCTCACATAAAGATAAAGGTTACCTCTAGTATGTTGCCTCTGGAAATGTTCTGCCAGGTTGCTATAGCAACCTCTGCAATGTAAATTAGCAAGAGCTTTATCACAAGATTTTTAGATTGTTGGACTTAGAAATAAAATAAAATTGGGAATAAGAGCTGAAGTGAAAAATAAGCTGGAGAAGTATCTGAAGGGACCAATTAGTAGTTAGTCATGGTCTACTGGCAACTAGATACTAAATGATTTTTTAAACTACAGTTTCAACATGATTCTATTTTCTCGTATCACACAGTCTGTACCAGCAAAGCTGGTGTCACTTAGGATGAAAAAAAATTCCCTTTTAGCCTTAAAGCCATTTAAAATTATCCACAGATTATTACAGAATGCAGTTACAGAAGTGCAAGATTTCAGCAGCAGAGTACTGGTAAACTTAGTCATGGAATCATAGAATTGTTCTGGTTGGAAAAGACCTTTGGGATTGAGTCCAACATCAACCCTCTTCTACAAATTCACTCCTAAACCAGATCCCCCAATACTACATCTCAGCGACTTTTAAACACATCCAAGGATGGTGACTCAATCACCATCTTGGGAAGCCACATAAGAAATAAAACAGACCAAATGAAGAACCACAGAAGGGAAATAACTAATCTTATAAGTACCCCGAAGTTGTTGAATGCTCTGAAAGTGTGAAAATCCCTGGAAGGTCATTTCTAACACTTCCCTACCTGCAGATGCCCATTACAGTAGCAATGAGACCATCCAGGGACCCTTTTTCTAATCAGCCTCTCAATTCCAAATTGACCATGAATATTCTGTAGCTGATCCAAAGTACACTGAAAGGCACCTCATGACCTTAGTTGCTTTTTTATTAATCACAGGACATTAGGGATTGGAATGGACCTTGAAAGATTATCCAGTCCCATCCCCCTGCCACAGCAGGATCCCCTCAATCAAGCCACACAGAAGCATGTCCAGGCAGGTTTTAAATGTCTCCAGAGAAGGAGACTCCACAACCCCACTGGGCAGCCCGTTACAGGATTCTCTCGCCCTCACTGGGAAGAAGTTACACGTAGGGATGATCACTTAGTTTACAGATAGTGATAATCTACTGAGTCAGAGATCCCCAGCCTCATTAGTGTTTTTCAGTGGAATTATGAGGGGCACAGATGGCATAAGGTTCAGTGCCACCTTCTTGCTTCCAGAAGACAAACAGACAAGTCAGAAAGTGAGGTAAAAAGTGTTGGGGGGGGGGTAGCATTTTTCTTATTGTCCTGGTTTTAAGCCAATGGCAGAACCTTCACAGGGCAGATTCTTTTTAATAGAAGAATTTTAGAATAAGAGATTTGGGTGACTGGAATAGAATTCTGTAACATTCACAGGGGATAATGAGAGAAAAGAGGGTACAAGAGAAGAAAAAACTAATGTACACAGAAACAATACAACCTAGCTCAGTCTGGATAGCTGGAGACCAGTGGCAGCAGCAAAGTGCCAGAGGAGGTTGGGAGGGAACTGGTGCAGTGGGCACAGCCTCAGAGCAACTGGGGCTGGTGGGAAGATTGCTGTCCTGGAACAGAGCTCAGAAGAAAACCGAAGCAAACACAAAGTCAAGGCATTCTCATGCAGCCAAGGCTGTGAGAGTGAAATGCAGAGCTGATGTCAAAACACTCAGCACACGTCAGAAGGGCATCTGGGCATCCTTTTCTCTCCACCCCTTCCTCAAACCTCCTTTGCGCTCCCACCTTGTGCAACCTCCTCACTTGCCTAGAGGTGCCACTGTCAAACCACTCCAGGTGGAAACAAGAGGGGGAAACTGGAGGGTAATACATTGAAATATCAAAATAGTGTCAACTTAGCACTCATTTTCTGCACAAAAACAGCATGTCTGTGGTTCCCTGATGGTAATTTCCCACGTTAGCTATTGCTGTAATTGACACACAGCAGCAAATGGGAAAGAACATATTGGCCATCCTGAATGGGTTGGCAGGTGACCTGGGCACCATGAGCAAAAGGCGAGGTGATTCAAAAGACTATCTGTCTGATAATGTGGTCATTTTGGAACCATTTGAAAACTCCTGTATTATGATCATTTGAGAGCACAATGAGATTTTTCCCAATAGAAACATTTCAGATGGAAAGCTTGTGCTGAACTAGTTCCTTCACAAAAGTGTGTTTCTCACCAAAAATAGACCCTTGAAAGGTCTGCTTCCGTGGGTTTTTTTTTCACCAGGTATTAAAAAACATGATGAAAAATGCCACGAGGGAGAGCAAAAATGAAATATAACAACCACCTTTCTAGTGAAACAATTTGAACAAAAACATGTCTTCAATGAGGACTGGAAAAGAAAAGCTTTGATGCGTATATATCCATCTTAACGACACATGTAAAAACATCCAGACACTAAGGTTTTTCTCCCTTTTACATGTACTTTTCTCTTGCTTCCTCTAGATCATGAATACGTGTCATGTTCACACCAATAACAAATTAATCTTTCTAATCAGAAAAGATTTCATCTATTTTAAAATATGAAAATTCAATCTAATTTTATCTATTTCATTAAAAAAAGATCCAAAAAGTATTCTTTATTTTCTCATCTCTTAAGAAAGGATAAGCTTGGATAGGAAAGAAATTATACGAGACTACAGTCTGATGTCTGATACAAAATGCTAATTTCTCAGCCTACTGTCTTGTTTGCATACCAGGAGAAGAGGAGATGACAAAAAAAAGAGGGGGGATAAAACAGCAATCACTCGTATTTTTTAGTAGAGGGGCTTTTTATACTAGGAACTTGGATGAAAGGGCAGGACAGAAAATCAAAACACTTCAAATCTTCATTAAATTCCTTTTTTGAAATATCACTCTTGCATGGAGGGCTTTGGAATTTCAAAGAACATGCTAAGAAAATGGCAAAAAAATCAGGGGTGGGGAGTTATTGGTATCAAGTTGCCAGATAAGAAGATGACCGAGAGGCTGGAGATTTATTGTAGCCCTTTAGAAAGGTACAACGATAGAGAAAACTAGCATCATCAGTCATGAAAATCACATTTCTGAGCACATGGGTTTATGTTTCAATCAGGAACAAATCAAGGATGATGACATTTGTCATCATTCCTGACATACGACGACATCTTCTAGGTAATAGCATTTGACATTACTTTGGTAACCCATAAGCTGAAACCCAGGTGATGTGCTAATCTGAGTTTGGGATAACGACTGGTTAGTATGAATCAGCCACCATACAAGGGCTTCAGTCATACACAGCAGTTTTCTGAATCTAAAGAGTCGTGAAGGTAGAAGCCAATATCCATTGGACACAACTAAGCTCATCAAGCTTGGAGCGTGCTCCACTGAGGATTCAGATCATGCTGAAGTTCTGATGTTTTTCCTTGTAAACATCAACTGCTCCAAAGCTCCTACAGCATTTGTTTGCCATAGTAGAGTTTTGGTGGCAATCACACTGTAGCTCTGTACTGAGACAGATTTTAGGCTCGCTTTAGTATCTTAAGTCTCTACATCTTCTTTCTCTTTTTCCATCTGTGCTATGCAATCACTTCAGGTCTGTAGACAGCTACCCTGAATGTCATTATGAAGTCAGATAAAGAGGAAATCAGAGCATACCATCATTCTAATAAGCTGAAGCAGGTCCTGACTACATCTGCATTCTCTTTGCTGTTCAGATATGCAAGTAAGACGTGTTCTCAGCTAATTATTTAAAAGCTCTACTGCTCAAGGAACTCACTGAGCCAAAGCTCAGGGCACTCAAATAAAGTCAGCGCTAAGAAATGCAGCACTAATTCCTGCTTCCACACTTTGAAGAACACTTCCTATCAGCTTCATGTCCTCCACATTGCAAGTCATAATCTCCTTTTACATATCATCCCATAATCAATTTGGACTTAATGTGATCAGTGATGCTCTGCCGGATGAGTTCCTGACATGTGATTGTCTGCTGCTTATTAACAGAGGTCCTTAAGGAGTGCAGGAGGCTGAGAGGTCAGTGTTACGCTCAGTTGATTTAAATATTAAACATTGTGCTCGTGACATCCCCTTCTCTGACTTGAAATCAATGGAGCTTCACTGCAGCAGAACGGAACGGCTATCTTGACAAATCAGGTCTTTTCTGTGAACAATTCCATTAACACAGTACAATGAATTCTACATAACTAGAGAACAAGATGCTTGATGTGGTCACAGAGCTGCAGGTGACGTTTGGTAGGTGATCTACAGGCTCAGATCCTTCTTGGTGCATAGAGCTCTAGCCAACACTGTGGGTTACGACATTCAGTAGACCTCACTGCTCTTCTTGGATCAGGCTCTTGAAAGCCTTTCCTCTATGTTCATAATATATTCTACATCTAATGGCATAAAATATATAAAATACATTACTAATTTTTATTAATATCTTAATGTGGATGTGATGTACAAATATTTTATATTCTCTCTGCTGCTATATTAATATATAAATTATATTAAATTTTAATTTTTAATATACAATATATTAATTTTTATATTCCTGATTACCTAACAATTAAACATTTATTACATCAGAAAAAGCTGAAAACTGAGAGCAAGGCTTTTTTTCTCTCTCCTTGTTTCTCTTTTGAAGACACAAAGAGAACTTCCTCAATTGAAGGGGGAAAAAAAAAAAGAGTGCATTCAATGGTATTTGAATTAAATGTCCTGTAACATTATAATGTGAGCTACCATCTCTGGTTTTATACAAGCTCCTACTCTTCTAACACAAATTCAGCCATACAGTAAGGCACTGTAGTGGCACAAAACACTACATCTCAAAGGAACAAGAACCAAAGAGAAGGGAGAAAAGATTATTATCAGCCCCTGGTTATAGTCTGAAACCTGAAAAACTACCCAAAGATTTGTAAGGCTTTGTTTACACCTAGATAATCAAACTAGACAGAGAAGGCTCAGAATTAGTGAGTAAATCTCTGTGCTAAACACAAGATACTTGTAGTTCTGAGCTGCTGCATGGCAACTAGTTTTGCATCTTTTCCTGCAAATACAAATTTCTATTTCACTTAAATCATTCAGGGTGTGGACAGAGTTGATGTTGCTCTATCCAATTCAGGCAACAAATGATGCAGGTGATTTTATTATCAAGTGCCCAGGGGGTGACTGCTCGTGTGTGTTGACTTTAGATTCCACACAATCCCTGTACCTTTACTATAAACAGACTCACAAAGACAACGGCACTCGTCTTTCAGACAGATACACACTATACAACAGATCTCTGGGCCTGATGAAGTAATAAAGTAATGATGAAGTAATAAGCAGAGGCAATAAATAATACTATATTATCAGTACAAAGTGGGTATTTTTCAGCAGACTAACGTTTCTCCTCCCATAACTCTGCATTCATAATATATGTTATATAATGAAACAACTCCTGCAGCGGAATGCTTGGCTGTGGGCTTAAAAGGAATTTTTTCGTAGGGCAACAGTGCTCTCCAGTGATCAGAGAAAGGAACGGTTTTCGTCATTAAACTGGCAATTATGCCTTTTATTTTATAACCTTTATATTCTTTTTTTCCCCCACAGTGATCAGCAGAATTGCCTTCTACGGAAAATACATCTACAAGGGTTTTTCTCCTTTCCTTGGCGGAACATGCCTCGCAGAGCTAATTGTTTCACAGCCACAGCTCTTCCCGCAATGCTCACCGCTGCTTTCCTTTCTCGTAACAGTGATGTCAAACCACAGCCTTACACAAACGGAAAGAAAGCGTTTCTTGGGGAAACCACATGAAGATCATTACACGTTTCTACGCTAAACTAGAGATCTTTCATGTGCATGACAATTAAAAACTTGTGCCTCTAATTAATCATGAAAGTTATTGGAAGGATTCCGTGCAGGCTGTTACACATATTAGTGAGAAATACGTTTCGTGAAATAAAAGCAGCTCCCAGCTAAAGAAAGAAGCGTTTTTTTTCTAATCACATGCACCCAAAATGTGAGGGAAGAAAAAGGATAAATCTTTGTTTCCATGCAATCCATATCTCTTTGTGAAAGACATCCCAAGAACACGTCAGAACTGCATTGCTTGATGTCAGCGTGCTTCCACTTAAGCCAGCAGAGGGATCAGACAAGATCCCTCTTAACACTTCATCCATCTGTAAGCTAGATGTTTGCTAACCTCAGGCTTCTCTTGTACTCAATGAGTGAAATAGCTGCATCATCCCTTTCTGGGAGAGGTAAGATGAATCACTTTCCAGAGATGACTGTTCTCTCCAGTGAATACAAAATAAGCCTAGAGGACAAGCACAGAGATCCAGCCTGCAGATGATGTTGACTAGTTCAGATGCGTCTATGCCTTGCTGGCAGACATGAATCAAGATCCTACACTCTAGATCAGCAAAAATAAACCAAGAAAAAATCCTCATAAAATCAGATTCCAAAGCCCCACTTTGTGAAATGCAATTTAAACACTTAAATGTAATGGGTCTAGTATTGTATCCATTTTCAGATGGTCTCTACTGGCACGCAGACACCATTTTCTTTGTTCTTATAGTCAAAGTCCAGATGCCATGACTGTACTACAACTGCAAAGTAAGGGTGGATCTGTAGGATCAAACAGCTGTGGCTGAAACCTCCAAGTGTTCATCATTAGGGGGAAAGTCTAACCAGGAAAGGCGGAGGGAGCTGGGGGTGTTCAGCTTGCAGAAGAGGAGACTCAGGGGAGACCTTCTCCCTCTCTACAACTCCCTGAAGGGAGGTTGTAGTCAAGTGGAGGTCGGGCTCTTTTTTCAGGCAACTGGCACCAGGACAAGAGGGCAGGGCTTGAAGTTGCACCAGGGGAGGGTTAGGTTAGATGTTAGGAAGCCCTTCCTCATGGAAAGGATGATCAGACACTGGAATGGACTGTCCAGGGCAGTGGTGGAGTCCCCATCCCTGGAGGTGTTTGAGGACAGACTGGATGTGACCCTTAGTGCCCTGGTCTGGATGATATTACGTCATAGGCTGGGCTGGATGATCTTAGAGGTCTTTTCCAGCCTCAATAATTCTGTGATAGGCACTTCAAAACAGTTCACTTCGGTCTAATTCTTGTCTGGCCCTACAGACTGAACGACTGCTCGAGCCCTGATTGCCTTAGCAGTGTTACTGGCACATGTTCTCAAGCTTAGCTTGACCCAAAATGAATCCAGTATGAGTACCCCTGTGCAAACCCTGCATTGCAAACTGCTCTGAAAAGAAATTTAGAGTGAAGCAAATTAATGGTACAAAATAAACACTAATGCCAACACCGGGTATTGCTGTATTTTAAATTAGTGGTGGGACTTTTGGAAAACATCAAAATTTACAGAATGGTGATTCACCTCAAAGTTTCCAAAAAAATCTATTCAAGTACCTTTTAAGAGTCAAGATGAAAAGCCAAAACTTACAGCCATCTCCGTGCGTGTGCATCACAGTTCTTCTGCTTTAGGAACAACGTTTCTATAGAAAATTTACAGGCAAAAAAATTACATCTCTTGGTTACTTTTTCAACTTCAGGATGATTTAAAACATGTTCAAAAGAGGCCTCGTGATGTCTTTAAAACTATTAGATGGCTTTAGTTGGCAGTAGTGTATTTGAAATGTCTTTGAATACTTAATAACGCTTGATGGCTTGAACTCTACTAAAGAGATTTTGTATGATCAGCCTTCAGCCTTAGAAAAGACCTTGTATGACTAACATAATTATCTTTTTCCTAACCCATCAGTTATGAAGAATGTATTTTCCTTTCAAAGTCAAGATTATATTTCCAGATATCACAGAGACAACATTTAGAAAAGTGAAGTTGTTTTAGCCATGAAGTTCTAAGGACAAAAAGAGAAGCAAGATTTATGGGGTGATGTAAGGATACGAGTCAATGAATACAACCACTACAGTTGCACTTGTAGTGATCACTACTTTTTTGTCCCGAGACCAACCAGAATCATCTAGCTACATTTATACTTTCACCACCCAGAGAGAAATCTGCAAACTCCCATATGGTACCTGGGTATTGTTTAGGGATAGGATTGTGAGCCCATGGTCATAGAGGTGTTCCAGTGCAATCATACTTATATATGACCTTTGCCGTATATAACTTTTATATATATTATATTATACATATTTTTAAATATTTTATATATTTTATACTATTTATATATGCAGTTTCAAGAGCTCTTCTATCTCTGACACCATCTTATCTTTAAAGCAACAGACTAGATAATCATAAAATGTAGAAGAAATGCAGTAGTAGAAGAAATCTCAATCTACTGAGATGTCAACTGAGAAATCACTTTCCTTGAATATTCAGATCATTCAGAACTATAGACAGAAAAGTCTATAGTGTTAAAAGTCTATACACAAAACAAGTCTATAGGAAAGCTGCTCAAACAGATTCAGACATCTTTTCCTCTGAAAACTCTTCCCTCCATCTCCCACTCCTTCTCTCTCTCTCTCTTCTGTGAATATTCCAGTGAGTCTAGTTCAGTCTCCTTCATTTCTGTTTCCATCCTTTAGTGGGAGTTATCACATTTTACCTCTAAAGTTTGGTGATGTGTGTGTATAAAATGCTTTTCCTCTAGTGGTTCCAATGTCAAGGAAAGAGAAAGATCTTTCTCATTCACAAAGAAATAGAATAGCAAGAATAAGGCTATGGGATAACTTACAGATCATTGAACAGGATCTTAGAAACAGTACCCAAAGGGGAAAAAAAAAAAAAAAGACAAAAAAAGAGAAGAATCTAGGTGTTTCTGTTTCCTTTACAGCATTATGAAAGTAAATACTGTTGAGGAAAGCCACACTGAAAAGTCTTGCAGGTTCTATGCTGGGAGCTCTGCAATTTGCATCCTTGATTCCAGTAAGAGATTTGCTGACCCTGTAATCCTACAGTACAGTTTTTCAGCACAGAATCAAGACTGTTGTGGAGATTTGTTAGCGTTCATTACCAGGCATTTGGATTTTGTCAACAAAATGAGAATGTAGTTCCATGCCACTTGTTATTTTTGATCTAAAAACATGGAGGCAACGGGTGTGAGCTGGAACATAGGAGGTTCCACATAAACAGCAGAAGGAACTTCTTCCCAGTGAGGATGACAGAGCACTGGAAGGGGCTGCCAAGAGGTGTTGTGGAGTCTCCTCCTTTGCAGATGCCTAAAACCCACCCAGACATGTTCCTGTATGACTCGATCTAGGGGATCCTGTTGTGGCAGGGGGATTGGACTGGATGATCTTTCGAGGTCCCTTCCAACCCCTAATGTTCTGTGATTACAGAACACCTAACTTGTTCTCATGTAACATTATTTACACACATTGTGGTAACGCAGGATGGATGAAACCAATTTTTTTCTTTCCCTGGGTACTGGACTTTTTCTTCTTGCTGGGATATAACATCAAACAAGCTCTGCATCACAGTAAAGATTATTTATGTTCAAATTTTGTTTTGCATTGTTTTTCTTCATACAAAAAATATTTACTATTTAGTCTATGAAAATATATAACCTATTTATACAGTAAGCTTTGGGGTCAGGGTACACGTCTACCCACATCTGCAGGACCCTTACTCCTACTTAAATGCAGATTATACAAAGAATGCATTAAAGTCAATAAGCTGCAAGGCTGAGACTTTATTTCCCCTTAGGTATTGGTGTGGAAGATGGATTTTCTAACCTTGTTAAATTTAGTTTCTTACCCAAGAAGTGGCATCTCAATTTGAAGTGACTTATTGCAGAGCGCAGGAATATTTCGCAGTATTTTATCTTCATTTTGTTCAGGTCAGAACTTGCCTCGCAAGTCGTGACTGACCCCTCACTGCCCTGTGAGTTATGTTTGGACAATAATTTTGTTTAAATCCCAACTTCAGAATTTTTAATCACTTTCCATTTTCCACATTCCTTCTTCAGTAGGAGTCACTCAGCCATGCGATTCACCCCTCTGCTTCTTTCCCACTGGCTGACATTGGCTGACATCTCACATTCAACAGCTCAGCTGCAGGAGCATCTATGCAATTCTAAGTTCTTAAAGAGCCTGCAGACAGCACCCATTCACCTCTCTTCCTGATTCACATCCATATAT
Source organism: Rhinopomastus cyanomelas (assembly GCA_013400115.1). Classification (NCBI taxonomy): domain Eukaryota; kingdom Metazoa; phylum Chordata; class Aves; order Bucerotiformes; family Rhinopomastidae; genus Rhinopomastus; species Rhinopomastus cyanomelas. The sequence continues at coordinate 121,113 of VXBP01009785.1, forward strand.
CTGAGTGGGCTATTTGTCTTTAACCTAATTCAGGTTTAAAACTCCATGAGTTTTTCCTTCACAGAGTCTTCTCCCACCACTCCTTTACTCCATTTACATTTTCTGCCTGGACTGGATCACTCCACTGTAGTTCTCTTCGCTTTGACGCTTATATTGTGACAGCTAGTAAGAGCTGTGAGTGACACAAACTAAGTCACTGAGAATTTTTGCTTATGCTTGATAATGATTGGAAATAAACTAAAAAGAAATTCTATGTATTCTATTTCATCCCATTCACTCCAAAGTTTTCTGCTATGAGATTTTCTGGGCTTTTTCTGTCTGCATCCCTAAAACAACTACTGCTAGACCATTAGGCAGATGCACAAAAATCAATAGCATTTAAAAAATTCTGCTTCTGTTCTCATAGCCAGAGGTCACACAAGTTTTAGTCCTTGTGATACTTCATATTTAAACATCACACAAGGTGTGCTGAGACTTACAGTTTCTTTTGATTACTAATTTATAGATAATACTTTTTCCTTGCTCATCTGCTCTTTACATTCCCTGTGTTTCATATCATTTCATTCAGCCCTCTTTACTCTGACAAGTTCCATTTTGGTTGTTTGGCTTGCTTTTCATTTTCAGCCTTAATATTCATGTTCCTATTTCTGTGCCAAAGGCTAAAAAAACTCTTAGAGAATCCTAATAATAAGCCAAAAGTATTACAAAAAAGTTTTTTACTTTTTTACACATTCTGAGGATGTTTGTTAATGGCAAAATTGAAACACTATCAGATTCAGCACCTGCAATATCAAACCCCATTGTTTTGCAACTAGACCAGGTTGCTGAAGTGTCTGCAGCGGTGTTAAAAATGCAGCACAGGCTTCAGAGTCACTTAAGTCAATGTCTGTACTGCAGATGAACTATTCACACCTCAAGAGCTTTACAGAAATGTACTGAGGCTCATTTATTCCCCGTCTATTAAACTGGTTTCTGGAGACCTTCATGCTGCTATAGTGTATTCATACCTTTGTGTTTATATTGCTGTACAGTCCAAAGTGCAGACAACTCCTAATCTGTAACAGATTGGAATAGGTGCTATGGTCAAAGCAGCTTGGAATCATAGAATAGCTGGCACTGTAAGGGACCTTAAAGATCATCTAGTTCCAGCCACTCTGCACAGGCAAGGACACCTTCACTAGAACGGGTTACTCAGCACCCCAGCCAACCTGGCCTTCAACACTGCCAGGGATGGGGCAGCCACTACTTCCTTAGACAATCTGTTCCTGTATCTCAGCACCCTCACAGGAAAGAATTTTTTCCTCGTGTCCAACATCAGTATCCCCTCTTCAAGTCTGTATAAACACTCTTGCCCAAATTCTTTACTTCTCACATCTAAGAGGTGATGTTTCCAGAAAGCTGAGAGCTAAATGTTCTTTGACAGGAGCAATTATCTTTGTGCACACATCATTTTCACACAGAAGGAAACTCACAGATGAGCAGTGTTTGATTTCTACAGCACTTGAATCCCACTCTTGGCCATGGAAACAATGCTGAACTGTGATTTTAATGTTTTAGAAATCCATTTAGGTAATTAAAAATAAATTCCTGCCAGTTGGACTCCTGAAAATGAAAGTATCACATTGTCCCATAGACAGCAGAGCTAATGAAACTAGATTGCTATGTATTTGAGTCTTGTTTCCTTCACAGAAATTAAGAAGATTCTTTTATCTTCTTCCACATTACAGTGCTAACATTAGCTCTATTCCTCACCAGATGATCCCAGATGAAATACACAAACAGAAAGAGAAAACCATGCACTATACTTGAACTACATTCATATGAACTAGCTGCCTGGTACCAAGGAGAACATGTAATTGCTGATTTCAGTCTCCTTTGGTCTCTGTTATAATGAAAGGCTGAGGGCACTGGGTCTCTTTAGCTTGGAAAAAAGGAGACTGAGGGGTCTTTCCATATTGATAAATATGGAAAGGGCAGGTGTCAGGAGAACGGAGCCAGGCTCTGCTCGGCGGTATCCAATGACAGGACAAGGGGCAACCGGAATGAGCTGGAACGTGGAAGGTTCCACATCAAAATGGGAAGGAACTTCTTCCCAGTGAGGGTGACAGAACACTGAAATGGGCTGCTCAGGGTGGTTATGTGGTCTCCTTCTCTGCAGATGTTTAAAACCCCCTTGGACATGTTCCTGCATGACTTGATCTAGAGGAGTGGACTGGATGATCTTCCAAGGTCATTTCCAGTCCCTAACCTTCTGCGACTCTCTGCTTCAACAGGGCACAATTTGGGATCTTTCTCCTTCAGTCAGTCACCCCCTGACTGAATTTGTAGGGACACATTACCTTCAAGATTTTCTCTCAATAAAAAGAAAAAAAATTAGCGGACTTATTTTCAAAATAATGAACAAGGGACGGACACACAAATCAAGTGGCAGAGATCAAACTAATCTCATTTCATAAGGAACACACTCTAAAGTTTTCTACTGACAATGATGGCCACCAGGAATTCTCCTGAGTGCAGACATAATGCAAAATATCACAGCAAATGACCCTCACCTCTCTTCAGTTTAAGGAGAATGAATAGAGTTTATCTAAAATTTGTCATAACTTGAAAAACAAGCAAACAAGCCTAAAAAAAAAACCTGAGTCAGTTCCAGCCTGTGCTCAATTTCCTTTCTGTTTCATGAGGTGCTGAATAAGTTATTCCCTCACAGTTCCCAGAGTGCAATATTTTCCTGCCAACAGAACAATAAAATAATACAAGAACAGGATTCTTCCCCCCCCGTTCTTTTACCTAAAAGCTCTATGTTTTATTTATATTTTTTGCCATCCCAAGCAACACAAACCCAGGCATTTGTTATGCACATTTCCAAACGGGGAACTGAAGATGCAGCTCCCAGAGGCCTCTGTGTTATCATTTAAAAATTGAAAAGCCATGGATATAAGACAGACTAGTGGGACCTTCCTCATCCAGTTCTGTTGAGAGAAACATGACAAACATTTGGCTGATAGAAAAAAAAAAACTAAGAAAGAAAAAGCCTGCCACATCTTACAGTGGAGTATCCCATTGAGTACCTCCTCTTGATTTTTGGTTTAGCCATTCAGGATTTCTGAGGGCAGCAGAGCAAAACTAGCTCTCCTTTCCTGGGGTTTCCTGTTTGCAGAAGTACAGCAATATTTTTCCAAGATTGTCTTCATTTTAGCAGTGTTTGGGAGCATTGCTTCTCAGGTGGCTGAAGATATCAAAATATAGCCCTTTAATTGGATTATTTTCAGTCTCTCTCTGGTTTATTTTAACCTTCACAGAATCACAGAACATTAGGGATTGGAAGGGACCTCAAAAGATCATCCAGTCCAATGCCCCTGCCACAGTAGGATCACCTAGATCCAGTCACACAGAACATATCCAAGCAGGTATTAAACATCTGCGGAGAAGGAGACTCCACAACTTCCCTGGGCAGTTCAAGGGGAACTTCCAAGGGGAAGAAGTTCCTTCTCTCATTGACGTGGAACTGCTTTTGTTCCAGCTTAGTCCCGTTGCCCCTTGTCCTATCACTGACTGCCACTGGGCAGAGCCTGGCTCAATCTTCCTGACACCTGCTTTTTCCATATTTGTAAACATTAATGAGGTCTCCCCTCAGTCTCCTTTTTTCCAAGCTAACCTTCCTGTTGGTTTTAAAGTTTAACATCTTTACACCATATTTGCACCATTAAGATTAAGCCATATTGTGTTGTCTCCATGAAAGGATGTGTGCTCTCTCAGGAGTAGTGTTGTGTAAAATCGTACCCCTCAAAAACACTCTTTAAACACCCGTTGGATTTTCCTTCTCTTTTTTTTGGCAATTTGAGTTTTAGAATGTTAAAAAAAAAAAATAGGAGACGGTTTAGTGGTTGGAGGTTATTGGGCAGATGGTTGGCCTTGATGATCTTGAAGGTCTTTTCCAACCTTTATGATTCTAGGGTTCTGAAAGCTTGGAAGCCAAGTATCAAACCTGGATACTTGGAAAAACAGAGGATCTGTGGGTTGGCTACTGGACCAGGAGATTCCAGAAAGTTCTTCGTGAGAGCACAGAGACCGGGCACCAACCCATCTGTGTGTCTGAGCATTGTGAGAATCATGGAGACTTTTTGTTTTCTTAACACATCCCAACATATCCCAGGGAAAGAAACACAAACCAGACAGAAACCACACTCTGCCTGAATTGCCTGGACTTTGCAATGCCTTTCGGGCAGAGGGGGGTGAAAGGGAGAGGGACACAGGAAGATAAAAGTGGCCCTCCAGACTCCCAACTTTTGGAGATCTCCCCTTCTACACTCAAAGGACACAGAAGACACTGTGAAAGCTGCACTGGGAACACTGAGTAAAGGAGACAACACACATGGAACTCTGACAGTGGCAATCTTACTCTAACCTTTCCCTGACTATCTCTTGCCTTCCTTTCTTTTTTCCCCTCTCTCTCCTTTCTTACACGCTGGTGTTAAAATAAACCTACCTCAATACACTTCTGCACTAATATTTGGCTCTGTTATCGATTTATTGGAGCTCATTTCTTGAGCGCATGTGCATCACCCCGTACACTCAACGGTAACTTTTTACGATTGAACTTCCCACGAATCCGCATCCAAACTGGATCGTGACAAGCGTGAACCAGGGAAGGCCAAGGAAATTGAGGCCACATGCCAGGGAAGTCTAAGAGTACAAGGCTAATTGCTGGAGGGATGCATAATGTGCAGCATCACATCAATGCTGCTTACAGCCCCTTTTATCTTAATGCCAGAATTATTCCTCTCGGTAAAAAGAAAGTGTTTTGAAATATGGATAAAATTATGTTTCATTGGGATCAGCAATAGCTGTACCACACACATCTAGTGCACATCCCCGGACGTGTTTAAGGACAGACTGGATGTGGCACTGATCATGGCACAATGAGGTCATAGGCTGGGCTTGACAATTTTAGAGGTCTTTTCCAGCCTCAATAATTCTGTGCTCGTGATTACGTAACAGAAATTAAGTGGCAGTGTAAAGCACTTGGCAGCATTGCCTTCGTGTAGCTAAGAAGCCACAGTCTGAGTAATTTTCTGCTTTCTGTTTTGTCATGGGGGCAAGAGTAACTCTTGCATCCTGCAAACTTTGCATTGAAAATGCATTTTTCATTTCATCGAACATGGTCAGTCTCTCATGAATTCTCACAGCGTGTCTGTCTCCTCAGAGGAACAATCTGCTACCCCACCGCCAGCACTCTCTACTCCCACCAGTGTCTAATTAGGATTGTCTGTCCGAAAGCTTCTTTCCACTCCCACAAAATTTGAAATAAACTACTGCTAAATGAAAATAAAAGCGCTCGCAGAGGACTATAATCAAATCCTTTCATAATGATCACTTTATATAAATCAGTGCAGTTTCTTACAAGGACAAGACCTGCAGTTCAAAATTTGAGGAGTCTTGGTAATTATTCTGTGCAGAAAAACCACTGTGCCCACACAAAGCCTTCAACATGGAAAAATCTGTCCTTGGATAAGATGTGTGGGTGAACACTGCACTTGCATCAGAGATTGATTCACTGAATTGATTTCTCTATCAGATGTTGTTGATATTCTTGACCTTGATGTTCTACATCAGGTTCCTGAGGGTGCTGTATTCCGGCAAACAGTTTTTATTAAAGACAAGAGATATTAGCAAAAGACACAAAGTGAGATATTTCATCTAACTTTCCACAACCTAAATAACCTCAGGTCTGTCTATCTCCTTTCATCTCTTTACAGCCTCTGCCTATTCCCTTGCGTGCCGGAATCTTCCCCAGTCCCACTCCTACACAGACGTGCGATGCTATTTTTTATGGTAAACAGCTGTCACATTCCACTCTAGAACAGAAACTCTCTGACGGACACCATGCTATTTCTGCTCAAAGTTTGCTGACTGCTCTGTATGAATCTCTAGGGTGAAATGAGATATATAGACACAAAACATCAAACAGAATATTTTCACCTGAACAGAGCTTTGATAATTTTCTCTGGTGAACGCCTTCACTTCTGGCTGCCAAAATCTTCCCTATGAAGCATGCTTCGAAGTTCCATACAGTCCTAATACTTTGCTTAATTCTCCTGAGACATCGATGCTAATGAATTAATGTGCCAAGGCAGAGCTAGGCACTGAAAGCAGAGCTGGGCACTACAAGGTGGTAATTTGCAGGGCCATGTTGTTAAGCTGTTACAGTTGTTCCTGGCACACCGCAGCCTAGATGAATTAGCACTCTGGCCGAACAATTCACGCAGTTTGTGAATTAGTTCATTTCAAAGTTCACTTGCACCACACAATTTGGAAGCTGAGACTTTAATAGCAAGCAGGTAGCCAGATTTTACCAGCTGGTCTTAGAATCAGAGTCACTGCCATGACTTTGCCTAACACCCTGCATAAACATCATCTTAGCATCAAGTGATCACTTCAGTCTTCAGCCTTGTAGCCACGCAAAATGGTCAGTCATCTATTCTCTTATCCACAGAAACAATTTAAAAGTATTTGGCTGTGGCTGTCTCTAGTGAGATGGGTATCATCTACACATGAAGTAGAGTATAGAGTCATCAAGGCTGAAGAAGACCTTCAAGATCATCAAGTCCAACCATTTGCCCTAGAACCCCCAATCACTAACCCATCTCCTGAAACACCCTGTCTGCCCGTTTGTTGAACCCTTCCAGGGACAGTGCCTCCATCCCCTCCCTGAGCAGCCTGTTCCACTAGATTTCAATCTTTCAAATGGCAAATTTTACTCTCAGTAAATTAAGTTAACAAACTGCTGTTAGAGGAGCTGTCATGAGGCTGGAAGGGCACTATCCCCTCTGACACAAGTCTACAGCACTCAAACCAGAGTAGAGCAGGCTTGAGACAGGAGTCCGAGTTAACCTGCAGCCCAGTGGCAGCAAAATACCCCTGTTGCCTATCACACAACAGGATGACAAGCATCACAGCCACTCTGAGCACAGGCAGCCAAACTTCTTAGAGGTGCAGAGATTATAGGTATGCTCAGGGCTCTGACATCATTTCCTAGACTGTGTCATAAGACAAGGAAAAATTCAGCATGCAACAAGAGAATCATAAAATCATGGGTCTCAAAGGGACTTCCAAAGGTCATCTAGTTCAACCATCTACAACAAGCAGGGACTCACTAGAAGGGATTGTCCAGAGCCCCATCCAGCCTGACCTTGAATGGCTCCAGGGATGGGGCCTCCACCACCTCTCTAGGCAGTCTGTTCCAGGGATCCGCCACCCTCCAATTAAAGACCTTTCTCCTGATGTCTGACCTAAATCTACCCTGTTCCAGTGTAAAACCATTACCCCTCATCCTATCTGACAATAGTCAGAGAACAGGTTACTAGGTTAACACCTAGTAATAGGTAACACTTAAGAACAGGTTAACAGAGAAGAGGGTCTTTTTGAAGTCTGGAAGAGTAAAAACTATGTCTGAAGTCACTCAACTGCTGTTTCCATGGATTGATCCAATTAAATTGCTCCTAGATTGCTTCGATGAAACCTGAGACAATCATTAATAATTTGAAGTGACATGCAGCGAGTACTTGAGGAAATAGCTTTTCTCCCTCTCCGCCCTGCCTCCCTAAGGACAGGCAGCCATCTAGTATTAAGTGGTTTGAATATTGATCACCACTTTTGTGGAGTGCCCTGCAAGTCTAACTGCTCACTGAGTAGCCTGTGTACATGGGAGCAGCTGCATCAACCTAGCTAGGTGTTCCTCCACTGATGAAGTAGAAGAACTGTAGAGCTTGTAACCTGCACCAGCAAAGTACCTCGCAGCTGTATTCACTCCAGGACAATCTTACATAATGATCAATTTTGTGAGATGCTATTTTACATCATAATTACACTGAAAGGAAAGTGGTCTTCTAATACCTTTGATTGAATGTAATTGTTGGAGAAAGATATTTCGAAGCTACGAAACAGCGATAATGGCCAGAATGTTCTGCAGGGCACCGCTGACAAATGAAGCACTCAAAAGTTTGAATTAAACTGCTTCTGTGACTTCAATACCAAATTACACTGCCAGATGAACTTACATGAAAATGCAAAGGAGGGAAATAGTTTAGATCACAGTCTCTGACAGAGACTCAGAGTGAAGGAGCACTAACAAGTGCAAGGGGGTAAAACTCAGCAGTTTTAAAAGCAATAGTAAGAGAGCTGGAAACATTCTCTAGGGGAATCCAATTTATTCTCATAGACACAACAAATTTAGGCTGAAGAGTTCTGCTAATGGGCCACAGTTACTTAGAAAGTGAAAACCACTCCATTCCCATGAGGGGGTGGAAAAAACACAATAAAAACTGCCTTCAGAAATGAAAAGGACTTGGCAAGTAGAGAAAAAAATAGAACAGCCTAGAGTTATTTGAGAGCACAGAGAATGGTGCAAGACTCTTCGGGAGCCAGTTCTTTCCAAAATTATCTGTTGTAGCATCTAAATTTCCTTTTAAATTATTTAAGAAATGGGATTGAGGTCTCTTGCCCTGCTGCGAAAACAAAACCTATTGCTGATAGAAAAACAAAAGGACTCTACCTGTAATAAGTTCCATTTTCACAAGGAAATAGTCTTAAAAGGCAAAATGGTTAGTTTTGAAAATTCTTTTTCATTTAACTATCAGACATTCAGCTTTCTCTAACCAGAGAGAAAAGAGAAGCAATCCCAGTCCTAGTTCAAGAGGATTTATCTTTGAAGTTATGATCACAATGTTTATCGTACAGCAAAGCCCCTGCCTTTTAAAGTGGGGGTTTACACTCCAGCCACTGGAGACAGAAAAATTGGACACGAAAACCACTATCCCTGTAAAGTGCTTTGAAGTATTCCAGTGAAAATTGGTGATTATTTGCTACAGCTATTTGCCTTCAGCAAAGAGCTCAGTACATGTCTGTAGAACTGTTTTGCTAGCTTCCTTCCCGTTGCCTCGTCTGTAGAACTGCACTTCCCTGTGATCTGCAGCACAGAGGTACCTCAAAAGATACAACCAAAGTCGTAGGATCATAGGATGGTCTAAGGCAGGAAGGGACCGCTAGTGGTCATCTAGTCCAACCTCCCTACACAGGGACAACTCTACCTAAGTCAGGTTGCTCAGAGCTTCACCAAGCCTGACCTTAAATGACTCCAGGGAGAGGGTCTCCACCACCTGCCTGGGCAGCCTATTCCAGCCATCAACCACCCTCACACTGAAGAGCTTTTTCCTAATTTCCAGCCTAAACCTCTCCTTACCCAGCTTGAACCCATTGCTCCTTGTCCTATCTGTACAAAACCTCTTCAAAAGAGCTTCTCTTGCCTTCATGTAGGCCCCCCTCAGGTACAGGAACATCAAAAGAAGGTCCCCCCAGAGGCTTATCTTTTCCAGGCTGAACTGGATGTGTTCCTGTGTGACTTGGTCTAGGTGATCCTGCTGTGGCAGGGGGATTGGACTAGATGATCTTTCGAGGTCTCTTCCAACCCATAATGATTCTATGAACAGCCCCAACTTCCTCAGCCTGTCCTTGTATAAGAGAGTCTCAGTTCCCCTGATCATTTTAGTGGCTGTCTTCTGGGTGCGCTCCAGTTTGTCTACGTCCTTCTTGTGCTGGGGACTCTGTAAGAGACTACGCAGGAAGAACCTGCAATCCATGCCATTTTCTGTAAGGCTTCTGATTCAAATCTATTCCCATACTTCATCTGATATTGAACTTCTTAATATTTGTAAATAAAATCTCTTAAAAGCAGTTTGAATTGAGTGAAGTTTTCCAACCCAGATGTGGTGACGAATGTGTTTGAGTATTTTGAGTACTTTATTGCCATTTTTTAAATTTATTTTTTTAGGGCAAATACATTTCTTCCCTTAATTTTATATAAAAGTATGCAACCCTTGCAAGAGTCTGTTATCTTGGACTAGAGGATCTTTCAAAGTCCCCTCAAATCCCTAATGTTCTGTGATTCTGTCATCTCTGTTCCTCAAGAAGAATAACAGGATCATCATGGCTGGAGTGGACCGTGGACCTCCAGGATCAAGTCCAGCCTTCATCCCAACATTTCCCTAACCCCTAGACCATGGCCTCACATCTTTAGCTACTCAGTTTTTAAACACCTTCAGGGATGGTGACTCTGTCACCTCCCTGGGCAGCCTGTTTCTGTACCCAGAAGAGTGTGTTAGGTTGGCCATGGAAATTTAGTCTGGAATACTTGAAAGCTGTTGTTGTATAGGGTAGTGGGGCATTTCTGACACTTAATATATCAGTGTAATCAATATTAAAAGTTATGGTCACTCACTGAAAGTACAAACTCTAGAAAAAGAAAACAGCTCGGTTAAACTGTGTGCGTGCATTAGAGCTGGCACAACTGGTCTGTGACACACAGCCCAGCCACGCAGCCGTCATCTTTTTATCAGTCCTTTAGGCATTTAATGTTACATTAATACAGAGTCCTCTTTAATCCCATTAGGAATCATCTCGTGGTGGAGCACATAGTAGGATAAAACCCACTGTTCAAATTCTAGCGTTCCTCGTTTGTCATGTTAGAATCACACTGCAGGCATGTTGATACTGGTCCCTTCTCACACGTAATTAGTGACAGAACCAGAGGGAAGGGCTTCAAGCTTCAACAGGGGAGGTTTAGTCTAGACATCAGGAAAACATTCTTCACAAAGAGAGTGGTCAGGCAGTGGACTGGGCTGCCTGAGATGGTGGTTGTGTCCCCATCCCTCAGTGTATTTAAATGTTGCTTAGGTGTAACGTTGGGGGATCAGAACTTGTAGATGAGGGTTGATGGCTGGATTTGGTGATCCCAGGGGTCTTTTCCAACTTGAATGATTGTATGCTTCTATGACAGATAAATACAGGAGCGTTTTCTTCTCTGAACTGACGAAGGAGGTGCATTTAGAAATCAGTATTTTCCTGACAAGAACTACAGAGCACATCCATTCCTAAAGATATTTTATCAGCAGACACAGCTGCATTAAAAAACAACTTTTGAGACTACTTCCCAGACTATTTTATGCAGAACACCACTGTCTAGACAGCTTCATGCAGCTGAAGAAGACATTTGCAGTCTCAAGCGGGGACTGCCTGTTTTGCTAACTACACAACACTGTGTTAGGCATGATCCCCCTCAGGCAGCTGCTATAGAGACTGAATCCAAGATGGTTTTTATTATGCTGTTGGTTATTAAGCTCATGGAAAGAGAGTGAGTGACAGCGAGTTTACTTAATCACGGTTTAGCATCAGATAAGGTCTTGTCTTTGCTCGTAGGGTGAAAAGCATTCAAAAAACAACCAAAGAAAACTAGGTGATCCTGCTGTGTCAGGGGGATTGGACTAGATGATCTTTTGAGGTCCCTTCCAATCCCTAATGATTCTATGAAAACTACTGGGCTTGCTGGCCCATATGTATGGAGCTGTGGCTAAGGAGAATAAAGACATGGATTCTGTGCACAGCTTTCACATGCTAGAAATACCACATCCAGGAGAAATGGTGTTTGTGGTGAAAACTGCCTCAAGTCCACAGGGAGGACAATTTCCTTCTTCCACCACTGAAAAAAATCATTGTGGCCTCTTCATCTTAGTACAGGAGATCTTTGCTTAGGTCCACTGGAGATATGTTTGAGCTCATCTGCTCTCCTTTCAGCCACACACTGAAAGGAGTGAATTTCAGAGGGAAAAACCCACAACACTTGCCACACACAGTTTCTAATCATTTTACATGATTAACTGGAGCTTTAGAGATGCACAGTCTTTTCCTCAAAGACTAGTTTTACCTAGTGGATTCTTTCCTCAGCTACTCTAATTTCCTGACCCTTATGACTCCTCCATCCTCAATCAACATCTGTTACTGTTCAACCTTGAAGTGTATTTGTGCTGGAGAGCAAAACACGATGCTGATGAGGAATTTGTCAGCAATGTCTGGCCTCAAAATGAAACACTATTTAGCCACACTCAGAGTCACTGTGTCCAAATTAATAAACTACTGAGGCACCCAAAAGGATTAAGGAGAACCCCTGATGTCAGATCACAATGAACAATCTTTTCAAGTGAGGAAGCTTTGGGAAACTGGATTCAGTTATTTCCAAATCTGGATCCACTCTAGAAAGAGCAGCTCATGTGATCCAATTTTCTGCACCTCTCTGAAGCACTATAAAACATTTTAGTGCATCTAGTCATGAAAACTTACTATTTTCCACAGGAAATGCAAGAATTTTTCATTTTCTTTTCATGTCTCTTGAAAGAAATTTTAAAAAGTTATAAAATGACAAAAGCAAAATGATCCTCATCCACTTCAGGAGACAGCAAAAATATTTAGCTCTATTTGCTCAGGGAAACTGCTCTAGATCTTGCTGTTATGAGGCACAATTAAAATGTAAATATTTCTTTACAGCAAAGTTACAACTTCATTTATGAACACATAAAACAGACTTTAAACCTACAGGATTTTATTCCTGTTCCTAGGGTTTTAGTGCTGTTCTTGTAAAAACAAGTATAAAAGGCTTGTTCTCTCAATGTTGTTCTCTCTTTCCCTTTCTCCATTAATCCCAGAAAATTTCAAGGTCATGCTGAGAGTTACAGCACCGTGCTGTACACAGCAAGGTGCATCAATATATTTAATGCACAGAAACGTCTAGTAATAGATCAGTTTCTATCTATTTATAAAGCAGTTAAGCATTTTTTGCTTCAAATGGATTTTTTTAAGCAATTGAACAGTATCATTAATTATTTTACTCATGTTACCTGTAAGGTTTTCCATCTTCAGGACAGAGATTATATTAGTGAAGTCCACCTTCATAGGATGACTTAACCTGCCCGAGTTAACGGCATTCCCTAGGGAATTAATTGGACGACTATCCAGTTCTCAGCCAGTAGCCTGCTATTGGTCTCAGCAAAACAGTAAGAGAAGTAATTTCTGTGGTAGGTGATATATAAGGGGCAAAACTAAATGAATGAATCATGTCTTCTGCCTTTAAAAAAATCCATTAATTCATGAGAAATCTGAATAAATGAGACAGGAGACGGCATAGTTTCATTATAATGCATCCACTTATGGTTTATTCTTACTAAATCCAGTGCCGTGGGGAAGTATAATCAAATGTGAAGGATGGACTGAGGTTCAAGCATGATCCCTGAAACACTGTTGAATGCCAGACAACACTTCTGATTTATCTGGATTACCCACAGGCACTGCCCTGGTGCTCAGTACCACCTACACAACCTCTGCAGGGTGTTTAGAGAATGAACTAGGGAGCTACAACGTTTCCTGCACGCATCCCCTTGACCCACATCACATTGCCAACATCAGGGAAAAAGCTTCCTGTAGCTGTTGTCAGTGTTTGAGTGAGTTAACAGCTCATTTTTGGGGAGGTGAAAGTGCAACCTGATATTCTCCTACTGAAAATTGTCCTTCTCCCAAGGACATACTACAGGCAAAGAGAGAAGGGTCTTCCTTTGGAGTCTGGGACTCAACACTCCCAAGTGCAGCTGATGCCAAGTGTACTTTGGTCCTCATAGCCTGCCAGAAGGCTACAAAAGCAAGGATGCTTCTCTGATCCTGTACTGTGTAACAACAGGGAGAGGAAAGCAAAGGAAGAGGGGAGATGCTGAAAGCAAATACTGAGAAGGAGGGGATATATATATTTTGTATATATAAAATCTATACAGAATCATTAGTTTAAACACTAAGCTAGCTCCATCATTATTAATATTATGGTAAAATATTAGCCTGGATATGCAAAATAGCTTACAATGTATTAATGAACTTTATAAATCTCAGTAATATAAAATACTGATTTCTTTGTAGACATCAAGCTACCCAAAAGCACTTTGAATCTGCTTGTTGCCATGGAGATCACACTCTGAGTAATACAGTAAAACACACAGTAAAGTGTGATGGGGAGCACTATGGATCTAGAGAAGTTACTCAGAGTTACGCGGATGACCCAAAGAAATAAGAGAAACCAATTACACATCAGCAGCCTACAGAAAACTAAGAGCAAGAGTAATGACTTTAAATTATTAAAATTGAGCAAGACATTGAGCAAATTACAAACACCACTCTAATTACTTTTGATTTGGAAGAAACCTCTAGACTAGCTGAGGATCTTCTGTTGATCATGACACATTGACTTCTCCATGATCAATACTCCACATACAAGTGAAATATTTATCTAGACAGTACCTGGGAGACTTGAAGACAGCAGAGCCATACAATAAGTTATGGGATATCAATAATTAGAATTAATCCAGCTTCTTTTCATACTTTCCTTCCCAGTCCGTTTCATGTGATGAGAAAGCAAGATGCCCACACACTGAGAGGAAGGAATTTTTTGTAGTCAAATCTACTTTTGAAAACCTGTAGCTTAGGCACTTCCAGCTGTGACAGCCTATTCTGTGGTCAGTACACCACACTCAGCTATGCTAACACAACCCTTTGTGGGTTAAACTTGCAGCAGGGAGTGAGGAACTGGCTCTGCTTTGTTTTTAAAGCCAAATAATTCTCCTCCTTTTGAAGCAGATGACTGCAACCCATAGCTGTTTCTCATTGCAATGCCCCATGCTTGGCACTGGAGACCGTGGTAAGGAATGGGAAGGAGAGTAGTTCTGAAAGTCAGCCTAATAATCTATAAAATAACTGCAGCAACAGTTCTGGAAACTCCTCTTTGCTACAGAAGAAATAAAAATAAGCAGTAATTTGTAAGAAATAAAAATATGCTTCAGCTCTTTGCTATGATCTGCATAGCATTTGGCCCTGCATTGTAAAACACCTCCAAGACTACTGGTTTTTTGACTTGTATGTTTTTATTATTGTGCTTTGAGGCTCTTTTTTCCCCACCTTTTCTTCATCACCATAACGTCTTTTCTCTTCATACTAAACCAGCATAAACATTTAGGAGGAGGGCATGCAACAAACCAGCTCAAACACTAGCTCTTCTGAAAGATAGGCAAGTAAAACATTGTCTTTAAATGAAATGTATTGTGAGAGAGCAAAGACTAAGTAGTTAGGGGCATAAAGGAGGAAAGAAGAGACATCTGTTTCCAGTGAAGATGCTGATTTATGTTCATTGCAGAGCCTCAGTAATTAATTGCAGATAATAATGTTTTCCTCCATCTCTGTATAAGAAAACTCATCTTCCCACTGTGTTAGCACAGCTTGCTATTCCTGGAGTGCTTTGCAATCCTTGCTGAACTTTGTATGGTCTTCATCTGTCTTTGCCTGTTCTTTCCAAGTATTTAGAGGAGAGTGAAAACTATAATGAACAGAAGGATGACTGAAAGATAATGAAGCTAAGAAGAATGGACACTCAGGGCTCATCTGGCTGACTTCTGGCCTCTAGAAACAATTTGTTGTTTGGAAGAGACAACATTTCCTTTCAGCTAAGTACATCTGTTATTCAATGTGTGACACCTGCTGCAGTCCTGTGGAGTTTTTCAGGGATGCACAAAGCACAACTCCTTATTTTTATCGACTGCTAGCAGAGTAAATTGCACCTAAGCAGCCAGCACAGGTAGGAACTGCCCCTTAGTTCCATGCAGAAAGGGAAGATATAAATTGCACACGAATTCCTAAACTATATTTATAGTTGAAATAGTGCTTTGGACAGCGTTTCTATGTTCTTGTGCACACGGACATCAGGAGCCTCACCTGGCACAGGTCTTACACCTCACCTCTCCCCTTGTGTGTGCTCAGTCTTCCATGTCACAAAAATCTATGTGTTAAACCTCCAGCACAGGTCTTCCGTGAAACTAAATCTCCTGCAATGCCAAGCTACCACAGGGTAGGGATCATTCTGTTTGCTTACTGACTAGCACTATACAAGCCATTATCCTGACTGGAGTCTGGGGATGCTACTTGCTGTGCAAAATACAATTAACAACATTATTAATGCACAATTAGGTCAACATCTCCTTATCTAATAGAGAAGGTTTGCTTGTCTTGAGTCATTGATTGAGCTTTGTAATAAATAAGCACAAATAAATACAGTTGTTGTAGTTTGAAAATTACCAGAATTTTCAGATGCATAGATTTGTGTTTTCATGAGGAAAAAGGTGCATTTTGCTTTAAGAGAATCGACCCAGGTACCTGCCCTGGAGGGGTGTGGGCTAGATGACAAAACAAAGGGGGTTGATCATCCTGGCGCTGCTTCTTTTGGCTGAGGTCTTCTTCCTGGCAAGGACTTGGGCTCTGGCACCCACCCCATTTCCAGGGTAGCGGGGGGAAGACAGGATGGGGCAGCATGCAGTGGCTTGCTGTGGCTGGGGAGGTGTCCCAGCCCTGACCCCGGCCTGGCCTGGCTCTCGGTTCCCAGCTGCAACCAGGACTGGTCCTGGCTTCAACCCAGCCCAGCGCCAGGCTGGCACCATGGACTGGAGAAGTAAAAACTTAGTGCCAGTCTTCCTCCTCACCCACAGAGCAACCATTCAGCAACCTGTGGTGAGCTGAAGGATTCTTCCCTTTCCCCCTGGAGCTGAGGCAAAAGAAGAAGGGAGATGTGAGGGTTTTGCTGGAGAAGCTGCCCTGAAGAATTGAAGTTTGCCAGTCTGGACAGCCAAGGATGCCGCTGTCTGCAGACGACAATGGCAACACATGAATAATAGAGAGGGTGGTGGTACCTGTCTCTAGTTGACCGACATGTTCTTTCCCCAGGTCTCTAATGTAAAAACCCAAGGACCGATACGATAGTGATCTCCCATTGTATTTTTCTCAGAACATGTGATGGCATTTGTGACAGAGTTTCTAGTGTGTGTGCAGTAACTTGCTTCACCTTTTCTTCTTCCTGTATACAGTTATAGAGTTAATAAACCTTTTTCCATTTTCCCTAAGCTATCCATTGTCTGGCAAATTCTATCCAAGATCTCATCGAGACCTAACTTTTTTGTTTTCATTTATCTTTAATTGTGGTCTTGGATCCATCACAAAGAATCACAGAATGACAGAATTATTGAGGCTGGAAAAGACCTTTAAGATCATCCAGCCCAGCCCATGACCTAACATCAGCACAATCAGCTAGACCATGGCACTAAGTGCCACATCCAGTCTATCCTTAAATGCTTCCAGATTACTTAAGGTACTGAAATCACCTCATAATTGACTATATGTTTAGTGTGAAACTTTCATTATTAAAAGAAATCAAATTAGAAATAGAAAATTAAATAACTTGCTAAAACTGATCATCATTAAAAACTCCCAAGAATGTTATGTTCTATTTGTTTGGTCAGTTGTATCCATGAGATGCTTTATGGATTTAAGAAGGGCACCCTTCTCAAAACTTAATTCTTTACGTTTCTGAGAGAATAAAGGGGGGCAAAACCAATCCCTCTGACAAGACGCAGTTATAAAAGGGGAAAATAAAACTTCAACAAATAGAAGCAAAAACTTGGCATCACTGCCAATTACAGATTAGTCCAAGTGGAAGGAGACTCACAATCTCTTATTCAGCCGTCTGCAAGCCGGGTGAGCAGCGAGATCAGACAGGGTTAGTCACAGGTTTTTCCAGTCAGGTCTTGACAATCTCCAGGGATGGAGCATGCACTGCCTCTCTGGCAACCTGTTCCACTGATGGACTGCCCTTGTGGGTAAAAAGCTACTTATTCCCAGATGGAGCCTCTCCTGCACCAACACAAACACAGTCTTTCTTTCTCCAACTGGGCAATGCTGTAAGGAGCCCGACTCAATCTTCCTAACAGCCTCCTTCTAGGTCCTGCTTAGCTGGATTCAGGTCCCCCATAGCCACTTCTTCCCTAGCTGAACAAGCCCATTCCCTTACACAATGAGTCCTCCAACCCTGACCAGCATGGTGGCTCTGCTAAGCTTCCTTTGGTTTATCAACAGCTGTCTTGTACAAGGATGTTCTAGGTGAGACCCAGTGCTATCTAGAATGAACTACAACCCAAGGTGCTGTTGACTATTTGTTGCAGACTGGTTCCTGTCCAGCTGGCTGTCCTGTGCTGGTGTGGTTCCCCCATCCCACAGCCCACCCCCATACCTTCTTAAAGCAGAAGTGGTTGTGATGGCTGCACTTCAGGTCTCTGAAGAGATAAGGGATATCTCTAAGGGATATAAATCTGGCTCAACAGCTAAGGACTGGTTGAACATGCATCAACTGTATGACTATAAATCATAATACTAGGGCAAAAAATGTTATCATCATCCAAAACTCTGATAGATTTGGAACATTACCCCCAACAACTGAAGAAAAGCATTTCAACAGTAATTTTACCCTGGTTGCTGTTAATCTTGAAAATTGATAATTATCTGTAAATCACATTATGATACCTAAAATCAAGTGGAATCACTAAAAGGGAATAATGTGCAGTTCATAAACTTAAATTATTCTTCTCTAATAATTCTGCTTTTCAATATAAAAGGTAATTTTGTCACTTTTTTTTGTTCTGGGCAAAAGCTGCATTGCTAGGCAGGTAGACAACTTTGCCTGAGCTTTTGAAGCCGTGCTTGTCCTTGTCTGACTGAAATTAGGCAGACAGCACGACCGTCAGTATTTAATACACAGTCATTATGTCGCATAAACTTCTGCAATACACCAGTTCTCTTTGTCCTTGTCAAAACAGCAGCAATGAAACAACCTGCTGCTAGACTCTTGTCTTCTTCATCTTCTGAGGCTGTTGCCTCTGGAAAGGAGCTCAGACCCTTTTCAGACTGTGCTGCACCAAACCTACCCAGGAATGTGCGCCAGTTTACAAACCATGCGCTTGATAGGACGGGCACAGACATTTCTTTGCTTCAGGTAGTTTTCCTCAGTGTAGAGATGCATCAATATAATCAATTAAGCCTTAAAAGAGCAGGCATTTGCACGACTTAAAATTAAAACCCCAGACCTCTAGATATTGTAGGGTTTTGTTTTTTTTTTTCCAATATTTCCTGTTTTCTAGGGAAAAGTCAGTGATGAAAGGAAACTGCACTGCCCTTGACCTACATACTGCACTACTTAAACTCACAGCTGAAGTATAGTTTGGTAACAAAACCCTACTCCTAAGAGCAGGGAATAAATCAGACCACCTTTTGGAATTGTATATTTATAATAATATCCTGTGATGGTATTTTCTAAGTCATGAGTGTTAATTTAGAGTAATTTAGTAGATTAATGTTGTAATTTGGCAAATTAATGTAGTAATTTGGAGCTCCCCTGTTTACATGTAGAGGAGGTACCGTGTCATGTAATGATCATTGTTAAATGATCCATTGATTACAAAACAGTAACTTGTATTTTTAAAACTTCCTACTTCCAGCATTCAATGAAATAAATTCAAATTATTTTTAGTCTAGGCAGACAAGCTAATTCCTTAATGGAATAGAACTAAGATGCCACTGATATAGACACAACATCATTCTTCAGTTCTCTAGGGTTAGTGGTTTTTTTACTGCTCAGAAAATCCTGGCACAGTCTCATCTGAACAGAAGAAGGATTTAACTGAGGAAATTCCAAGTTCTTTTATAATAAACAAAATAGAAATTAATCTTAATTCTACAGTCAAGGCAGAAGTTTCTGCTTTGACAGTTTTGTTGCCATGCTGTGAACTTGGTCACTAGACAAACTACAATCTCTAGCTGCTGCAACCATCACAGAATCACAGAATTATCGAGGCTGGAAAAGACCTCTAACATCACCAAGTCCAGCCTAAGACCTAACATCACCATAATCAGCCAGACCAGGGCACTACACAGCCACATCCAGTCTGCCCTTAAACAGCTCTAGGCATGGGGATTCCACCACTGCCCTGGGCAGTCCGTTCCAGGGTCTGATCACCCTTTCCATGAGGAAGGGCTTCCTAACATCCAACCTAATCCTCCCCTGGTGCAGCTTCAGCCCTGCCCTCTCTTCCTGGTGGTAGTTGCCTGGGAGAATTCCCACTATCTTTTATTCTCTCCATCTTCCAGATTATTATCATAGAATCATAAATTGACAGAGGGGTGGACCTGTAGAGCTCCCCAACCCCCTGCAAAATCAGGATCACCTAGGGGCAGCCCACACATTCTGCAGGTTTTGAAAGTATTCAGAGACAGAGACGCCACCACCTCTCTGGGCAGTGTTTCACTCAGGCACGGTGCCTCTTAGAACAGGCATGTAATGTCAGTTGGCAGTCTCTCAGGATAGTATTTTCTGTGCTTGGGAGGGTTTGATACCATTATGTTCCTTTCCCTTAGTTCTTCACAGAGAGGAGTGCGTATTCTTTTAGTAACAGGATGAGAAGTTTCCCATAGTTTGATGACTGTAATTACAGTCACTGGCACTTACTGATACCTGCAGCAATTACTACTAAAAAATACAGTTTTGCTGTGCTCACTAATGTTTTTTCTTGAATGGCCAAAGTCAGACAGCTTGAATTAGAAAAGATCAGCCCACACTTTTGATACCGATATGGGCTATAACCCATCATCCTTAATGGTTTCATGCAGTCCTAGTGGGAATCACACCAAGTTCCCTCAGTATAATGCAACAAGCTTGTGTTCCAAGAAACTTTGAAAATGTGTAGTAAAATCTGAATATAAAAATTGACATTATTGCAACACAGTACAGTAGTACTTTTTAGCAAACATTCCAAAGACAATGGTCCAGAGTGATTACTATGTGGATGTCTGTCTTCTCCGAGGCATCTAGCAACAGGATGAGAGGACAGGGACTGAAGCTGCACCAGGGGAGGGTTAGGTTGGATGTTAGGAAGCCCTTCCTCATGGGAAAGGTGATCAGACTCTGGAATGGACTGCCCAGGGCAGTGGTGGAATCCCCATCCCTGGAGGTGTTTAAGGACAGACTGGATGTGGCCCTTAGTGCCCTGGTCTGGCTGATTGTGGTGATGTCAGGTCATGGGCTGGGCTGGGTGATCTTAGAGGTCTTTTCCAGACTCAGTAATTCTGTGGTCCTGTTAGTGGAGCTCAAGCATGCTGATAACCTTCACGAGTCGTATGCTTAGCTGTGTCATGATTCGATGGAGTGTCAAAAACTTAAGCACATTGGTGTATAACGTGTAAATCCATGTATTAGAAAGCAACAATAATGACTTCCTAAACCATGCCTCAGTTCAGTGTCACTGCTTCTAGGTGCTTCAGTTAGGAGACGAAGTACCGCGTGTGGTAACACATCAGAAATTTCAAAGTTAAGTAATTTTTAGCCAGATTTTTTTCTGGAGAAATTCAATTGCCTTTCCTTGAAGAAAGATGTCCTTAGTGATTAGGAAGCCTCAGTGTCCAAGTCTCCTGACTATAGTTTACTCATTTCTTGGCACCTAAGAGATAATGAAAATACACACGGAAGCAAAACACACATTTCTGATGGCGATAGGTTTGCTTCAGCCACCTTGTCAACGCCTGGACCCCAGCACTCTTTGCCATTTAGCTAACTACACATACAAAATGTTGAAGTCAGTAATCTGCGTGTTTGAAAAAGAAGAGTTCACAAAATCAAGTTTAGATTTAATGCTCAAGAACTGATATTAATTTGCTGTGAGGATACGCTGATGATTGTTTTCATGGAGTGCACTTAAACATCTGTTGCCATCCAGAACAAACTGAAGTAGCCACTGTAATTAAAATAATTCAGTATAACTGTTCTCCGAGTGTAATTGCATACTGACCTACATGGAAAGCATCAAGCAGATTTTTCCTTCCTAAAACATAATTCATCTTCCTGACAGATGCTGTGTTTCACAACAGTATCCATGATACAGCTATGGAAACTAACTGAAGAAGGCATTGAAGAAAATATTCAGTACAGGGCAGCTATAACATCTCAGATAATACATTTTAGTAATTGTCTCATATTTTACAACATACTTGATAACTAGAAGACAGTAGGAATAGGAAGGAAGCAACCCATCCACATGCCTAAACACAAAACTATTCTAATTATCATACCCAGTTATTTTAATTTATACATTTGGAAAAGCTTTCTTAGCACAGAGGATAGAAGCAATGGGAGGTGTTGCTTAAGGACAACATGTACTTCTTATGGCTGGAATTTAAGCACAAGACACTTCTACTGGGAATACCCTAAAGTGGGCAATTTTGTGTTTGTGGATGGAAATTCTAGGTCATATTGAAGTAGTATTTTGTATTAATTTATATCATACAAAGCACTTAGCATGACTGCAAGTCTAAAGTTCCTTGAACAGCGAGGACACAATAAAGCGAATGTATTCTAAGGCAAAGTGTGTAGAGCTCTCCAGGTACAAAGGCATGGTACTTGCTGCTATGCCAGTTTGAAACAGAGCATCAGGAAGTCTCACATCTGGGTCAAAAAGCCTCCAGGTGAAAAAAAACAGGAGCGTGACTAATGGGCAGGATAGATTAAAGACATATTCCACTGAGTAAGTAGCATTGCTAAAGCTGCCTGACACTGCACATTTGAAGCCTGTTATTTCCAAGAGCTTTTAAACTAAATCAACATTTACGACTTCAGCCTTCCCATCTCACTCTGTGTGGAAAGACATCTAATTTATGACTGTTCTTTAAATTCCCTCTAAAGACAACAGATGGGAGGTAAATGCTTCTGGAAGATTATCTTGTTTTAAGATGGTTGTTCAAGCTGGGTGGGTATCATCAATCTCCATTGACTACCAGGGTGGTTAACAGGAAGAGCTAAGACTAGGTACCTCCAACCACTGCAGCTGCATGAGCAGAATGCCCCTGGAGACGATGGCTATTTGTATTCTTTCATATGAAGGCATATTTAAAGTACTTATAAGGGATCTCTGAGGCTGTTTGAATTGAAGATTACTTTTTGAAACAGATTATAGAATCACCACGGATTGGAAGGGACCTTGAAAGATCATCTAGTCCAACCTGCCTGCAACAACAGGATCACCTAAACCAAGTCACACAGGAACTCATCCAGGTGGGTCTTGAATATCTCCAGTGAAGGAGACTCCACAACCACCCTGGGCAGATGATAAATTCATCCTAGACTTAAATTTAAAGGAATGGATTTGGATGCTCAAGGATCCCTACTATGGGGGTCTGAGGTTTCATTGTTATTTTCCCTGGTTAAGAACTGCTCTAAAAAAAATATTCCCCTAATGCTGCTCTTCCTCACCCCAGACAAGGCACCACATACATAGTGATTTCTGATTAACTGTACCCTCACATTCAATCAGGCTAACAGAATTTTCCTCTTCAGGTTGATTTCAGTTGTTACATAGAAACTTGTTAAATTAAGTGAGAAGATTTCTTTCAAATGCACTCAAAACTACTGACAGCTGAGACAGATTAAATGCTAAACCAAAGCTGAAATATTTAATGAATCACAAAGTAGTTTTCTGTGAAGCTGGGAGAAAGCAGGTGACTACACCCTGTAACTACGATGTATTTGTGTGTTTTTATAGCACCCTTCAATCAATGATCTTAAGAGAACTTCTTGACAACTTTGAGAAAGCTTTTAGAATACAAGAGCAGCAATAGAGTCTGAGAAAAATAATCTGTTTCCTCTTAATGCAGATTTCCTAGGATGTGGTACTTGTTATTTTCTTACCCAGACACATCAGAGACCTGGATAATGAATTATTTGGTTGAAATGAAAATCAGTTTTAGCTGAAACTAGGCAAAAACTTCAGGAAGGAGTCTTGGAATAGATTCACAAACTGCAGCTAGCTACATAAAATTCATGTCAGCATCACGAGTGAAAGAACAGTCGAATTTCCTGAGGAGAAGTTAATAAAAAATGAGATCTCAACAACCTACACCCTGTTTAAGTTTGGGGTTTTATATCCCAAATCCATTTACTGTTTGAAGCAGCAAACTATTTTGCCTGCTTGCCCAGACAATATGTTCTTTACACCCTTACCTAACAAAACCCCTTTAGCTTAAAAACCACTACCACATCCCATTCAACATTCCATACTAAGACCATCTCTCGTAAGATAAGGATATAAATCACCACCCTGGCTTGGGGCTGTGATGGAAAGAGACTTACCTGCAACTTTCAAGCTAACTGCTTACTTGAACTTTGCTTACAGGTTTTACTGCAAACACCACATAAAAAACTTACTTCAGCTTCACTTACAGAGTTAATTCCAGGGCTTAGGCAAACAACAGCAAATTGAACTACACTTACAGGCTTATTAATACATCACCATCATAGGTTTTCATGGCTGCAGTGGAAGAAAGCACTATGGCAACTTAAAAGCAAGAATACACTACAAACAACCTAAAACACACACCAAGTACTGCACATGCATTAGCCCTCAGCTCCAAACTTAACATATGCTAAATACTCACCTCTCCAGGTAAAGGCTCTTGATCCCAAGTAAGTTACCTTGACTGGTGACCTGACCAAAAGAGGAGAAAACTCCATACCAAGCAAATTGCAGAACCAATAACTTCCCCTCTTCCTACACTGCCTTTTAGGGGTTTTTATACATGGCTGTGGATGAGACTAACCCTGACTGGATTACACCACCTGGGATGTTTGGCAGTGTGATGGTTTCTTCTTATCTTTCCATGGGTGAGGCAACAGTTCCTTAAATTACTGACAGGTTGAAGGTGTTTATTTTATCACATTAGTTCTGGCTGTGTTTCACACTCTCAGTTGTATGTAGTTTTGCTGAAGATAGTTCTAAAACAGGTTGCATATGTACTTCCACTGGGGAGTGTTCTGGAAACCCTTTTGAATTGTTACTTGCCCTTTTTTTTTAATATGCTGTCCATGTCAACCATTAAATACCTGTCACAGTTTAACTAATGGGTGGGATTTTTAGGTTGCTCACTATTGCTTTACTCAAATACATAGGTTTTGCAGTATATGGTCCCCTTGTAATTCATACAGATAAATGTTAGCAGAGAAAGACTATCATATATTCTCTATAGCTGAGTGTACTTTTATTCTGTATTTCTCACTGGCTGTGAAAAAGCTTCATTTTCACAGAATCACAAAATTATTGAGGCTGGAAAAGACCTCTAAGATCATCCAGCCCAGCCTATGACCTACCATCACCACAATCAGCCAGACCAGGGCACTAAGAGCCACATCCAGTCTGTCCTTACACACCTCTGGGGATGGGGACTTCACTACTGCCCTGGGCAGTCTGTTCCAGGGTCTGATCACCCTTTCCATGAGGAAGGGCTTCCTAACATCCAACCTAACCCTCGCCTGGTGCAGCTTCAGTCCCTGCTCTCTTGTCCTGGTGCTAGTTGACTCAGAGAAGAGCCCAACACCCAGCTGGCTACAACCTCCCTTTAGGGAATATAGAAAATAAGAAGGTCTAAACAACCCCAGATCCCTCAGCCTCAATCTATTTCCATGTGGACTACAATTTCCATTAGGTCTACACAAGAAGTAACACAGACTTATCAGTCAGGAAGAGATCTGTGCAAATGCAGATTTTCCTTTCACTGTTTGAAGATCTCCAACGGAATACTTCTCCACGTTCATCTCCACACATTATACAGGATAACAGAATACAAGTGCTGCTTTGCAAGATTATGTATGAAATGGATATTCATATTGTTGTATCTTGCTCACACCAGAAAATTACAGAGGGTGTTTTGTCACTGTTAGCCAGACATGAGTCTCCTCTAAGATGAGTAGGGGCAATCACAGTGTTTCCTGCAGCAGCACAGAGGGATAACAAAGGGAGGACAAGGCTTGTTTCTGTGAGCTTTCTCACTTGTCCTCTGGCAGCTGGGGGTCCCTCCACATCTGTGTGGTCCAGCACCCCGGCCAGCACTAAAACCAGTTACAATGGCTGAGCATCCTTCTGGGGAAAAAAGATTTCACTAATATCTGTAGGATGCATCAGTATCCTCCAAATGCAGGTGAATGAAGCTGGAAAGAATAATCATCATCACAGCCATCACTGTTTGCCTAGGATGAAGACTGAGTAGTAATATGAGTAAGTCCTGTTCTTTACAAACTACAGGCAGTGTCACCTTTCTTTTGCAGCTCTGCACACTGCAGGCAGCAGGCTGAACGTTTCTAGCACATGTGCACAGTGCCACCCTCTGTTCTGCAGAAACGTCTCTCTGCTCTGCACTCTCTCTCTTATGCTGCTGCATTTGTCTGGCATCTCCATTGCTTCTGCTTTACCTGCTGCACCTCAGGTATATGTCACAAAATGGCCATTTATCTCCTACAGGTACTCACCTCACTGGAGTTAGGAGGCCAGTGCTTGCTCACATACCTAAGCCAGTAATAAATGTTGTGGTTGTTCTATTCCTGCACAAATTCAAGAACAGGTTGTAGACAGTTTGTGCAACAGACTTGCAACAGGCAGTAGCTGCCTGTGTTCTAAATATAAAGTCTGTTTATTCCTCTCTTTTTAACTGAAACCCTGAATTCTGCAAAAGAGGCTGTCGGATGATTAATAGTGTCTCAAGTTTGTGAGCTTCACTAGGCAGAATCTGAAGTGTACTGGAGGCAACAGAGATTCTAACCTTGAATTTGCTGCTTTCAGGAGAGGAACTGCTGCACAACTATACATCTCTTCTTTCTTCCAAACCTCCCTGTGTGCCAAACATGAGCTATTCAGTGTTCAGCATGCAACACCCTACCCTGTCATCACATTTCATCTCACATAGAAAACAATAAAACATTTCTCTTCTGTGAGGTTGAAGATGAAGAATGCTAATCTACAAATCAATTACTGGGTCCAGGAGAGCTGTTGCTTAGCATGACATTGGACATTTTCAGACACATTTACCCATCTTATCATGCCAAACAAACAGGATATATTCATCATCTCATCTTCTTCCAGAGCAAGAAACAATAACAAAACACATTATTAAAAAAAACCCCAAAGCTCTTTGCCCTGTCCCTGAAAGTGATTAGCCAGGGGTTATCTAGACAATCAAAACTGTTTGATTTTGTTCTCTCCCTATACTTTATGTCAGCCCAGAGAAATGATTGAGTTGAGGCTCACCCTGCTAAAACGGAGACAAGGCATAAGTAGAGAAGAACAAAAGGAATAAACAACTGGGTAATTAATTTCTATTTTCAAAAGCCTTCTTAGCACCTAATATTGCAGGAACCTAGAAGGAAAGCAGTAAGTACAACCAGACCCTATCACATTCTGACTTCAAAGTAGCAACTGCTGTTTACTGTAAACAGAATACTTATAAGTGGAGTTTAAAATGTAATCTCAGGTACTCTGCATGAGAATGTTACCCAAAGCCCTCTATAGCTGCTAAGGAGGATTAACATTCTGCTAATCAAACTTCAGTAGTACAAAACTTGTGAGGACTAAGGCTAAGGTAGGTGTGTGCGCAAACTCAGTCTGTCTGAGACCTTATAACAGCATCAGCAAAGCAGACACACCAGCAATAAAAATGAGGAATTCTGAAGATTTTTCGTATCGATAAATAGCAGAAACATTTGTCTACAGAGTCCTAGGAACACAGGAATATAGAGACAAGAAGATCAAACAATCATTAAGGTTGGAAAAGACCTTCAAGATCATCAAGTCCAACTGCCCACCCTTCAACCCTGAACCACTAAACAATCTGCTGAAACACCATGTCTACCCTAGTTTTGCACCACTCCAGAGATAGTGCCCCCCCTGTCTCCCTTAGTTTCAGAGAATTACAGAATAGTCGAGGCTGGAAGAGACCTCTGAGATCATCAAGTCCAGCCTGATACATCGGCTAGACCAGGGCACTAAGTGCCACATCCTGTCTGTCCTTAAACACCTCCAGGGATGGAAACTCCACCACTGCCCTGGACAATCACAGAACATCAGGGATTGGAAGGGACCTTGAAAGATCATCTAGTTCAATCCCCCTGCCACAGCAGGATTCCCTAGATCAAGTCACACAGGAACGTGTCCTGGCACATTTCCATTGCATTGAGGCAAAGCAGAATCTCAGAACAGCAAAAGGCATTGAAAGAGGTCTTGATGGGGCTACTTTCTCCAGAAAAGTAAGGAGTGGCTTGTTTGAGAATATTGTTTGCCTCAGTTTGAAAGCAAAAGTAGTGAAAAGGAGAGAAATCAGCTAACTTGTGCTTGTAGAGGTCAAGAATTAAGGAAAAGTTTGAAATTCATCTATGTAGGTGTCTGAAAGTGCAGATGTTTAATTGCACAGAAATACTTATCAGTAAAGCCCCCCGATTCAAAAATATCTCATCATTGATAGCTACTATATTTGTAGAGTTGTTACTATTCCAGGACATAACTTACACCTGACAGACGGATGCTCTTGGACGCGGAACACGGCAGTAGTTTATAAAAGATCACTTAGAGTCAAAGCAGATAAATGAATTTGCTGTATCAGCTCAGAATATTTATCACAGGTAGTACTATCACTACGGTGTCCCTGCCTGACTGAGGCAGAATCAGATGCCATGTTGTGACACTCTGAGATAGGTCTAAAACGTCTTGAAACTCGGAGACAGAGGGGATTGCTCAAATATATAATTGTGAGACATCAGACACTTCTGACACGACATTTTTAGATGCTGTAAATGGAGCAGCCAGGCTGAGGAGAGACAGCCAAAGAGAAGAAATGTGTGTTCCCACAAGTTCTAAAGGAAATCAATTCGCTGCCATGTGTAACCAAGTGCCTAAAACCATCTCAGTATTGAGCGCAGAAACGAGTAGACGTGATGACAATTGTTAAAAAGGGCTCTGAGAGAAGGAAACCTGAAATTGTACCAGGAAAATTCTTAGAAAGAGCCAGAAACAGTAGCAGCAAGGAATTGGTAACATGGAAAAAAATAGCTTGAGGAAGGAGCGGAGCAGCTTTATAAAGAGAAGCCATAGCTTGCAAATCACTTGGGGAAAAATCTGTGTAGTACGCTCTGCTAGGATGCTCAGCCAACACTCCACTCGGTGGGAATGGAAGAGGTGCTGGTCCGTTTGTATTGGCCTGAACTAGGGCAGGCTCTGTTTCATTTTGGGCCAAACATAAAGGAGGAGATATGGTGATTGCATCAGCATATGATTGCAAATCTGACTGTGATTGTGACTCCTCTTTTGTGCCATCACCACAGTGCAAGGTATCACGCCAGCTTGCCCTCCACCACGAGACCCCATGTAGCAGAGCACCACCCCACCAGTTCCTGCACCGTGCCAAGACCACTGCAGGTCCCGTAAGGCTGCTAAGGAACGCCAGACAAACTAAGCAACAAGGCGCTGCCAAGACTCTACGCATTATGATATTGTGTAAAATCTGAAAGGCTTCTTGAAAATGTTCAAAGCAGAAAGTTTTGAAAGATTGAGAGGTGATTCTGTCATGATGAGGCCTCACCTCGGGGTTCTGTGTCCAGTTCTGGAGCCCCCAACACAAGAAAGACAAGGACCTGTTGGAGCGTGTCCAGAAGAGGCCATGAAAATTATCAGAGAGTCATGGTTTCAAGCTGGAAAAGGGTAAATTTAAGTCAGACATGAGAATAAACTTCTTTAATCTGAGGCTAGAGGATCACTGGAACAAGTTACCTAGACAGGTAGTGGAGGCCCACCCCTGGAGACATTCAATGTCAGCCTAGATGGGGCTCTGGCAATCTGGTCTAGTGAGTGACATCCCAGCTTGTTTAAGGAAGTTGGACTAAATGACCTTTAGAGGTCCCTTCCAACCCAATACGTTCTATGATTCTATGACAAGCCATCAATTTATCCTCTCTGAAGCAAAACACTCGTGCCTGGTGTGTTGACAGGGCAGAAGCCAATGAAGCCTTACACGCATTTCCCCAACACTGTTGGGAAACAGACTCAGGCCTGTCTAACCAAGATTTGCTAAATGAAATGAACAGATGCTACTGCTCTGCTTATCAACAGCAGCTTAAGCTGTAGTGCCCTTTTGAACTGGCCAACTAAGATTCACCTGCCTAGCCTCTCTGTGCATCTGTTGTGTTACCACCTGTTTCTGTCTACTGTAAGAAATCCAGAGAGATGCTCACCAAGCCAGCTGTGAGGGTGCAAGGACATGACACAGAATTTCTTAGGCTCTTCGCAATGTCGTCAAGTGATAGGACAAAGGGCAATAGGTATAAGCTGGAACATAAGAGGTTCCACATCAATATGAGAAGGAACTTCTTCACAGTGAGGGTAACAAAACACTGGAATGGTCTGCCCAGGGAGGTTGTGGAGTCTCCTTCTCTGGAGGTGTTTAAAATCTGCCTGGACATGTTCCTATGCAACTTGATCTACGGGATCCTGCTGTGGCAGGGGGATTGAACTGGACAATCGTATGAGGTCCCTTCCAATCCCTATGATTCTGTGTTAAAGCCATTGAGAGTTATCCTGTAATAAGTAAGAGCAAGTCATCGTGTTTCTGATTTCACTCCCACCAGTATATTTTACTTACAGCTTCTGTTAAATCAAGAGTCGCCGAGGTCTTCGGGTGGAAAAACAGCAGATATAGGCCAGAAACAATAATTAGCATTTGCTTATAATTCTTCTGGTGAGCTGTGTTTGAAGAATTCATTAATCATTCACTAGGTGGGGCTGGTACCTCACAGCCAAGAGAAAGACTGAAAACAGCTGGAAAAAACAGCTTCAATAACAGTAATGCTGTGACTCAGAGGAGGATCTTTGGATACTGTGAAATTAATAATTAGCCCTTAGATGAGATTTATTAGTTTTTGTGGGTTTGGATTTCTACTTATGGAATTCTACTAATTTAACTTTAAAGTATTTAAATCCTTTTAACATGGACTTTTTTACGTGCAGGTGTCATCTGCCATTTGATATTGCTAAGGGTACCTGCTTAGGACTAACAGGTGTGATGCAAAACCTAGATCCACGCTGTGCCAAGGAGGCAAGTGGAGGCCAAGGAGCTGAAGTTCATTGGTACATGCGAGGTGCATCATGGCAAGAAGCTGCTGAGCTGGATAGGATGTGTCAAGAGGAGGAAAACGACTGAGAGAAGTGATGTGAAAATGAACCAGACCACAAATGAATAGGTCCAGACCACAAACCCTCATCTGGACAATTTGTGTCCTCATCTGGAGTACTGTGCCCAGTTGTGGGCCCCTCAGTTCAAGAGGAATGTGGAGCTGCTGGAGGGAGTCCAGAGTACAGTAAAGAGGATAATGAAGGAAGTGGAGCACCTCCCTTATGAGGAGAGGCTGAGGGAGTTGGGTCTCTTTAGCTTGGAGGAGATTGAGAGGTGACTTCAATGTCTATAAATATTTAAAGGGTGGCCGTCAGGAGGATGGAGCCAGGCTCTTCTCAATGTCATCTGTTGATAGGACGAGGGGCAATGGCTGTAAGCTGGAACATAGGAGGTTCCACATGAATATGAGAAGGAACTTCTCCCCTGCGAGGGTGACGGACCACTGGAACAGGCTGCCCAGGGAGGTTGTGGAATCTCCTTCTCTGGAGATGTTTAAGACCTGCCTGGATGTGTTCCTGTGTGACTTGGTCTAGGTGATCCTGCTGTCTCAGGGGGATTGGACTAGATGATCTTTCGAGGTCCCTTTCAGTCCATAATGATTCTATGATTCTATGAATTAATTGAGCCCTGAGACACCAAGGCTCTGGAAGTCATTCAAATGGAAGAAGGAAAGGTGCATGAAAATGTTGATTCATAGAGTTCACAGAAACATTGTTCTTGGAAGAGAACATTAAGATCCTCAAGTCAAATCAGCACTTGGCCATGTTGAAGTTCATATAATTGGCCTCAGCCCATCAGTCCTGCCTGTCAGGATCTCCACAGAGCCTTCCTACCTTCTAGCAGATCGACACACCTGCCCAAAATGGTGTCATCTGCAAAGTCAGTAAGAGTCCACTCAATCTTCTCATCCAGATTGTTGTAAAGACATTAAACAGGACTGTCCCAATTCTGAGCCCCAGGAAATACTACCTGTGACCAGTCAGCACCTAGATTTAACACCATTCTCCACCACTCTGGTGTCAGCCACTCAGCCATTTTTTAATCCAGTGAAGAGTACACTTGCCCAGGCCATGAGCAGCTTGTTTGTGCAGGAGAATGATGTGGGAAACACTGCCAGAAGCTTTACTGAAGGCCAGCTAGTCACTGTTCACAACTCTTCCACCATCCACCTTGCAACAGGAGGAAATCAAGTCAGACAAGCAGGACCTGCCTTGAATAAACCCAGGCTAACCGGACTAATCACCCTGTGCAGTGACAGGCAGACACAAGTACTCACACAACCAACGTCCAGACCCTGCCCAAAGTCTTTTGAAACCAAAAGTCAGTAACTCATTGGCCTAAAAGGGCATTTCATTTACAATCACCAGGCAGAGATCTTGAGAAGTTTAGAATTTGTTTAAAATGCACTATAACCATACAAGATCTGCTCACAAGTTTCAGATCAAGATAATCCTATGACCTTCTGTTAAATTAATCCCATTTACTTCTACCTCAAGACACACACAAAGACCCAAAGATCCAGAGGTTTTAGAAACTTTCAGGTCAGAATCAAGTGAAGAATTAGTCAGTGTTGCAAAA
This sequence comes from Rhinopomastus cyanomelas, assembly GCA_013400115.1. NCBI lineage: Eukaryota > Metazoa > Chordata > Aves > Bucerotiformes > Rhinopomastidae > Rhinopomastus > Rhinopomastus cyanomelas. The sequence goes on from VXBP01009785.1 coordinate 153,453, forward strand.
TTTCTTGGAAACTGTCTGTGGAACCCAAAACCTGGTTTATACCTGGTTAGTGCTGTCATCTGTGAATTCATTATTCATACTACCAAAGTCTTCCTAAAGGGTGATAGATTATTGCTTACTAATGATAGGAACAAGTTGCCCAGGTTGGGGCTGAAGTCGCTGTCCCTTGAAGGGTTCAAAAAATGAATAGATGTGGCCCTGTGAGACAGAGTTTAGTGGGCAGGATGGGGTTGGGTTGATGGTTGGACTGGGTGATCTTGTAGGACTCTTCCAACCAGTTATTTTATGATTCTATGATTATGAACTCTATCTTATTTGCAAACATCTCATGTTTGATGGAGGCTGTACCAAGTCTCACGCAGCCTGAAAAAAGGAGTGAATCCATCAGCACACCCGTTACCACCCCTAGGAAACTCTGTCTGACGACAATGAAAGATTTACAAAAATTGGAGACATTAAACAGATTTTTTCTGACAGGCTCGTACCCATAAACATACACCTACTGACATCTATAAAAACATTGCCTGCTGGAGTCTTAGCAAGTGAATCCCAAAGATATTGACACCGAGGCAACCAGAATTGGAATACTGAGGGAAATCAATACTGATATATCTAGATGTATAGATGTTTAATGTTATTACTTTCATGTATTTGCTTATAGGCCATTCCTCTTGCCACATACGTTCAGCAAAGAAAAAGTTGCTAAGGCTCTGTGGGAATCATCTGTGAGATGATTATTCCTCACAGTAAGTTATAACGATCAAGTAGATCAACTCTATTGATTTAAGTAATAAATAATTGGTTTGGTTTTGTAAGAACATCTAAAAAAATATCAAATTCATCTGGGAAAGCACATGAGCTCTGTGGTGACAGGTTGGACTTGATGATCTATGAGGTCTCTTCCAACCTTGATAATACTGTGATACTGTGATATACCCGCAATGATGAGAGCTGAGCTGTTGCCCAGCCTTCCCTCGACATCGGGGCATTAAAATGGACCTTTGCAAGGTGTAATTCACCCTCTCCTTAAGCAAAGACATATAAAACAGATAATTGTTTCTTTGAAGCTTGTATTTCTCTTCTTTGACTGAAGAGGCTAAAGGTCACTGGCAGGGCAACAAAACCTCTGCTTTTCACAGGCAGACAAAGTCGGTCAATTTTAGAGTCATCTATATAAAGTCACTTTACAAATAACTTAAGAACCACACTTCCTCTTAAACAATTAATTATTCTTGCTACAGGATATATTATGGGGATATAATACACAGGATGTGAAATTAGCTGGCATACCAGTAAGCCAGAACGCACCTTCCATCAGTCTGCTGACAACGCCACACTGTGTGGTGAAGCCAACACTTCAGAAGGCAGAGAGCCCGTCCAGAGGGACCTTGCCAGGCTCAAGAAGCGGGCTCTGCAAACCACATCAAGTTCAACAAGGGCAAGTGCATGATTCTGCACTGGGGTCAAGGCAATTTCATGCATGAGTACAGATTGGGAGGAGAAAGGATTGAAGACAACCCTGAGGAGAAGGACTTGAGGGTGATCGTGGACGAGAAGTTGAACAGGAGCCGTCAGTGTGTGCCTGCAGCCCAGAAAGCCAGACGTGTCCTGGACTGCATCAAAAGAAGAAGTCGAGGCAGTAGATTCTGCCCCTCAGCTCTGTACTTGTGAGACTCCACCTGGAGGACTGGGTCCACTTCTGGAGTCCCCAGCATCAGAAGGGCATAGAGTTCCTGGAAGGTGTCCAAAGGAGAGCAACTCAAATGATCAGATCATTCCAGCGCATCCCCTATGAGGACAGGCTAAGCAAGTGGAGGTTGAAGAGAAGACTCCCAGGTGACCTTAGAGCAGCTTTGTAATCTCTGAAGGGGGATACAAGGGATACAAGGCTTTTGACATGGGTGGTAGCAAGAGGACAAGGGGAAAGGGTTCCAGACTTGAAGATGGGAGATACATATTGGACATGAGGAACAAATTCTTTCTTATGAGGATGATAAGATGCTGGAACAGGCTGCCCAAGGAAGTAGTGGCTGCTCCATCCTTGGAAGTGTTGAAGGCCAGGTTGACTGTGGCCCTGAGTAACCTGCTCTAGTGAAGCTGTCCCTGCCTATGCAGGGAGATTGGAACTAGATGATCTTTCAGATCCCTTCTAACCCTGGCCATTCTCTGAGTCTATGATTCTATACCCAAATTAACTTGGTAAATGTAAAGGCTCTCAAGCTACTTTGAGTGAATGAAAACATGACCACCTTAGTATTACCCCAAGTGCAGGGGTTTTGCATTATTAATTGAAATCAGTCAATACATAAAATGCAAACTGCAGGACTGTGGGGCACAGAAACTCTTTTTGAAGTCAGCAGAGATGAAGTTGCCTGAACACATTTCTCTTTTGCACTGCATGAAATCATCTGAAGTTATTTTCATGATGATCTTTTTTCTGTGTGCAGACAGGCCTATTCTGGTTCTCCTGCTTGTTATAGGGTGCTGAGCTATTATGCCTGCTCGGTGCTGTAAATGGAATTGTTAAGTACACAGACAGATGGATGGGATCTTTATCTTTTAGTGCAGAGATATAAGTTACTGCAATAAACAAGTTTTACAAATGACTCAGTATTTTAAAGCTGCCAGAGGTAACAGCAATCTTGATACTTGGCTGGTATTATGCAGGTTCTTAGCAAATGATGATTAGTTTTGCCTAAAATAATGATTTTCCAACCTAACTATTGCTCAGAGATCACTGCTGGTGGAGATGGTTAAGGAATAATTTGAACGGGCTGGGATCCATCACTTTTAAAAATTATATCCTTGCTGTTATACTTTTTATCCTTTTATAAGTAGGAAAAATAAAAGCAAAATTAAATCTTACCCCCCTCCTCCCACCCCAAAAAAAGGATCATTTTGCTGCCCAATACAGCTCTAGAAGATCACAACCTGTTGCAAAACGCAACATTCATGAATTCAGGAGTCAGCTTCTTTGATGACTACAGACTTTTTTGTCTGAGAGTCAGTTAAAGTTTAAAAGAGCAATGCCTTCCATCTCTTCTGAGATGGGCTGTTGAGAAAATAACAAGAGAAATACCTCAAAGAGCCTTCACTCCTGGGAGTCCTCAAAGATTCTTCTGTTAAAAATGAAGGGTCAGTCACATATTTCAGGTAAAAGCTGAAAGTTCCATGGTACACGCTGGACTTGGAGATTGTAAGATATATTTAGTGATGGTTTTGCTATCTATTCTTTCTGGACAGGACCAGCAGCAGGAACAGACATAGACTGTTGGATGTCCAGAAATGTAGTGTCTTCTGTTGAGAACTGCAAAGTTTTTTCTGCAGAGAAGTTGATTGTGTCTCTGATAATACAGATTTAAATCTCAGATTGATTGATTTAAATCTTCATCCTGTGCTGAATGACTTCACTCTCCTTGATCTATTTTAAATTCTCTTTAGAACAAGGCTTTTTTTTTATTTGATCCTAAGTCATTGGAGCTTTCCTTCAGAGTAACAGACTCAGTCTCTATTTAAAGAGAAGTACTCTTCCTCCTGATATTTGGATGGAATCTTCCTCGGCATTGCTGGGTTTTATCTGTTCAGTGAAAGGAGGAGGGAGTAATAGCTTCTAAAAAATGCATTAGGTAGGTCAGTAGCCAGGTCAGATTGCCTATATTTTATTCATTTCTGAGAGAACTTCGGGGCATTTGGCAGAATGCAGATAAAATAAAAACGTGCACATTCTTAACAATCCTCTTCACCAATCTAACTAAAAAATAGCATCCAGCCTAGAGTTACACACGCTGTTTACTAAACTCAGTTTTATACATTAGCTCCAATTTCCAACATAATTTCAGCAGAAAATACCAGCAACTTGTTTTGCCATGCAGTTGGTGGATGTAAAGTTAGTCCTTTGCAAATAAAACTGCTCATATGTGTAGGTTGCTCTTCAGAACTACCTCCATAGCGACTTTTTTTTTTACTTCCTACCACATTGTAAAAGGCAAGAAAATAAATAGGGTCTGAAAGTGGGTAGTGTTCAAAGATACTGAAAACAGCTTTCTTAACATAGCCCTGATTCCATACTCCCTTAAACTGTTTTCACACAATGTGGACCAAACCGAGTGTCTTCTTCTGATCTGTCTGTTCTGTGCAGCTAGCTCAAAGAAAGTGAGATCGGGCTGGTTTCAGCTGGACCATTTCCACAAGAAAAGCAGAATATCCCTGGAGGGATAAAGCTGTTCTAATAAGCTCTTACTTCTCTTGCCAAAGGGAACAGCAGAGAGCTGTCTAGAGAATCTTTAGGTTTCATCTTTTCTTACCTGGTATTGCAACACTGAGGGTACAGTGGCTCCCAGACTAGGGAGGACACACTTTCAGATAACTCAATTGTAAAGGAAACAGAACTGCTTCTGAAGAGCACTGCTTCACACTAACCAAAGGGGAAGATTCAGCAGAGGGTCTAGCCAGTCACACTGTCATTTCCAAGAACCGACTCCTGCTCTGTGCCAAGGGAATTGAGTTTGTGGTACAGATTGTGTCTAGTGTTGAATGCAGTGATACTCAGGGCTCAATGGCTTGCAACAGATAAACGATGAATTGATAGAACCAATTAAAGATCTATTCTTGAAAAAAATCATTTCTGTAGAAACTAAAGGCAGATGTAGATGAATGATGTCGGCAACATGAGCAGCAGCTCAGCAGTCCCGGTACAAGAACAGAAGAAGATCTGACAGAACTGTATAGGATCTTCCACTCTGTGAGCTGTTAAACTGGAGAGAACCTTGCACAAAGTGTTAGTGATATCAAAAGAGAAATTAATTAAAAAAAGGATCTGCAAGACCATGAAAAGCTATTAAACATGTTGGGCTTCATGCATCCTCTGGATTATCAAGTGTCTGTGCTGCTGGAAACCACAAAGGTGTGTGTTTGGGAAGTTTTCCCTAGACACGTCCGACATGTCACACCATTTTCCTAACCTTTTCCCTCTATTCTACCACATAATTTTGCAGATGACACAAAATGAAGCACAAGTGCCAATCTGCTGGAGGGTAGGGAGGCTCTGCAGCGGGATCTGGACAGGCTGAAGCGATGGGCTGAGCTCAACTGTATGAGGTTTAACAAGGCCAAGTGCCGGGTCATGCACTTTGGTCACAACAACCCCCAGCAACACAACAGGCTTGGAGAAGCTGCCTGGTGGAGAAGGACCTGGGGATGTCCTCCACCAGGAAGGACAGCCGACTAAACGTGAGCCACCAGTGTGCCCAGGTGGCCAAGAAGGCCAATGGCATCCTGGCCTGTATCAGAAACNTGACCCTGGAGGTCCTTTCCAGCCACGATGATTCTGTGATTCTATGATAAGGTAGAGAGCCATCCCAATGTTATGTTCCAAACACAGATTTGAGATCAAAACTTGGAAATACAATGTGTCACGAAGCCCAGTAACCTACAGTTGATTGTGAAGCACCATTCCTATAAGAAGATAATCCAATCTATTTGAAATAGATAAATGCTGCTATCTGCATGTCCTGGCTTTTTCCTGTGTGACAAAATTCCAGCTGGAAAACGTGACTACACAATTGTCATAAAATCCCAGCTTTCAATACGACGAGTAGAGAAGAAGAGGAAAATATAGAGAGAGGGTTTTGTAACAGCTGGCTTTCTGCTGAAACAAATTTTCAACTCCCACAACAGACACACTGGGTTGCAATTTGTATCTCAGCATTCCAGCAAAAATTTTTCTGTAGAGTGTCTTGAAATAATGAAATCTGTCTCTTCAGTCAGTGGTATCATACCAGGGAAATATCAGCTACAGGACTGGCAAAGAGAGTAGCTCACACAGACATGCGGCTGTTACTTGTATTCCTGACAACACAAAGCAGCCGTTGTACAACCTCTTTGGTGAGAACCACATCCTTGAGCCTTTCCGATGTGTCACTATCTAACATGACAATTCCATGAGCCAAACTACCTTGGAAATGCCCATGCTAGTTTTTGCTGCTGCTCCAGTGGCAGGAGAATATGTTTGCCTGACTAGTTTTGCAAAGATTATTGAGTCCAACCCCCTGCATGAGCAGGACAATAGAGTCTAGAGGAGGTCATACAGGAAGCATCCAGATGGGTCTTGAAAGTCTCCAGGGAATGAGACTCCACAACCTCCCTGGTGAACTTGTTCCAGTGCTCTGTCACCCTTACAACACAGAGGTTTTTCCTCATGTTGAGATGGAGCTTCCTGTGTTCCAACAGACACCCACTGCACCTTGTCCTATCACATGGTGCAAATGAAAAGTGATTGTCTCTTTCTTCTTGACACCCAGCCCTCATGGATTTATAGACAGTGATTGAGTCCCCTCATGACCATCTCCTCTTCAGACTGAAAAATCCAAGGTGTCTCAGTCTTTCTTCATAAGATAGGTGCTCCTGTGCCTTAATCATCCTCGTAGCCCTCCACTGGTTCTGTCAATCAGATCTCTGTATCCCTATTGAACTGGGGAGCCCAGAACTGGACACAATACTCCAGGTGTGGCCTCAGTAGGGCAGAGAAGAGGCGGACAACAACCTCCCTTGATCTGCTGGACACACTCTTCTTGATCCATCCCAAGCTTCCACTGGTGTTCTTGGCCACAAGAGAACATTGCTGTTCCATAGAGAACTTCTTGTCCACCAGGACTCAAAGGTCCCTCTCCATGAAGGTACTTTCCAGCAGATCACCTCCCAACATGTACTAGTGCACCTCATTACTTCTTCCCAGATGCAGGACTCTACACTTATTGTTGTTGAACATCATTAGGTTCCTCTTTGCCCCACTCGTCTGCAGTTGACCCTCTGTGTTTTGAGTCTTTCTACTCATAAAATATATTTCTTATTTCCTTGAAACATCCCAGCTTTATTTTACTGGTACATTTGAACAATGTTTTCTGAACGGGTTCCTAAACATTCTTATTTTCAGTAAAAATCTAAATTTACAACCAGCAGAGAGCCAGAACTCACAAGTAAGACACTATATCATACCAAGATCTCTGTCTAATTGAGGTTATGGACACTACAGAAATTTGTTGGTGTTGTCACTTTCCAGTAGTGAGAATTGAGCTTGAAAAATGCCCAAAAACTGCACAAAACTTGCAGGAAGCTATGGCTTTCCTGTAAAATGTTGAAGAAAAATCAGTCATCTTCTTTGTTAAAAACTCCCACTGTTTGAACTGTTGATAACCAGACAAAACACGAACTTTGAAGTTATGTAGATTTGCCTGTATAGAGTCCTTACAGGACGTAAGTAAACAGAAAACTGAACCTGATCTCTCAAAGTCTTAGACAGGCAGTGAAAGTCACAGAATCACAGGATCATTCTGGTTCGAAAAGACCCTCAGGATTATCATAGAATCATTAGGGATTGGAAGGGACCTCGAAAGATCATCTAGTACAATCCCCCTGCCACAGCAGGATCACCTAGACCAAGTCACACAGGAACACATCCAGGCAGGTTTTAAACATCTCAAGTCTAACCATCAACCCTAATCTACAAAGTTAACCTTTAAACCAGATCCCTCAACCCCGTATTTTAAACAATCTTTAAGCACATTCAAGGATGGCAACTCAACTTCCTCCTTGGGCAGTCTGTTCCGGTACCTGACCACTCTTTCTGTGAAAAAATGTTTCCTAATATCCAGTCTAACCCTCTCCTGTTGTTGGAAGAACCCATTCAGTCTTGTTCTATCACCAGTTGCCTGTGACAAGAGACCAGCACCAGCCACAATGTCCTTTTAGGTAGCTGTAGAGTGATGAGGTCTCCTCTTAGCTTCCTATTCTTCAAACTAAATAGACCCAGCTCTTTCAATCTCTCCTCATAAGACTTATTCTCCAGACCCTTCACCAGCTTCATTGCTCTTCTCTCCACTCACTCCAGCACCTTGATCTCTCCTGTATTGAGGTGCCCCAGACTGGACGCAGTACTCAAGATATGGTCTCACCAGTGCTGAATACAGGCAGATGCAGCAGGCTATTTTAAGAACAAATAATTGATGGTTTTAATGATACTGTGAATTAGGTTCACACTAAAACTGAACACTTTAGTCAGGCTCTTAGATACACTGGTGGATCTGGATTAACAAGGGAAACAACCATCTTCTGTGATTCATCTATGACAGAATGGAATCATAGAACCAACACGGCTGGAAAGGACCTCCAGCACCATCAAGTCCAGTCCTCATCCCAACATCTCCCTAACCACTAGACCATAGCCTCAAGTGCTGTACCTACTCGGTTTTTAAACACATTCAGGGATGGGGACTCTACCACCAGCCTGGGCAGCCTGTTCCAGTGCCCAATGACTCTCTCAGTAAAGAACTTCTTCCTAATTCCCAATCAACTTCTTCCTAATATCCAATCGTGATGATGGGAGAGCAGTGTTTTCAGCTCTCTCTTCTAACTGAGAAAGTCTCAGCAGCTGATGGAAAAATGCCTACTGGAAAGAGAAGCAAAAGAAGGTGGTGAGTGAGTAGTTTAATGACTGAACAATTACAGATCTATTACACTCAGGTGTCTCGCTGCTCTGAGGAACTTCTCTTTGATGGTCTCAATGAACTGGTCTTACTGACTGAATATTTTAATTATTACTTTTAATTAAATTCTGGTTTAAGTGCTGCCCATCAGAAGGACTGAATGGTAATCCTGGACTAGAAATGGGCTGTACCTGAAAGCTGGCTGAACAACAGCAGTGCTGATAGTTTCAATGGAAAACAAATTCGCATTTCTGTAGCCCTTCTTTTAAAATATTTTTCAATGTGTATGTTTTAAACCAAGAAAAATGTCAAATGTCTATGAAAACAAATAATGACATACTTCAAATGCAGAATGATAAAGCTGGAAAGGGTCTCGGGAGGTCATCTAGCCCTTCTAGCCTGCCTCAGGAGAGAGCACCACACCTCTGCTATTCCTGGCAGATCCTTGTCCACTCAGTTCTTTGATGACCAGTGACAGAGACCAATGTCCCAGATGACCTTCTCCACAAAAAACTTCTTATTGGCTGCCCTAAATGTCCTTAGGGGTGTATTCAACCTCATTACTTCTACATGTGTCCAATGCAACCAAGGAGAACAGAGCATACCCTTCAATTTTGTGAGCAGCATTCAGTGTATCTGAACACCCTTGCTGTTCTCCTCTGGATTCTCTCTGGTGAATGCTTTTGCCAACAGTCAGCTGGTTCAAATTTCTATGCCAGCAAGTGCTGAGCAGAGAGATCACTGAGGGCATTGCAACACTTTAATCTTCACACAAAATACGGAAGACCACCGGTATCCAAAAGATGAAACCTGATGAGATCTCGGTGAAACAAACATCAGAAAGGTGCAGAACTGGATGCAGCTGCAGGCAACAGATGCTGGGGCATCAGAAGCTGGTGGTGTGACACACAAATCCACATTTTGCCACTACAGAATTTCCCCTCCTGGCAGACTGGCACAACAGAGGCAGCTGTCTGCCCCGGCCAAGAGAAGGAGGTGGCAGAAAATGCAAAATTGCAAGATTACATTCTTTGGCACCTGTCAGAAACAGCTGTTTCACAGGAGAAGAGGGAACCGAGCAAGGAGAGTGACCCTAACTCTTGCAGTGGTGAACTGGGGAGCCGCCAAGGCAGCACAGGACAGCGCCAAAGGCACTCCAGAGGATTTCCGAAAGCAAGCTGATGATAGGAGAGTTAAATCTGGCTTTTAAAATCGGCTTTTTCTCATACATCCATAAACCTTTCACCACCACTGTTTTACCTGGCTCCACACTTGCGATGTGCGAGTAGCGGGGACTCCTCATCTCCTTAGGAACACACTCGGGGTTACCGTTTTTAACAGGCGGGCGGCGTCGAAACCACCTGTGAGCTCTCCTGGCGAAGTTGTCTGATCCACCCCGTCTCTGAAAGAAGCTCCCGGGATGTAGGGGAAGGGGGGCGGTGTCCAGCCCCGCCCCGCGCACCCCGCCCGCTCCCCGCCGCGCATGACCCGCCATGGAGCCGCGCTGGCGCTGCTCACAAGGGGGGAACCGGGACAGTGAGCAGGGGCTGCCACAGACGAGGGTCGGGCAGGTGAGGCGAGGGGCCGGTCGGGTTTGGGGAGCAGATCCGCGATGCGATGCCCCTCCGCGCCCATTGCCCCGGCAGCGGGGCTGGAGGGAGGGCGGCGGCTCCGGGTGCCAGAGACTGTCCTCGGGTGCCCTCGGGGCTGCGGGGTCAGAGCGGGCAGGGGACAAGGCAGGGCAGACCCTTGCGATTGCATCGGGACCCTGCCGTTCCGGGTTGTCCAGGTGCGCAGCGGCTGGTGCCGGGCGCTCCCCGACGGCCCCAGGTACCTTCTTCCCTTCTTCCTTCTGTGTCTTCGCAGGGGCGCGCAGCAGCGCCGGGCGGGTCCGCACCCTGCCTGACCGCCGATGGAGGCACCGCTGAGAGGAAGAGGAGTCGGTGAGGTGTCCCTGGGACAGTAACCAACACGAAGTGATAGATTTCGGGACTGGCCCGGCCACTCCACACCCCACCCCACGACGGGACAGGTTTCGCTACAGCTTTGTTGTTTCAGGTTCTGGAGAGAGTGTGGGCTGCTGCTGGCAGCTACAGGATGAAGTCGCCTCCCTGCTGCATGTCTCTGTCTTCCCAAGCATCCCTAGAGGAACCAGGGAGTAGCACATCCCTGGGCTCCCTGGACTCCAGTGTGTTCTCCAGTGAGGAAGAGCAGGGGACCCTCCTCCAGAAGGTCATTCCCTCCTTAGACTGCTTTACTATCAACGTAGGAGGCAGCCGTTTTGTGATGTCCCAGAAAACTTTGTCTTGCTACCCTGACACTCGTCTTGGCAAACTGGCTGTAGTGGTCTCTGCTGCCCGGGATGTGGCCTCTGGCCTCCTGGAGCTTTGTGATGATGCCAACCTGCTGGAGAATGAATATTTCTTTGATCGGAGCTCTCAAGCATTTCACTACATCCTGAATTACTACCAGACAGGGAGGCTGCATGTGATGGAGCAGCTCTGTGCACTCTCCTTCCTGCAAGAGATTCAGTACTGGGGTTTGGATGAGCTCAGCATCGATTCCTGCTGCAGAGACCGGTGAGTTGTGGGAGGTGCGGCACATGGGACTGTGGGCTGGATGAGCTGCCAGTGGACTTGCATGTAGGGATGTCCAGGTGAGAGATCCACCAGATCTGTCACTGCAAAATGCATGGGCAAGCCTTGCTGAGTTCAGTCCTGAGTCCTGCTCTAGAGGTGGAGGAGTGTGGAAAATAAGAGGATGTGTGTTGGGTGAGATCATTGTTAACTGTTGCCGAGGGACGGATTGCTGGTAAGGTCAAGACAGCAGGACCTTAACAGGAGCAGGGTCTGCATTGTCTTGCACTAGCTTCAGTCAGAGATGAAAAAGACTGTGGAAGGAGAGGTGACCCTTCAGCCATCTAGTTTGAGTTTATCCTAGTCAGATGGGTTTGGACATGGAGACAGGCATGGTGCCGGGGGTTTTGAAGCCTCTCTACCCAACACTTCCCATTCTGAAGGCTTTTCAGTTCCAAGCTGGGGAGGCAGAAGAGTGGGTGGTCGCCTTCCAGGAGGAGTGTGGGTGGCATGGCTCCTGAAGGAGCTGTGATGGGAAGCATTGCACATGGATGTAGCAACTTACAGGGAGGGGGCAGTGTCAGCGGGAACATAGCTCACTGGAGACAACTTGTATCAGGCAGCTTGGAAAAGAGGTGGGTTTTGACTGAACCACCTCCAGGATGTTTCTGTCAATTCTATCTGCAGTTAATTTTAAATTTTTTCCACCATTTTTAGCATTACTCATTTGTTTGTTAGTACTGAAGAAAGGAGTTCTCCAAAGACTGTAACTGCTATTTAACTAAAGGGGTTGTATCTACATTATTAGGAAGGAAACAAGCAACTCCACCCCAAAAGGATACCACAGATAACTTACCCTAACAGGGAACAGTTCTGCACCTGAAAGAGCAGAACTGTTCAAGCATTCTTCCTTCCCTAGTAGGTGTAACTGAATCACAGGATATTCAAGATTGGAAGGGACCTTGGAAGATCATCTAGGCCAATCCCAGTCCCACAGCAGGATCACCCAGATCAAGTCACACAGGAACATCTCCAGGGGGGTTTTAAACATCTCAGAGAAGAAGACTCCACAATCTCCCTGGGCAACCCCTTCCAGCGCTCTGTCACCTTCACTGGGAAGTAATTCCTTCTCATATTGATGTAGAACCTCCTCTGTTCCAGCTTACACTCATTGCCCCTTGTCCTATCACTGGATGCCACCGAGCAGAGCCTGGCTCCATCCTCCTGACACCCATCCATTCCATATTTATCAACATTAATGAGGTGACACCTCAGTCTCCTTTTTTCGAGGCTCAAGAGACCCAGCTGCCTCAGCCTTACCTCATCAGGGAGAGGTTCCACTCCCTTCATCATCTTGGTGGCTCTGTGCTGAACTCTCTCCAGCAGCTCTGTGTCCTTGTGGAACTGAGGGGCCCAGAACTGGACAAAATATTCCAGATGTGGTCACAGTAGGGCAGAGGAGAGGGGGAGGAGAATGCTCCTACTTCTTTGGCAGGAGTATCTGTATCAAACGAAGGCAAAACTGTAGCCCCTTTGTCCAGGTCATGAGATTTGCTGCATACAAAAGACAGAGACAAAAAGGACTTTTGTAGAATACTTTGGAAGAAAGATAACTTGCCATCGTAGCATGTATTGATCAGAACTTCATCAAGGATCTAAACAGTTTCATTATTCCTTCCCTTTTAGCACTGCAAATACACACCGGTGTAATCAAATAGTTAATAAAATTGAGGACCATTTAGAAGTAGAGAGTCTGGTTGTTCCTGGATTGTGTACAGGAACGCGTGTCAGTCGTGCAGCAGATCCTACTGTAGTCACCATGATCCATGTAAGTGGTATTCTATTAGAATAAAATTATTCTGCACATGCAGACTGTCACTGGTGTGAAATGGGAAGATCAGATCAGTGGAAACATTCTTCAGGGGCTCAATTAATAAAACCTTCAGCAATATCCTTGACAGCAGGGTTTTTTGAGCTCACCTAAGCTGTGCTTTAACATGTATTATTATACCTTACACAGCAGAGGATTAGTATTTGTATTAAAAAAATCTCTCTTGGGGTTGTTCCTGGACAGGTACTTCAGGAGGAAGGAGCTGAGTGAAGCCTTAGACATCAAGAAAGATGCAGAAGAACTGGATGCCCAAGACGAAGAGGAGGACTTTTCTGGTAGCCTCTGTCCCACTGTCAGACAGAAACTTTGGGAAGTTTTGGAAAAGCCTGGCTCATCTGCAGCAGCCAGGACTTTCGGCACTCTGTCCATGGCTTTTGTTGTTGTGTCCATTGCCAACATGGCTTTGATTTCTGTAGAGCTCAGCTGGCTGGCACCACCGCTGCTCGATGCGCTGGAGTACCTGTGCATTGCGTGGTTCACTGTGGAGTTTGTGCTGCGGTTCCTGTGTGCACGGGACCGGTGTCGATTCCTCAGGAGCGTCGCAAACATCATAGATCTCCTTGCCATCTTGCCCTTCTACATCACCCTGCTGGTGGAAAGCCTCTGTGGTGGGGAGAGCTCCCAGGAGCTGGAGAACGTAGGGCGCATTGTCCAAGTGCTGAGACTGCTCAGAGCCCTGCGGATGTTGAAACTGGGAAGACATTCAACAGGTATTTTAGACCACGGCAGTGCTACTTCTCATTTTTGCTGCCTGCAGCAGTTCTCCTTGGGCACAGTCTTCTATTCTATGTGTGTTTCTGCCTAACCTTCTTTACTCACTCTGGTAGCACTGATTGAAACTCACATTGCTCAGTTGAGCGCAGGACTCTGAATTTGAGCCTCACGTAGGACAGCCGGGGTACACCAGGTGCTTTAGGCTTACCATGCTCTAGCAGGTGAGGTTGGACTTAGATGATCTTCTGAGGTCCCTTCCAACCTGTAACATTCTGTGATGGCTTGGGAAAATCTTGCTTTTGGCCATTGATAACTGAGTGGCAAGAGCAGCCTCTGGTAAATTTTAGCTCTTCATAAAGCCACAGTTTATGAAAACTTGTCCCAAAGCTGCATGCTGACCATGAGCACTGGTCATTCACAGTGTCATTAGGTTTACAAATGTGTATTTGAGTTGGTTTTTATTGGGGATGAAGCTAGAGAAGAAGCAGAGATACTTAACTGATTATTTTATATGGAATCATGGAATGTGTTGGGTTGAAAGGGACCTCTAAAGGTCATCTAGTCCAACCACCCTACAACAAGCAAGGGCATTGCTCACCAGACCACATTGCCCAGAGCCCCATCCAGCCTGACCTTGAATGGCTCCAGGGATGGGTTCACTACCACCTCTCTACGCAGCCTGTTCCAGAGATCCACCACCCTCAAATTCAGGAGCTTTTTCCTGACATCTAACCTAAATCTGACATTTTTCAACTTCAAACCATGACCTCTCGTGCCATCATTTTTGTATTATCAGATGCCTGCTAATGACAACTTAGAATTAACTAGCTGCCACCATTTGTTTTGTAAAAACCATGTGCAGAGTGGTACATCAGGACTTGGTCTACATCACAGGACCTGAGAACAACTGAGTAGACAGTGTTTCAAGAAAACTCAATTGAATAATCCCCAGCAGTATTTTGAGGGAGCCTCAGCCATGGTCTAGCCTTGAGCTCTGTGGTGACAGGTTGGACTTGATGATCTATGAGGTCTCTTCCAACCTTGATAATACTGTGATACTGTGGTANTCTCAGTCTGTGGGGTATGGAGCTGGACCTCGGTCCTGCCCAGAGCAGCAGTGTCAGGTTCAGTCAGTGCTCACTCTTTGGCATGGGGCCTTTTGTGTGCAGGCAGCTCTGCAGACAGGCACATGAACAGCAAGCAGGGCTAGGATGGAAGGTGAGATGCACTTCTGAGAACAGTTTTGCTCACCTCAAGTGGTGAAGGCATCAATGGTAACTTTTTCCAGTGGAAACTTGTCAGAGGATGCTGGAAATGATGGGAAGCTGTTGCATTTCCCTTTGCATTTACCCTATTTCTTTTATTGCTTCGTGGCAGGAGCATGCCAGGTGTGAGAGATAAAAGCTCCATTCACCCCACACAGTCTCCATTCTGTGGTGTTGTGCAGTGCATGGCATTTTCAGAATTACTTGTTCCTGCGTGAATCACTGCTGAGAATGGTGCTGAAATAGACAGGGTAAATGTTCAGCCAACTCTCTGAGGTTTGAAAAATTGGATCCTGCTAGTAAAACATGCTCTCTGTCCTGCAATATAAGCCAGTTCTGAATATGGTGGTGTCTGCTCTTACTCGGGTTTTCCTGCAGGGAAGCAGCAATAGGTTGATGCCACTCCAGTTTTTGGTGAGACGTCTCCACCCTCTCTGTGAACCAGCTGTAATTCAGCAGGGATCAGTGTGCTCAAAGCAGCAGACTCTATGTTCCCCCTGAAGAGTAGTGAACCTGTCTGCCAACGGCAGGGAGTAGCTTTAATGCTACTGAGCAGAATCACACAGGCTTGAGAAGTAATCTTCCTTGCCTGCCTTAGATTTGCCTGTACTGATGCGTAACTATACCTTAGAAAGCACTCAAAGGAAAGCCTGTGGTGATTCAGTCTGTTGATTAGTTTATTTGGCTTCATTATAGTTTTTAGAGGATTTGGAGGAGGGTTTTTTCCAAGACACTTTTGATGGCAGCTATGATGGGAAACCATTCCTCTCTGATTATAATTTGAACACAAGATTCAAACTCATCAGTGCACTTCTGCACTGAATAACAAAACAGTGATCACAGACTCACAGAACATAAGGCATTGCAAGGGACCTCAATAGATCATCCAGTGCAATCCCCCTGACACAGCAGGATCACCTAGATCAAGTCACACAGGAACATGGTCAGGCAGGTTTTAAATGTCCTCAGAGAAGGAGACTCCACATCCCCCCTGGGGAGCCCCTTCCAGTGCTCTGTGACCCTCACTGGGAAGAAATTCCTTCTCATATTTAAGTGAAACCTCCTATGCGCCAGCTTACACCCATTGTCCCTTGTCCTATCATTGGGTGCCACTGAGCAGAGCCTGGCTCCATTCTCCTGACACCCACCCTTTCCATATTTATCAACATTAATGAGGTCACTCCTCAGTCTCCTTTTTTCCAAGCTAAGGAGACCCAGCTCCCTCAGCCTTTCCTCATCAGGCAGATGTTCTGCTCCTTTCGTCATCTTTGTGGTGTGATCTGTTGATTCTAGTCATAACATTTCCATTTACCATATTTTACTGCCAGGATATGAATGTTTGAAACTCTTTGCTGTGGCTTTATCAACGTGAAAGCAGATGTTTGTATACTAATGGATAACATGAGTTATATTAACTCTTAGGGATGGCCTAAACTTTGCATCTACTTATTCTGTAATTCATTAACTGATTACCAGTTCACATCACAATACTGAGTGCCATTAATATCGAGTTTAGTAATTCCCTGTTAGCTAGAAGTGAGTTAATTATACAAAAACTCGGTCTCCAAGCCCAGATGTGAGCTATCGTCTTTCTACTGGAATCCAAGTACCAGTTTCAACTGACATGAGATGACGTCTATTTAAACCATCCAGAGGAAGTGTGATTGTTGCTGTGCTTGCTTTGTTCACTTGGTACTCACTTAGGCTCAAGACACTAAAGCAGTGTTAATGTAGAAAGTCACTGTTTCAATGTGCTGTCAGAGGATGGTGCTACTAAGATGAGATATAACTCTAGTAAATCCAAATAGAAGCAACCACTAGCATATCTCAAGCCTTGTTTCTGTACATGGCAGGAGATTCCAAACACATCCTTAACCACAGCTGCCAACATGAAATGAACCCTGTAAGTGCCATACCCAGACACAAACCTACTCGCATCTGATAGATCTCTGTTTAGGGGTGGCAGCAGCTCCTTCTTCACCAAGTCAGGATGTTCTTGGTCACCAGGAGAACACCTGTAGTGCTGTGCAGACTCATAGCCAAGCTGCAATCACAACCACAGCCTGGTTCTGCTGACAGGGGCAGAAATAGATTAGGAAAAAGCATATCAATTCTTTTACTCACTTTAAAGTGCTTAACCCTTCTCATGGGGAATGAGCAGAAAAAGAAATGAAAGAACTGTTTCTGCCCCTTTGAAAGCTGGACCCAGCTAATAGGAGCAATGTGATGTCTGAAAACACCTGGGCTAGTCTGACCTGTGTAATGGTCTATGCAAAGTGCTATCCTTCTTCAAGGAATAACTGAGTCATCAGTACTACCTGTCCAGAAAATGTATAGCTGGAGGGTGGAACCCCTCTTCTGAGATACTGGATTTATGGAGATGAGTGGCTACTGATGAGAACTGAACCTGCATTTCTCCCATTCTGTGATGCTCCTTAGCTGCTGATATCCTCCTGAGGTCACAGTGTGTGTGAAGCCTTGCTGACCCTCTTCTGGGCAGCACTTACACATCAACCCCATGAGGAGAAGTAGGATATGAGCATCTTTCTTGTGATGACTATGGACATATGTTTGAGAGAACACTCTAGCACATGTCACGAGGAGATGCCCCTGGAGACATAAAAAAGGGCAAGTTCAGCACTTTGAGTGCCAAAACTTTGCAATGGTTTAAATGCTGTGTGTAGACTGAAGCAGTAGTTGTCAGCTTGTATTACAAAGTCTCTTTGGTCAACCGAGAGATAGAACTTACCCTGTACAGCAGGAACACTTCTCCTTCCTCTTGCTGGCCCCAGGGCTGCTCACTTGCCCTGCGTCAACTCTGTTACAGCACCTTCCAGCACAGCAGTTACAGCCCCTGGCAAGTTCTTATGGGTATCATGAGATTTTCTGAGGTATCAGTGCTGGAACATACTTAGGTTGGCTGTGTGATAGGGTTCAGAGAGATTTTAATTTACAAGTTATAAAATAACCAAACAAAATACATTATTCTTTTGAAGACACCAACTGATTCCGAATTAGAAGGCGCTGTGGCATCTAGCAACTTGTCTGATTCAAAAATTTGTCTAAACATGTCTCTTGACTTCAGCTGAAGCTATAAGAAACACATCTTTTTTTATAAGATGCGGATAATAGAACTAAGAATAATAACCATAAACTCATAGAATGGTTAATGGAATAGAATAATATCACAGTATCATAAAATAGCAGACTTTTTGTCAGAATAATTAACCATAGGAAAAATATTTTACTGAAGGTGTCATCAACATGATGCAAAGAGTTAGCAGTCACTGTACTAGGACTCCTTATTTTGAACTGGTTGATGCAGGAGTTGCCCTCTTTTTTTAGCCACAGTAATTTAAGGATCCATTGTAAAGGGCAAATTTTGCTTTTCACAACACAGAACATTAGGGATTGGAGGGGATCTCAAAAGATCATCCAGTCCAATCCCCCTGCCACAGCAGGATCACCTAGATCAAGTAGTACAGGAACATGTCCAGGCAGGGTTTAAACATCCTAGAGAAGGAGATTCCACAGCCTTCCTGGGCAGCCCATTCCAGTGCTCTGTCACTCTCACTGGGAAGAGGTTCCATCTCATATTGGTGTGGAACCTCCTGTGTTCCAGCTCATACACATCACCCCCTGTCCTATCATTTGATGACACTGAGCAAAGCCTGGCTCCATTATCATGCTCATTTATGATTCAAACACAAGTCTGACAGAGGTCATGTTAAATTGGAGCCCCTTCTTCCAAGGACATCTGAAAGGACTTATTCAACTTAGTTCAGCAGAAGGGTTTTATAGAGTAGTAGAGGATAGGATCATCTTTGAAGGATGAGAGTTTGATCTACATCCTTGCAATTAGTTCACACAGCTTTTGCACTGCTCCTCTTAGTGTACTGTCAGAATGGGAAGAGTCTGGGAAAGGTTACGCTGCTACATCCTATTCCCCTTGTGTTGCAGATTTAAAGTCTATCAGTATAAGAACCAGTCAAACCAACTGGTGAGACCACAGTTACAGTAATATAGAACCTGCATATGGGCAAGTCCTTAACTGGACTTAGTAGGAGCAAAAACACTGAAAAGGTGATCATTCCCTACAGATGCCAGAGTGAGCTTCCCATGTTTGTGGTACATAACCCAAAACTTTCAGACCCCCCTGACATGAAGGGCAAAAGAGCCAAAAACAAGAAAAAGCGGTCTTTCAGTCTGAGGCTAAGGGAAGAGCAGCCAATGGAATTACTACGATAATGAACATGTGAAGTCTGCAAGAGAGGCAGAGCTCAAATAAGCTGTTTTGAAAACACAGGGTTAGCCATAAGTGTTCTCCTGGAGGATCATTTGCCAGCATTGTGGGTTTTCTCATTTCTGAAAGAACATTATGAAAAACCAACCCAAAATCACTTGTGATTCAAAGCGTTTCAGGCCCCCATGTCTCCCAGCTGAGTTGTTACCCTGCAGTCTTCCCACTTTATCTGTGCAAAGTTTATCCCTTGCAAAGGTATTTGATTTGTTTGCTCAGTGGCACATTGAGACTCAAAGTAGGGAGCAGGTGTGTTTTTAGAACCATTGAATCATTCAGGTTCGAAAGGAGCCACAAGATCATCAAGTCCAACCACTAACCCTGCTAAACCCTAGATCTTATGTTATAGCAAATTGGTACATCAAGATAGGTTAGCTTTTCTAAGTTATGTATGAGCATGGTTCTACAATAAGTAATGAAGGAAATGTCTATGCTGTCTATTAAGGAAATAGAGCTTATATCAGTAGCTCAGTCTAGCACTTGTAAATCTTACTGCTCTAAATCATTTGCCCAGCAGCGTTGAGAGCAGCACCCCTTTTTCTTAGGGCATGCTTACAGCAGTAAAAGAAGAACTTCAGGCTGTCAGCTTTTAAATAAGACTCATAGAACTTTAGGGATTGGAAAGGACCTGGAAAGATCATCCAGTCCAATCCCCCTACCACAGCAGGTTCCCCTAGATGAAGTCTCATAGGAACATGTCCAGGTAGATTTTAAATGTCATCAGAGAAGGAGACTGCTCAACCTCACTGGGCAGCCCATTCCAGTGCTCCAGCACCCTCACTGGGAAGAAGTTCCTTCTAAGTTGTTTTGCAGAGTTATGACAACAGCTACACGACTTGACCTACTGAATGGCCTTTCTTGTCTTTCAGGCTTGCGGTCTCTTGGGATGACTATTGCCCAGTGCTACGAGGAGGTTGGCCTTCTGCTGCTTTTCCTCTCTGTAGGAATCTCTATATTTTCCACTGTGGAGTACTTTGTTGAGCAAGGTGTTCCAGGCACAACTTTCACAAGCGTACCTGGTGCCTGGTGGTGGGCAACAACTTCCATGACAACTGTTGGTTATGGTGACATTAGACCAGACACTACCATCGGGAAGGTAGTGGCCTTTATGTGCATTCTATCTGGGATACTGGTTTTGGCTTTGCCAATAGCTATAATAAATGACCGCTTTTCTGCCTGTTACTTTACACTTAAGATAAAAGAAGCTGCTCTTCGGCAGCGTGAAGCTTTGAAGAAACTCACAAAGAACTCATCCAGCGATTCAAACATCAACGTTAATCTGCGAGACATATACGCACGCAGTGTCATGGACATGCTCCGGCTGAAGAGCCGAGAGAGAGCAAGTACAAGGAGCAGTGGAGCAGATGATTTTTGGTTTTGACTTGTAACTTGTTTAGCCTTGTACAGCAAATAGACTGCTTCAGAAATGTAGTATTAATCACACCTTTTTATTATTATCATTATTATTTACCATATAGTGGTTTTGCTTTTTTAGCTGGAGTTTTGCCTACCTAGACAGACTGAGATGATTATATTGCTATAGTTACTGCGAGGCAAAACTCATACCACGGAATCTCTCAAGGAGGTATGAAGCTGCTTCCAGAACTGGATCATGATGGGAGAGACAGCAAACCAAAAGCAATGACACAAGCACTTGTCTATGAATCTTATGTCCTCGCTGATGTATAATAATAAAGTCCTAATGACAATTGCCATAGTGTTTCGAATTTGAAAGATCTGTAGGATTTGTATTTCCATTGGAAGAAGACAAGTCAAAGAACTCAAGAAAAACTGGAAAGGGAAGTCTAAGGAAGTAAAATGTTGAATACATTTAACTTTCTTATAAAAAGGTTTGTCTTGACCTCCTTTCTTATCCCAACTTTCTAATTTAGCTGCAAATAAAAGAGGTTACTAGACCCAGGGCAGAGAATTTCCTCTTTTGACGAGAAGCAAATGGTACCAAGATCTATCAAGAGATAGGTGAATGTATACATCAGATACAAGGTCTGCAGAGAAGTAAGAGAAGACATGAAATAGAAGTCATAATGTAGAACAATCTCTGCCATTGCTGTATAAGTTGCAGAAGACAGTGCAGCCTTTGCAGAATAGGCATCACTTACAGACTAAATTTGAACTATGCCTGCTCTGTGTGTTTTAATTCCAATAACTTGTGTAGCTAAACAGTTTTTGTGCTTGAGTAAAGTCAGTACTGGATATAGAGTAGAATCATAGAATGGCCAGGGCTGGAAGGGACCTTAAAGCTCATTTAGTTCCAGCCTCCCTGCAGAAGCAAGGACACCTTCACTAGAGCAGGTTACTCAGGGCCCCAGTCAACCTGGCCTTCAACACTTCCAAGGATGGAGCAGCCACTACTTCCTTGGGCAGCCTGTTCCACCTTCTTATCATCCTCATAAGAAAGAATTTGTTCCTCATGTCCAACATGTATTTCCCATCTTCAAGTCTGGAACCCTTTCCCCTTGTCCTCTTGCTACCACCCATGTCAAAAGCCCTCCCTCAGCTTTCTTGTACTCCCCTTCAGAGATTACAAAGCTGCTCTAAGGTCACCTGGGAGTCTTCTCTTCTCCAGGCTGAACAACCTCAATTTGCTCAGGCTGTCCTCATAGGGGAGATGTTGCAGCCCTCTGATTGTTTGAGTTGCTCTCCTCTGGACACCTTCCAGGAGCTCTCTGCCCTTCTGATGCTGGGGACTCCAGAACTGGATCCAGTACTCCAGGTAGGATCTCACAAAGAACCATCAAAAAAACCAGAAGTGGTAAAAGATATGAATCTGCTCATTTTGTTATCTCTCATTAAAATTTTATGTGTTCCATACAATTTGATGTTTTAAACATCCGGGCCAGAACAGATGTTTTCTGAGAGAAAACATCTCTCAGACAAACACTTCATCAAAATCTTTTTTTCCTAAAAACTTGAGCACCTTTTTTTGTCTGATGCTTAGTCTAGTGCAGTAACCAGAGTACTAAATGAAAATCAAAGGTGTTTTCAGTCAAGCTTCCCACAACCTCCCTCTCCAGTGGCCCAATATTATTCTTGGCAAAGAAATCTGTAACATAAACTTCGCTGTCCTGGGCTACGATGTTGCCAGAGAACGAAATAGAATTCAAATAGTTGTATCAATTTAAAAAAAATTGCAAAGGAACTGGGTTACAGGTTTCCTTTGGGTAATAAATATACTATCATTATTTACATTTTATTTATTGCTTATCAGTAATACTCATAAAGTATCACAGGATCACAGAACATTAGGAATTGGAAGGGACCTTGAAAGATCATCCAGTCCAATCCCACTGCCACAGCAGGATCCCCTGCAGATCAAGTCACACAGGAACATCTCCAGGGGGGTTTTAAACATCTCAGAGAAGAAGACTCCACAAGCCCCCTGGGCAGCCCATCCCAGTGCTCTGTCACCCTCACAGGGAAGAAGTTCCTGTTTATATTGCTGTGGAACCTCCTATGTTCCTGCTCACACGCATTGCCCCTTGTCCTATCATTAGATGACACCGAGCAGAGCCTGGCTCCATCCTCCTGACACCAGCCCTTTCCATATTTATCAGCATTAATGAGGTCTCCCTCCAAGCTCAAGAGACCCAGAGTTCCCTCAGCCTTTCCTTGTAAGTGTGTATTATTTAATTTTATTAAGTATAAATAATAATTTTTTAATATATGCATTATATATATAAATATATAATGTCTATATATAAGCAGGTCTTGCTCTACCAGGAACTTTCCAGGTCTGAAAATTCACAGGTCAGCCTTGTGGTCTGTGTTACATGCAGGGCAAACAACCACAGCGTTGTCTACCTGAATACTCTATGAATCCTTCACAAAACTCCCACTGATGTCCACCACACACAAGGAATCCTGCATCCAGCCCACTGCAGGGGGTAAGTTCATCTCTCCTCAGAGCAGGGTGCCTCTCGGGCTGCGCAAACTGTACAGGCTGTTTCTTGTTCAAAAGTCATTCTAATCATAGAGACTTAGGAAGAAGCTTTCATTGTGGGAAGGACGGTTTGTAATGTCCTTTGTGCTCTCTTGTACAGCGTCTGATGTCTGTTTAGGAAAGGAAATGCAGTTAGATGGCCGATTGATTCTCTTCGGGGAAAGGCTGCTTTTATTGCACTCAGTGCTTTTTATGAAGGGCTCAAAAGAACAAGAGAAATGTTCTGGGATGTATCAGTCAGTTCACTCCTTTCACCAGCTCTGGAGATAAAGTTTCCTAGAAATGCCCATGGGGAAACAACAGAGAATTCATCCAGTAGCTTCTTTGGCTTCTATTTTCAGACTTTTCGCTTTTGAATTCAAAGTCTCCCAAGAAATGTTTCTCTATCACCTTCTTTGTACAGCAAGGTTCACATTATGAGCTGAGACTAGCAAATAATTCTGCAGATGAAGGCCAGTTCTGCTTTCAGCTCTTACAGACAGAAGGACCAGAGCATTTGTACTGAGCAACAAACCGTACAGGACATCACAACTCTAAAACATGAAGTTACACCATGTACTTACTACCACACACTTGGAAAATAGCTCAGCCACCACTAAGGCACCAAACTGGGCTATCTTTAGAACACGCCATTCAAGATAAGAAACTACCTCTTGTCCTCATATCTGTTCTGTCATTTCCATCCCACAGCACACTTGGCAGAAAAGATCACATGTGAGAGCATTAATAACACTGGCTCTGAAAAATCAGCATTAAAACACTGCATACTGTGTGGTCCAACCCCTCCAGAACTCTTAAACATGACTATAATTGTTCTTCGTTGTCTCACTTTGAAGGAAGCCAACAGCCTCTTGGGGTGCATCAGGAAAAGCATCAGCAGCAGGTCAAGACTGGTCAGAGGTCCAGCTCCTCTGCTCAGTCCTGGTGAGATGCATTTCGGTTCAGCACTGGACTCTTCAATAAAGGCAGAGACGTACTGGAGATAGTCCAGTAAAATGTTAGACTGACGGATGTCAGGGAAGAGGTGGGTGCACTGGTAGCTGTGGGAGGACTTATCACTTCTGGGGGTAGGTTATGGAAAGGTATCTAGAAATTCAAATTTGCTAATATTTTATATGTGTCTAAGGTTGTGATTATCTGTTACATCACAGACTCTGATCCTGGTTGATTATGGTGATTACTGGTTAATTATGTGGTGTTACAAGTCAATAAACCAATTTAATCCTGATTTTATAGAAATTATGTAAACTGAGACATTTCCCCCCTGCCTAGGGAAGGAGTTTTGCTACCAACTCTGAGTCTGTGCAGAAGAAGTTCTTTTCAGCTCATTAACTGACAAGCACCATAGGACCATAACACGTAACTAATAATTCATACCTCACCTTATCCCCTCAGCCCTGCTTATCACAGAATCATTCAGGTTGGAAAAGACCCTTGCGATCATTGAGTCGAACCACCAACCCTACTCTACAAGCTCACCTCTAAACCAGATCCCCCAACACTACATCTATGTGACTTTTAAACACAGCCAGGGACAGGGAGTCAACCATCAACCTGGGCAGCCCATTCCAGTGCCTGACTGCTCTTTCCATGAAGAATTTCTTCCTGATGTCTAGTCTAAGCCTAGGCTGTTGAAGCTTGAAGCCCTTCCATCTGGTTCTGTTACTAATGACCTGTAAGAGACCAGCACCATCTCTACAATGTTCTTTCAAATAGTTGTAGAAAGTGATGAGGTCTCCACTTAGACTCCTCTTCCTCAAAGAGCCTCAGCTCTCGTAATCTCTCCTCACAAGATTTATTCTCCAGGCCCGTGCCCAGCTTTGTTGCTCTCCTGTGCACAAGACAAACCTCCTCCCTGCACCATTCATAAACACAAAGCTTTGCATTTGCATGTTTGTGGTTTTTTCTGAGATCCACACCAAAGAAAACTTTTTATAAGAAGTAATCTCAAAGTTAAAGGAATAAATTCAGGTTTAATCTATTTTCAGTTGCTGATATTTGTTACTTCTACTCACAGTCCTCATTTAACCCTCCTATCTTCTCTTCCTGGCAGGAATTGCTGAATAACAGATGGAAGAATTGCCAATCACAGGCTCTCAGTGTCAAAATGCAGACAAACCTACGCCACAAACCTGTGCTCTGTTTTCCTCTGTTAGAAACAAACGCCAAGTCAAAAGAAACAAGCCTTGTGTTTCTCACAGCTACGAGGACAGCACTGATTTGGACCTAACAGAACCACAGTTTTCCAAACTCCTGGAAGCTATAGACTTCCAGTTGGTCAAAACCAAGCTGTCAGGTAAGACATCTATTAATGTCACTAGGAAACCAAACATCAATAACAATACGTTGTGGGGCATTATCTGCCTTCTGAGCTTAGGGAGTAACAGAATTAAATTATTAATCAATAAAATCTAGCTGTTAGCAGTTCTGAGTGTATTGGTGGTTTTGACTGGGGTAGGCTTAATTTTCTTCATTGTGCCAGGGCTGCGCTAAACCAAATGATAGCCCTTTCCTAAAGGCCAAAATGGGTAAGAAAAACCAAACCCTGCATTCAGTCACAGAATCACAAAACATTAGGGATTGGAAGGGACCTTGAAAGATCATCCAGTCTAATCCTCCTGCCACAGCAGGATCACCTAAGTCAAGTTGCACAGAAACATGTCCATGTAGGTTTTACACATCTCCAGAGAGAGAGACCCCAGAACTACCCCTTCCAGTGCTCTGTCACCCTCACCATGAAGAAGTTCTTTCTTATATTGATAAGGAACCTCCTATGTTCCAGCTCACACCCATTGCTCCTTGTCCTGTCATTGGGTGCCACTGAGCAGAGCCTGGCTCCATCCTCCTGACAGCCACCCTTCACATATTTATAAACATTAATGGGGTTACCCCTCAGTTTCCTTTTTTCCAAGTTCAAGAGATCCAGTTCCCTCAGCCTTTCCCTCATCAGGGAGATGTTCCACTCCCTTCATCATCTTTACAGCTCTGCACTGAACTCTCTCCAGCAGTTCTGTGTCTTTCTTGAACTGAGGGGCCCACAACTAGAGTCTGACAATGCAAATCAATTTGACAGAGTAAATCTTGTCCAAAAAGCTTTTATATGGGTCTGTTTTAGGAATAATGTGACAATTTCCCTATGGCAAATCCACTGTTGTCATGGAATTACACCAGAATGAACTTGGCCCACTTTCCAACCAAAGCTCTTCATAAAGGGCTTTGTTGTGTGAAAGCTGGATTGGTGGTTGGCCCACGAAAGGGACCAAAACCAGCATCTGAATTATGGCCTCTGTTATGCAGAGATGGATCCAGTTTGCTTGTGCCAAGCATCACAATGCAAATAACTGGCAGGTTGAGCTGATGAAATGCCACTGGCCATCGTTGTACTGTGAAGGCTGCGTTATGCTGCAAATGCTCCCATCAGCTGTCCAGCAGGAGATTTCATCAGAACAGATGTGACCACACACAAGCCAACAAAATAAAAACTCAAAGGAAAGGGAAAGCTCTTGTCCTCACGTATCACCAGGTTTTCAGGCTGGTTCCAAGCTAGTGCATATCCCCATCAATTATTTAATGATCTTTCAGTTCAACACTAAAGTAAGCAAAATATTCAGAGCAAAAATGATGAGTTTTATTTATGCAGTACCTTTCTGTTTTGAGAAAGTCACCTCCTGCTGCCAATTCCATACTTCAGTAGTCATTGCTTACATTCCTTATCACATACTAAATCACAGACTGCAGACCTATCTCCAGCTGGTGGATCAAGGGTTTTGTTTATTCATGGTATTTCACATGGTCTTTTCAAGTCTGAGATCAAGTGTGCTCTTCTCACCTGCATTTTTTCATGAGTCTTAGGTCAGAGCTGTATTTCCCAGAGACACATAGTCCTTTAGATGTTTTGTGATGGAATGAAAATGCTGGTCTGTGTTGCAGGCACCTGTGATAGGCAGTACTAGGCTCAGTACAGGTGCAGCAACAGTTCAGAAGCAGAACTGTGTTGCTATCTATGTAGATGTTATCAAGAGGATGAATTCAATGCCACCCAGGGAACAAGTGTTCTAGGCTTTCTATGTGTTGAGTGATCACAGAATAATTTCTGTTGGAAAAAACCCTTCAAGATCATCAGGTCCAACAATTAACCCAACTGTCCCAAGCCCAGCACTAACCACATTCTTAAGATCCAGATCTACACAACTTTTAAACACAATCACAGAATCACAGAACATGAGGGGTGGAAGGGATCTCGAAAGATCATCTAGTCCAATCCCCCCACCTCAGCAGGATCCCCTAAATCAAGTTGCACAGGAACACGTCCAGGAGGGTTTTAAATATCTCCAGAGAAAGAGATTCCACAGCCTACCCAGGCAGATCATTCCAGTGCTCTGTCACCCTCATCATGAAGTTCCTTCTCAATATGATGATCCAAGTCTCTCCCTGGGTGGCCTGTTGACCCTTTCAGTGAAGACACTTTTCCTAATGTCCCACCTAAACTTCCATTTGCACCACTTGAGGCCATTTCCTCTTCTCCTATCACTTGGCACTTGTGAGAAAAGACCAAGATAAATATAGACAGACTCAAATATTAAAGAAGGAAGTATCACCATTGTGATTTGCACATTCAGCTCTCACCAGCCCAATTCCCTTTTCTTTCTTTCCAGACAGTTCCATTTTGTCACCCTATCTTCCTGTGTAGAGGTGTTCAATTAGCAAAGATAAAATATAACCTGCTAATTAAGGCAAAGATTTTAGCAGAGACTAAGTAAGGCAGGCAAGCTGAAAATACAGGGTAGTTTGCCAACTGTCAAAAGACTTCAAAGAACAAATAAAATGATAAAGGACTGAATTACAGTTAAAAGCTGGACAAAGAAAGGCAGAAAAGTCAGAAACCAGTAGAAAAGACAAATCCATGGAATACGAGGTCCAGGCTCAGATACCAAATATTTCCAGTGATCTATTATATGGAAACCACCAGGCAAAATACTGTTTCAAAATGCACATCATCCCATGTTCTGGACAAAGAGTAGAAGCTCTTCGTGTGTGATCCTGGTTCACCTGGCTGAGGCTGTAAACTCAAACACTTCCAATTTTTAATAGATCTGGACAAGATCAGTTCTGAGTGAGGGACAAAGCACTGTAGCTGGGTGTGTAATTTTCTTTTGGAAATGGAATAGATATTAATCCTTCACACTTTAAAGAAATCTTGTTTTTACTTCCCTTTTGGAATAAGAACTGAAGCATTTGTTTAAACCTCAGAACAGCTGAGCGCTCACAGTGCTGATGAAACAGGTTAGTGCTCTGCCAGATTCACCTCCTCCAGTC
Source organism: Rhinopomastus cyanomelas (assembly GCA_013400115.1). Classification (NCBI taxonomy): domain Eukaryota; kingdom Metazoa; phylum Chordata; class Aves; order Bucerotiformes; family Rhinopomastidae; genus Rhinopomastus; species Rhinopomastus cyanomelas. The sequence goes on from VXBP01009785.1 coordinate 181,956, forward strand.
CCACTCCTGCACGCACAAAACAGACTCTGTCTTCAGGGAAAGGGTCCAGGAAAACCTTGGAGATGCTGTAGAAATGATGTGTCTTGCTGTACACTGGGGGCAAATTTCATATCCAGGTAAACACCAAGTGAGAGGTTTCCTCCACTGATATCTGAAAAGGGTTAGTGCCTGCCACACAGTCCCAGCATTATGAGAAATAAAGAAAACAAATAATCATGTTAGTGAACCATCTGGTCATTTCTGACTTGAGCGTAACCCAGGCAGAAAGAACAGGGAAAGCACAAAAGAGGGGCAATTTGTTTTCTCCATTGGTTTCGTTCCAGGGTTTATAGCACAAGAGATAGATCTCCCATGCTTATTGAAGCTGTGTGTAGACTGACAGGCATGGTCCTGTTCTCCCAAGGAGAAGGCCAGCAACAGGCAGCATGGGTGCTCACAGTGGCTTTGGAACAGAAGCACATAACTGCTGCAAGTGATCTAAATCAATGGGTTGCACTGACTGCCAAGATGCCTAGCAGGAAGGTTTATACCCCTTTCAGGAACTGTCAGCTCTGGAAGCATTCCACACTCACACTTGAGACATTGCTGGGATGCTGCAGAAAGACCATTGTTCATGGACCCCAAGTTCTGACTCAACAAAATGTGCTCATCCTGACTTCACAGGATTTGTGGAGTCACACCAAGCCCTGGCTCATGAAGAGTAGCTGTGGTTCTGTGACTTGTAGAGGCTGCTCTCACATAGCATCTCAGGGGCCTGGTAGGGGAGACACAACACTGTCGCTCCCACCTGTGCAGCTCCAGTGACCATCTGATTGAGCTGGCTTGTGCTTTTCTTTTATTCAGCAATTTGGACTTTGTTCCTCTCCTCTATGCAGAAAGTCAAGGCTGGAGACCTTCTGCAGGTCTATTCCTATTTTTGGGGGGCTGAGCGCTTAGAACTGTAGATGATTTTGTAAACAATTGATTAAAGCTGCTTGAAAGGCAGTTCTGCTGCTGGAAGGACTCAGTCTTGACTGCAGTACTCATAGGCTGCAATCACTACAGCAACCAAGCCTGTAAACAACACTGCTGCTCACGGATAGCACATCAGTACTTTGTTCAGTGATTAGATACAAAAGCTTTGCCAGACAGTCTTTCTTGTCATCGCAGGCTTCCTAATGCAAGTGCTGCTTCGAGGGCTTTGCTCGAATTATAAGGACATTTGTCTTGGTCTGACAAAAGAGCTGAGAAGAAGGGTGAGCTGCAGCACTCCAGGAGGTCATCTGGGCTGATTCACCTTTACATTTCATTGTTGCAACCTCATCCATTGCCAGTGCACACCTGCCAGTGTGATGACAACACAAGCATTAATGCATGTGGATCCTGTTCCTTTTGAATCATAGAATCACTACGGGCTGGAAGGGACCTCGAAAGATCATCTAGTCCAATCCCCCTGACACAGCAGGATCACCTAGACCAAGTCACACAGGAACACATCCAGGCGAGTCTTGAACATCTCCAGTGACGGAGACTCCACAACCACTCTGGACAGCCTGTTCCAGTGCTCAGTCACCCTCACTGTGAAGAAGTTCCTTCTCAGGTTGATGTGGAACCTTCTATGTGTCAGCTTACAACCATTGCCTCTTGTCCTATCACTACATGACACTGATAACAGCCCAGCTCCATTCTCCCAACACCCACCCCTCAAATATTTGTAGACATTAATGAGGTCACCCCTCAGTCTCCTCCAAGATAAAGAGACCCAACTCCCTCGGCCTCTCCTCATAAGGGAGGTGCTCCACCTCCTTCACCATCTTTGTTGCCCTACGCTGAACTCTTCCAGAAGATCCACATCCCTCTTGAACTGAGGAGCCCACAACTGGACACAATACCCCAGGTGTGGTCTCACCAGGGCAGAAGAACTCTCTTGATCTGCTAACCACCCCACTTCTGACCCACCCCAGGATGCTGTTGGCCCTCTTGGCCACAAGAGCACATTGCTGGCTCATAGTCATCCTGCTGTCCACTAGGACCCCCAGATCCCTCTCTCCTACACTACTTTTGAAGACAGAACTACAATTCTGGCACGCAGACAGCAGGATCAGTCTTTTTGAGTCCCTCACAAAAGGGATGCAGGGAACTCTGCAAAACCCACCTTACATGATGCCACACAGAAACACTTAACTCACTTACAACCTTTAGATAAATCTGAAGAGGTGACCTTTGTGGAGCAAGATGACAACATCTAGAATAAAATAGTAATTCAACTTAGAACAAAGTTATTTTGGCACTGTCTCCCACAGGGCATGGATACAGCTGAGACAGCAGCTACTTCCTACTGATGAAATAGCCCCAAAACACTAAGGAAGCAGACTAACACAGTCTCAAACACAGCAGCACTGCCAGTACAGATGAGCTATTTTACAACCAGGAGTGTGAATCATCCAGCCTAACCCTAGATATACACAGAGGAGGAACCTTTACACTGAAACAGGTCATCTTAATGAGTCTTTGCAACCGTTTAGTCTAGAATAGGAAGTCGGAAATAGAATGACCTGTTATTCTCCATTGGCTGAAGGGCCCTTCAGAGTAATTAGCTGTAGGTGTAGACACTTAGGTCTTAGAACACAAAATCATTGAGAGATCAATCATTCATTAATAAGAATTATCATTAATAAATGAAATAATGTTCTTCTATTGCAAATGAATCAGTCACAAGTCCTTCAGGTCTCAGTTCTCCTTTCCCTTAGCACAGGTAAAGCCAAGAACAAAACTCCTGAATTCCAGGCATGATTAGTGTGCACTAGCAGACACCTCTTTAACTCCAGCTCCATGTAATCAAGTCCTCCAAATGAAGCTATTAATGGGATAAACCAAATAGAAATATCTGAAAGGCTCAAAGAATTAAAATAATTGAAGAAAGAAAACTTTGAGACCACCGGGAACACAATGTGCAACGTCTGGATTGTTTGGGGACTAATGATTAAATACTTTATGATCTTATTTCTTCAGTCTGGTTTGTTTTCTGTATCACACTTCAGAAAATATTCAATTATCAACAATTTCATATATTTTAGTTCTATTTTTCCCCTCCATTCAGAAAGTGGAGTTATGGTGTGGGATTGTGTGTGTCTTCCTCTCACAGGAGAACAATACTATGTGCTTTGAGGGATTTGCTGCAAACCATGAATCACAATTACTGATTCATTGTGGGCATTTCACAAACAGCCTTGAGGCTGAATCTTATTTATGCAAAGCTACTCCACAACCGTCATGTGAATAACAAACAGCTGGAAAATGTAAATACTCAGGTTTTTAATTTCAGATCAAGTGCAGGGCTGCCTTAAAACCCAATATTAATCGTAATAACCAATTTGAGCAACCACATGAATCAGCCGTGGGCTCCCTTCCAGCACTAAGAAAGAGATCTATTTCATCTTTTGCTTTTTCATTATTTGCATTTTAAACCTGTTATTTTAAACACCTATAAAAGACTGGTTGTACATACCTGATGCTCATTTCACTTGTAAGACTATATAATCTAGCAATTTTAAGCAGCATCTGTTGCAGATCAGTCCTAAAGGCCATCAGTTCAACAGAGACTCCTTTTAAATTATCTTTCGTGTTTCAAGTATCTTCTCCACAAAGATCACTACTCATTCTGATCTGAACAGTAACCAAACATGACTGTCACAGAATGACTTCAGAATTTTCATTCTTAACTGAACAGACTTGAGCGGAAAGAGGAAGGACCAGACTATGGGAGGGCATGAAAGGGTTAATTTATATTTTGCAGCGACTGCTAGCATAATTCCATTCCAGATGGCAGTGAGAGTGCAAATCTGTTCTGTTCTGTGAGGATATGGGTGTTATAATAGGCTCCAATGGATCAGATTTATTTTTCAATGTTTTTTTCACAGAACACTTTAACCATTTCGGTCAACTGCTGCTTGGTTTTGTACAGAACCATAGAACAATTCTGGTTGGAACGGACCTCCCAGATCACCGAGTCCAATCGTACCCTACAATGACAAAAAACCCAAACACCTAGATACCTGACTGATGGATGAAGGCAAAACTGCCCACATGCCTGCCACCATAGCAGGTCCCAAAGCACCACATCTACACGTTTCTTACATGCCTCGAGGGATGGCGACTCAACCACCTCCCTGGGAGGGCTGTTCCAGTGCCCAACCACTCTTTCTGTAAAGACCTTCTTCCCAAGATCCAACATAAACCTCTGAACTTCAGATCGTTTCCCCTGGTTTTGTCACTAGTTACTAAGGAGAAGAGGCCAACACCCACCTCTCTACAACCTCCTTTCAGGTGTCACTCTTTTTCAGGCAGTTCTTCCATGTTTCAGCACAGGACAAAACTAAATGTTGTGAAACCTTGGAGCTTTAAATTTAAGAGCAACAGCAATTTCAACACACAGACCTCAGTACTCTGCTCTGGGTATCTGTTTACAGCTGCACTGTCTCAGACCAATCCTTCAGTGCCCAGGCAGTACTCTGCTGCTTTCAGAGGCAGCAACAGCCAGCAGGTTTCTCCCAAACCTTCCTAATCATCTCATCCTAACTGATAACACACTTTCTTTGAGGAAAGCCCCTTTCATCTTGGCTTTTCTTGCCTCAGGACCTTAATGAAGCATCACACAATGAAATACACTCAATACTCTCTTTACAAGAGCCAAAATCTGACAAATACCTTCTCCATGTGTCGAAAGAGAGGAAGAAAAGAGAACTCTTTCCTCCTTCCAATTAGCTGCATCTCACCACTCAAAAACAATTTTTGAGGTTTCAAAGTTACACCTGCATTTTTTGTCCTGCTTTTCTTTGGTTTGTTAAGGTTTTCCTTTTGCACCATCAGTCAGTTTTCCAGAATGTGCTTTAGATTGCCTTCAGAATGGACTTCTCTGGTAGAAGAGGGAACCTCAGTCTCTTCCAGTGTGTTTCCTGCTTTTGGACAGCACATTAGAGACAAAATTCCTTACTCTGCTGTAAGGTAACCTGAAGAGTCTTTAAGAAAATTACTTGGCTATTTCATTTCAGCCTAATAATGTTTCGTATTGCAGACCAACTACATTGAATTAGTAGAGTATCTACGCAAGATAAAAAGCTAAAATAAACTAGTTTAACTTCAGATAACCTCTTGGTCTGATATGAGGTGAATAATAACATTGAGATGAACAAATAGGTCTGTAAGGATTTAAACCTGCAATCATAGCTTTAAGTAAAAGCAGAACAGCTGGGAGTAAAAGACTGAGCTCCAGTGCTCCAGACCAGCTCAGTAATAACTAGGAGGTATTGCTTTCCAATAATCATGATATTTGATAGTATTTTTTAATTTGTGTTTTTGTCATCACTTTTCAAAGCTGCAGTATTCCTTAAGCAGGTACAGATTTTTATTTCCAAAATTAAGCTGCCCCACAATGGCCAAAATACACCATTTAGATTACAGGATGATGGTCTCGCTGTGCTAAAGCTTAAAAAAGAAGATGGATTACCAAAACAGGGAAAAATCTTGGTTCTCTTCTTAAATAAATTGAAAGAAGAAAAAATCCAACTCCCTACTTAGAACTGTTCAACTGTACTAACAATTTTCAAAATAAAGCTTCAAGCAGATTTAATAAGTTTTTTTTCAAATTAAAAAGTAAGAAGGCCAATGAAAGGGGATGACTGATAGTGAAAAAGTTCCTTTCCTGTACAGTTTATGCCATTAAGATCTATTCAATTATCAAGGAACACTCAATTATTGAGGCTGGAAAAGACCTCTAAGATCATCGAGCCCAGCCCAAGGCATAACATCACCATAATCAGCCAGACCAGAGCACTAAGGGCCACAGCCGGTCTGTCCTTAAACACCTCCTGGGACGGGGACTCCACTGCCATGGGCAGTCCATTCCAGGGTCTGATCACAGTTTCTGTGAGGAAGGGCTTCATAACATCCAGCCTAACCCTCCCCTGGCAGCTTCAGGCTCTGCCTTCTCGTCCTGGCACAGGTTGCTTGGGAGAAGAGCCCACCTACCTGACTACATCCTCCCTTCAGGGAGTTGTAGAGAGGGAGAAAGTCCCCCCGAGTCTCCTCTTTTCCAGGCTAAACACCCTCAGCTCCCTCAGCCTCTCCTCATCAGTCTTTCTCCCCTAATACCTCCACCAGCCTCGTTGCTCCTCTGGACTTTAATGGAGCATTCCATTTACATAAAGTTAACTAAATCTTATAAGAATCTTCAGGACACATCTAGGGCACAGGAGTTGTTTGCACACTGAATAGTCTCCAGTGCATACATCCTTACCTGGAACTCTGGTCCTGAGGCACACATCGATTTGCACACTATTTACTCCCTTATAAAGCCAAATTCAGGCAGTAAGTCTGACTCTGATGAGATAATTGACACTGATTTCTAAACAGGATTATTCAAAGCAGGTGGGAAGAAAAGTAGAGACATTGCTTTCAGGTACTTGTTGAAATTTCTGAAGTACTTTCTTGCAAAAAGACATGAGATATACATGTGATATATAAAACAAAACCTCTGCGTGGCTGCTTTGGATGCAGTGTGTGCCACCAAACCACGCAAAAGTACTTTATGATGGGAGTTGCAATGAATTGTAAATAACAAACCAATTATTCTGCTTCTCTGCAGCCCTCATTTTGTTACACTTCAGAAAACATATTTGCATTTCAGTGCCTGCTCAACCATTTCTAAAATCCACTTCTAAAACACCAGTCGTTGTTTACAGAAATAAAAGTGATGATTTCTGATGTCTACCAGGGGGCTAATTAACAGCACAAGTATCCCCCTCATTTTTTTCCCAATGGTTGATTTGTTTGTTTGTTTTCAGTGTAATTAATTCTTTTAAATACTAATTTGAAAAGAACAAATTCTCAGCATGGAATAAAGGCTTCCCAGTATACTTTCCAAAGTCTAACTGTCCTTCCTCTGGGCTTATAACACTGCAGAAGTCATCTAAGGAATGGATGTTCCTGTGTCATGATCAGATAGGATCCTGGAAAGTTATTATTTTGAAAAGGAAAAAAACATCTCTCAAAACCAAATGCATCAGAACTCTGCAAAGAGGAACCAGAGAGTCCATAACACACTGATTAGAAGACCTGCTGCTGCTGCCTGAAGGGAACCACTTGTCTCTCCACAGAGGCTAAGCACAGCAATGTGCCAGGGCCATCAACATGGATGCAACATTGGTTTTTGCTGGAAAGGGTGTTAGAGATGGCTTTGATTACCTCAGAGGAGTTAATCAAACTTCAAGGAAGCTATTGAGGTGCTGGAGTGGGTCCAGATGAGAGCAATGAGGCTGGGGAAGGGACTAGAGGGAAAGACTGATGAGGAGAGGCTGAGGGAGCTGGGGTGTTTAGCCTGGAGACAACAAGACTTGGGAAAGACCTTCTCTCTCTGTACAACTCCCTGAAGGGAACTTGTAGTCAGATGGGGGTTGGGCTCTTCTCCCAAGCAGCTAGTGACAGGACAAGAGGGCAAGGCCTGAAGCTGCTCCAGGAGAGGGTTAGGTTGGATGTTAGGAAGCCCCTCCTCACAGAAAGTGTGATCAGACCCTGAAATGGACTGCCCAGGGCAGTGGTGGAGTCCTCTCCCCAAGAGGTGTTTAAGGACAGGCTGGACATGGCCCCTAGTGCCCTGGTCTAGCTGATGTTATGTTATGGTGATGTTATGTCTTGGGCTAGGCTTGATGATCTTAGAGGTCTTTGCCAGCCTCAGTAATTGAGTGATTCTGTGGTAAGACACTATCAGTAGCTGGATTTCACTTTATTTGTGATTTGATTTAGAATGTGAGTGCAAAGTGAGTTGGACTTTCCTGGCACTGGCTTCCATTTAGGTTTAAAGTTGCTTAAAATGAAGAGGATTTATTTAATTAACTGAGCATCTTTCTCATCAAGATATCCTGAGACACATGGACAACATTTTGTATAGAAAATACATATAAGGAAAAATATATATATGGAAAATATTTCCTTTTTTAATAGAAAAAGAAAAACCCTCTTTTACTTCCCTCTCTGCTGAGCTGCTTTAAGCATCTTTCATTCTCACTTCGCATCATGAGCAGGCATGTGCAGTCCGTGGCAAACAGTGAAGGTTTGAGAACAAGAACACAGAGGCTAAGGACAAATCTTACTGATCTGCTCCAGGCAAAAGCTCAGTGAGAAAAGGGAAAGCACTGCAAAATAGGACTGAAGGCCTGGCAGTGATGCAGCAGTGGTGACAAATTACTGTCATAAATCAGAAATTATGAAGTATTAATCAGAAACATGTGATTTAAAACGTGATAGTCCAGCTCATCTGTGTAATTCCCCATGCTAGAAGGACATGCACTATGAACTTGCTGTGTGGTTTCAGGGGTCTCTATGGACTATGTGAATTATTCAGTATTGGCAACCTCACGTTTTCATTTGGGCAAAATTCAAGGTTTGCAGGTTTGGACTTGACAATCCTGGAGGTCCTTTCCAGCCATGATGATTCTGTGATTCTATGATTTGATTGCGCTGGAGGGCAGTGGACTCGAGTTGCAGCTGTAGTTGGAGCACAAGAAGGTCTATCTCAATATGTGGGAAAAAAAAACAACAGAACAGGCTTCCCAGGGAAGTTGTGGAGTCTCCTCTGGAGATGTTTAAAACCCGTCTGGGTGCGTTTCTGTGTGACCTGTCTTAGGGAAGGGACAGCAGTCTGTGTGTTACTGCCATTTGCTCTCCTCTGATTTCAGGGGTGTTTTTGCTGGGGTAGAGCAAGTAATTTTCACACCAGTGCCACAGGCTATAATTTTGATTTACAGCACAAAGCTTGTACAACTGGGGCTTCTGGGCATCACTAATGCAAATAAATATTTTTCCAAGGAATTATAAACATCTTCCCCTCCCAAAAAAAAGATATTAAGGTTGTATATTCAAGTGCACAGAAGTTAGGAACAGTGATAACTGGTTTCTCATGTACCTTTAATTCTACCACGTTGTATTCCCGCCTGGCGTAGTGAACGAGTTCTTTGGGAGACAAACAACAGCTACGTAAACACACTGAATTTTATTGCACATCACAGGCTTGACATTACTTAATACACAGATACACAGATCCAGCCCAACCCCCCTGCTCGAGTAGGATCACAGGACCTAAGACAGGTCATACAGAAACACATCCAGATGGGTCTTAAAAGTCTCCACAGAAGAAGACTCCACAACCTCCCTGGGCAGCTATTCCAGTGCTCTGTCACCCTTACAGTGAAGACATTTTTTCTCATGTTGAGATGGAACTTCCAATTGGCACCCACTGGCCCTTGTCCTATCTCAGGGTGCAAGTGAAAAGTGATTGTCTCTTTCTGCTTGACATCCAGCCCTCATGGATTTACAGATAGTGATTAGGTCCCCTCATAACTGTCTCCTCTCCAAGCTGAAAAGTCCCAGATTTCTCAATCTCTCCTCATAAGGCTTCAGTCTCACAATCATCCTCATAGCCCTCTGTTGGACTCTCTTAGTCAGCTCTGTATCCCTCTTGAGCCAGGGAGCCCAGAACTGGCCATAATATTCCAGTAGTAATATTTGTGAGTTGGTTTTTCAGAACTAAACAATGGTCTTCCCAAACATTTTAGTATTTTAATGGTAAAAAACCAAAAAAACCACCCCAAAAACCAAAAGGGGGGCAGACAGAATTTGTATTTAAAGGAAATATCCCCTCCCTTTCACAAATCCACAATTTGGCTCTCAGTCCTTAATTGCCCCGATACAACATAGACATCCACATCCTCTAGAGGGTTTGCTGGTCTTTGACACCTTCATTGGAAAAGATCCATTATAAGGGAAAAAGAGGAAAATCACCTAGACCCACAGCTGAGTATGACCCAGTTTTGGTGCTCCTACATGACAACTGATGTGGACTGGAATTAACTGGTGTCAATACATTAGCACAAGGCAGGGGTACTGACCTGTGGCTGCTCATGCAAATGCCTCTGGGGGAAAAGGGAGACAAGGCCAGCCAGAGGACAGAGAGTGGAAACCCAGACCTGTTCCGATTTCTTCCTTCCCAGGACCTGGCACAGCTGCCCCACCACTTTTCAGTAAGAAGTCATCATGACCAGAAGCTCCTGCCTATGAAGCACAGGAGGGTGTGACTGTAAGATAGAATCATAATGTTTTGATTCCTATAACTTGTGTAGCTAAACAGCTTTTGTGCTGCAGTAAAGTCACTAATGGAGATAGAGTAGAATCATGGGATGACCAGGGTTGGATGGGACCTTAAAGATCATCTAGCTCCAACCCCCCCTGCGGAGACAGGGACACCTTCACTAGATCAAGTTACTCAGGGCCCCAGCCAACCTGGCCTTCAACACTGCCAGGGATGGAGCAGCCACAACTGCCTTGAGCAATCTGTTCCAGCACTTTCCTTCATGGTGTGTTACTGTGATCCAGACACAGCTCTGCAGAGTCAGGGAGTGACTTGATCGCTGAGAGCAGCAGAACAAACCCTGATGGGTTGTGTTGTGCCCAGCATCAGGTGGACAGGTCTGCTAAGCTCAGAGCCCAATTCTTCCCAGTCCCTGGAAGGACTCGATGATCTCTTGGGTCCCTTCCAACCCCTAACATCCTATGATCCTATGAAATTAGTCCTTGAGTGTTCCTGTGTTATTTTACCTTTCTGCTAAATCTTTCTAGAGGAACCCTGACATTCCTAACTGGTGCTTAACTATTGACAGAGCATGGGAGTAATGGGGCTAGGAAGTAGGTGGGAGATCATTTGCAGAAGTGGATCTGTAAGCAGGTTGTCATCAAGAAAAGGTCATTCTGAAACACTCAGACTGCACTGAACAGTACCATTGCTGTGCAGTGATGCACTAAGTCCTTTGAGACCACACACTGAAAATTAGCAATGTGGGTTGCATGGAGTCCTGTTCCATGTTACCCCTGTACTGTTCATCCACACAACAACCTAAGCGTGGAGCATTGACCGTGGATACTTTTGTGACCTGGTTACAAACGGCAGAGTCGGACTGAGTAACCCTTTGGATAAATGGAGCATAAACCTGTCCATCAACACACTGGACTGGGCCAAACAGCCTCGTATGAATGTCACTGTCTATCTAGAGGATTGGTCACTGACCTCTACCTTCTATACCATGTGAGCTCATTCTGTTTGGTAGGTTGGATTCAAGAAGGTCGAAGATGAACCCCTGAAGTATTACTAAGATTATAGACAACATCTTGGACTGCAAAACAGGCGTTAGGGCGGTACAGAGAGGAGATACAGCATGCGAGCACCTTGTCATAAATGTGCTTTTTCATGAAGCAGGACTTTCAGAAATCACAGATATGCAGTGGAGGAATTCAAAGAGCAAATTAAAAGTTGACTCTACTCTGAAAGTTACTTTAGAACATTAGCAAAAGTAAATATTCTCCTGTTTGAGGATTTTACAGGCAAAGCTTATCCCTGATATAGAAATCTTTTGGCTTTCCAGCTCCTCTCAAAAGACTTAATCCAGTTGCTTGGTGGTGATGGATCACATACAAGAAGTAGTATTGCCACCTAAGATAAGGAAAGTGATTAAATTCTCCAAGAGCATTGTTGGGGGGAAGGTTTGAGCAGCTCTCCTTTGAGTTTGATGAGAATTAAAAACCAAAACCAGGAGTCCGTCAAAACTGAGACCTGGCACATGAGGGGAGAGATCATGGAAGATGTGATGGCTTCAGCAAAGAGGCATAAAGGAAATAAAGGTTGAGGGGGCAGAGTGAAGAAGATTGAAGCAGTGAAAATGATGAGCTATGGCAATGGAAAGAACAGAAGAAGTATTGAGAGCTAGAATGAAAGAAGGGAAAACAAACACTAAAATGAGGAAAACAGAAGTTAATAAAAAGAAAGGAAGCTGAAGTAGAGTGAAAAGAATATGCTGGTGTCTCATGTCTATGAGAAAGGCAATGATGACTAGAGGAAGAACTGAAAACACACATGGGAAGGCAACTCAAAAATGAACATATAGACAAAGTCTAGTCTCTTTCCAGAGAGAGATTCTTCTGTGGGTTTCTCTTTGCTGTCTATCCAGCAGCTACCACACAGCTACATTACAGGAGTCTTCATCTGGGAAGATTAACCTCAGTGGTTTACTAAATGAAGGATTTAACACAAGATACTAAAGAACCTGGGGGAACAGGGATGAGATAAAGGGAGAAACTGCCCATAGGAATAGGACTGGATAAGACCACTGAGGGAATTCAGCACTGCTGTCGTGGCCTTGTGGTTCCATCAGGAGCTCAGGATTGTGGCTCTAATTGTGAGATACCACAGCTGGATTTAACAGCAGTCAGTTATTTGATTTTAAAAGCTTCTTTGCTTTTAAAAAAAAGAGTGTAGGGCACTTCCAGTGCCTTTCAAGGCACTTGGCAGACCTTGTCATTTCTCTTTCCCAGGCAATCACAGCAACAAGTCTGAAACAACAAGCGGCAAGAGCATTTTACCAAACAAAGAGGCCAAGCAGTGCAGAACCATCAGTCCTGACAATTTTAGTGCCAGAGATGCAAACACTCATAAAGTTTTAGGAACACGGTGGTTGCAAGCAGGTATGTTTTCATAAACATCTTGGAATTGTAATTACCTTAATGAATGCACTAAAGCAAAGGCAGAGCGTTATATAAGGAAATGCCAGATGGGAACCATAACGCAATTTGCAGATGAAATCATTTAAGAGAGGAAAAAATAATCCCAGTGGTGAGAGATCTGGAATTACGACTTGCATTCGTGGGCAAGAGGTACAAATTCTCATATCCTGAATTATCAAGAGGGGTGTTATTATATTTTCTCTGAATACATCACTGATCTGTGCTTTGATTGTTTGGGGTGAGCTTTGTTATTTTTCTTTGGAGTTTGGGCTTTTTGTTGTTGGTTGGATTTGTTTGTTGGGTTTTTTTAGTTTATTTTATCTTTCCCCAGAAAATAGGTTCTACTGAGTTTTTGTAGTGTGTATTTCCTTGAGGTACCTCACCATATCCTCTGCAAGATTTTTAACTCAGCTTAGCATAACTGAGTGTAAATAAAATTCAAAAGAATACAGAGTTAGTGAATATTAAGCAAATGCTTAGCGATACCTGGAAAAGGATAGTTTTAATTCATTTGCCATTGCACTTTCATTCTTCTATTTAATATAAGGGAACACTAACCAGATCATAAGGGATGTAATTTTCCTTCTGTACTGGGCACTGGGGAGACCTCCCCTCACATATTGGGGGCAATGCTGGGCCCCTCACTTCAAGAAAGAGGAGCAACAAGGCTGGGGAAGGGACTAGAGGGAAAGACTCATGAAGAGAGGCCAAGGGAGATGGGGGTGTTTAGCCTGGAGACGAAGATACTCAGGTGGGACCTTCTCCCTCTGTACAATTCCCTGAAGAGAGGTTGCAGTCAGGGGAGGGTCAGGCACCAGGACAAAAGAGCCTGAAGCTGCACCAGGGGAGGGTTAGGTTGGATGTTAGGAAGCCCTTCCTCACAGAAAGGGTGATCAGACACTGGAATGGACTGTCCAGGGCAGTGGTGGAGTCCCCATCCCTGGAATTGTTTAAGGACAGACTGGCTGTGGTACTTAGTGCCCTGGTCTAGCTGATTGTGGTGATGCTAGTTCCTGGGCTGGGCTTGGAGGTCTTTTCCAGCCTTGATATTTCCGTGATGAGCTGAATGTGAACTAATTCAAGACCAGGAACAATAAAACTTTTAAGAATTATTTTAAAATGCTCAAAAGCATTTAAGGAGTCCAGAGCTGGGTGTTGAACTGTTAACATAAGCAAGGTGCTGCAGTGTTCTCTTAGCAATGACACATGCCTGTTTGCATTACTGTGTCAGAGACATCTAACTGACACAGCTACAGCTTTAACTTTCTTCAATGCCCGCAGCCTGTTGTTTCACAAGCCACATCTTCATATGTGCCTTAGCATTACATTGCTCTGCCAAGAAGGTAAAAGACACAGAAACAAATAAAATATAAATGGAATGAAATGAAATAAAATGGCAGCTCTAGAGCCTTGAACCTGCCAGTTCCTCTACATTATGCAGCCCTTTTTCACTTCTACAAGTTTTTGAAAGATGTGAACTGTAGTTTCTAAGATGAGAGTATCTGATTTAATGGGGGTAATTTTCAGTTCCATTTTTAGCTTTGCCTCTAGTTTACCTCACTGAGAGCTGAGTGGGTTTCACTCACAGGGCATCCCCATTGCACAGAATGTGAGATGAAGCATGAAGTAGGAGTCATCTGCAGGCATCAGGCACATTTCAGTGTCTCAGTGCCCTAAAACCCCTCAAAAGGCTTCCAGCATACTGAATGCATTTGAGCCATCCAGCACTCACTAGTGTAAGATGAGGTTCAGTCACAGGTCATCCTTGTCCCATCCAAGTGACCCAGGTCAGACACTGGAAGCGGCCAGTCCCAGTCTGATGCCCCAGGTGTTACATGAGGTCAGCCCAAGGAACATGAGAGAAGCAAGACACAGTTGTTGGCTCAAGAAAGTCTCTCCCCAGCTCAAACTCGGATGCAATGAGCCAGTGGATCCTGGGCATCCAGAAACCATGGGCTGGGGACTTGTTTCATGAGGAAAAAGAAGAAAGACCTGAGAGCTCTGGCAGAACTTGAAGGAAGGGAACATGCAGGTGTCAAACAACTTTTGTTTAGAAGAGGATGTGGGGAGAACCCCAGGAGAATTGCTGAGTGCATCCAAAGAGCACATTGGTTCAGCATGGGCCAGGGCAGGCTCCTTTCCATGAAGGGCAGACCTGAATCACAGCTTTCTTGGAAGCACTTGCCAGACATGCAGTGGCACAGACAGGCTCTATGCAGCAGTTGCCTTGATCAGTGTCAACTGTTGTCCATCTAAAAATTCTCAGACTGCAATTCAGTGACTTACACTGGATCAAACAACAGGGAACGTGTTATCAAGTGATAAAACTCTATTTACAAATGTCCCACTCCGACCACCAGCAGCCCAGCTGCCCTTCTAGTGACTCTGATTCAATCTCCTTGCTCTAAGGGACCCTATAAAAGTCTTTCACTGAATCATAGAGTTGAAAAGGACCTTCAAAGATCATCTAGTCCAAACTCCCTACAGCAAGCAGGACCATTACTCACAAGACCAGATTGCCCAGAGCCCAATCCAGCCTGACCTTGAACGGCTCCAGAGATGGGACCTCCCTCCACCACACCTCTGAGCAGCCTGTTCCAGGGATCCACCACCCTCATGTCCAGCTTAAACTTATCCTTTTCTGTCTTATAACCATGATCCCTCATCTTATCATTCCCTGCCCTATTGAATAGTTCTTCCCACTCTCAAAGCAGAGAAACCAAATGCAGTCACTGCACTTCTTCCTTTTTCATACTCCAATCCATGTTGGATGAGGAACAAATGGAGAGAACAGCAGCCAGATGATTCAATCCTGGCTGCACATCTTCTCTCAGCTGCCAATAGCACAGGGTCTGAGTCAATGGGCTGCAACAGCTTGTCTTGTAAATAATCCTCCATCTTTTTTCTCTGCTGCAGAACTACTTAAAGCCAAAAATGCCATGACATGAGACCGTCTGCAGTCCTCTCCCCCTTGATGCTTTTTGATTGAATCATCCACATCTCACTATTACCCCCTGAGAAGAAAGAAATCAGAGAGAATGGGTTTAATCTAAGGAGTGGATAAGATGCCATGAGTAAGGTTCCCTAGTGCTTCAGAGGTGGCAAGATGCAGCCTACTGCTTCACATAACTGACAGTGTGTATTTCTCCTTCACAAAGCTGGATCCGAAAGTCTATATCTCAGCCATGGAGCTGCACTGGCTCTAGGGTGCCCTTGAGCACAGATTGCCAAACCTCTGGGTGGGGAGGCTGTGCTCTGACAGCAACTGTCACAGCAACACTGTCCTCAGATTCATGTGTTTTATCCCTCTGAAAAAGCCTCTTAGGTCATTTGCCTTCTAAAGGAGCTAAAGAAAGTGCAGAGAGCAGTCACAGCACCCAGTGTAGCTCTGTAGCTACTCAGCTGCCTGGTACCCCAGAGTACCACTGCTCAGTAGAGAGCAGCAAGAGAAGGGGAGCCAAGAGGCAAATGGAGACCAGGGACAGCAAGGCCAATCCCATGTTATTCAAGCAATACAGACCCCAAGATGGTGGCCAGGTGCAACCAAGTCTCCAGCTCAGAAAGCAACATCACAGTGATGATACCGGGACAAGACCAAGGTCAAGCTGGTGAATGGGTTGAGGTCCAGATCAAGCGACCCCCTGATAAGGCAGAGCAAAACTGTGGCTTTGCTGGAAACCAGTACTCCTTTAGTTTATGTGAGACATAGAATTAAGAACCTAAGCTGGGCTTGAATGATGCTTCCATGCCCATGGATATGGGTGAATGACTCAGATGAGAATCACACAGAATCATTAAGGCTGGAAGAGACCTCCAAAACCATCAAGTCCCACTGTGAGGCTCTAGTCATGGCCACTAAGACCATCGATGCACCTAGGCTCCTGACATCCTCGAGTTCCAGCTGTCACATGGGAAAGATGACACCCTCTCAGAAAGCCTGTGTCTCACTGCAATTTCTAAGATCTCAGGTACCCTGTGGGTCCTCAGATGGTGCTGGCCACTGGCCATGTAGCAGCAGAGCTAAACCTGTCCATGAACAGGGTTCAGATGCAGATTAGGATAGTAAACTCCATATATCACACACACATGCTAAGTTTTGAACAGCTGCTGTGTCAGTGAACTTCTACAACTTCCTTCATTTACCTAAAAGGAAGGATTAAGTGTCAGGGATTCTCTGTTGTATCTCTACAATACTGATATGACCGGACAGCGTACATAAGACTCAAGACCTTTTTGAACAGATACTGCATGAGGCCAGACAAGATACTTTGGGGCAACCAAGTGATGGGACTGTCATCTTTATACAACCAAATCACAAGTCATCACTGTCATCGTAATCTAAACAGCTATTTGCTGCTAAGGTGGTCTGCATTAACGTGGTCTGAATAGCAGACTGGCTAGATGTCCCTTGCTCATGTTGGTGTAGGTGTCAAGTTTGAGCTAAATCCTAGCAAATACATGACTACTCTTCCTCTTGACTGAGCCGTCTGAGGCACCATCACCCTACTCCTGTTGTGTCTTGAACTTCAGCAGCTGCAGACCCAATGGAGTTTGCTTTGGCACATCTGAATAGAGGAGTGGTATTGCTCCCAAAACTGACTTTTAAATACTTCCTTAGTATTTATATATTATATATACACACACATAAATGTATCAAGGAGCTAGGTAAACAATGGTTTCAGGCAAAGGGTTCAAGCTGGGAAAGGAGAGATTTTGGCTGGAAAATAGGAAAACTTCTTCAGTGTGAGGGTGGTTGATGGCTGGAATGCGCTGTCCAGGGGGGTGGTGGGGGCCCCATCCCTGGAGTCCATTAAGGTCAGGCTTGATGAGGCTCTGAGCAACTCGACCTAGGTAGAGTTGTCCCTGTGTAGGGAGGTTGGATAAGATGACCTCTAGAGATCCCTTTCAGCCTAGAATATTCTATAATTCTAAACACAAAATTCCTACAGAATGTCAGTGCCAATGGAAGTGATGGCCAAATTTGTATGTCTCAGAGTGCAGAGATATTCAAAACTCACTAAAACCTTCTGTAAACTTCCTTCTTCAAGGTATCACAAGTCAGAAAGCCAAAAATGCTATGGAAAAGAACAATTACAGAATCACAGAATCATTAGGGATTGGAAGGGACCTCGAAAGATCATCTAGTCCAATCCCCCTGCAACAGCAGGATCACCTAGACCAAGTCACACAGGAACACATCCAGGTGTGTCTTGAACATCTCCAGTGAAGGAGACTCCACAACCACCCTGGGCAACCTGTTCCAGTGCTCAGTCACCCTCACCGTGAAGAAGTTTCTTCTCAGGTTGATGTGGAACCTTCTATGTTCCAGCTTACAACCATTGCCCCTTGTCCTATCACCAGATGATAGGCTCCATCCTCCTGACACCCACCCTTCAAATATTTATAGACATTAATGAGGTTAAATCAATGTTCTCTTAAAAAAAAAAATCTGTCTGAAGACATCTCTGGATACCCTCCGTTTCAAGAAAACCTGGATGTTTTATTTATTTTATTTAACTGAAACATCCCAGACACTCATGGTTTTTATAGTAATTATGACAACTTCTTCACAGTGAGGGTGACAGAGCACTGGAACAGGCTGCCTAGGGAGGTTGTGGAGTTTCCTTCTCTGGAGATGTTTAAAACCCGCCTGGACATGGTCCTGTGCAACTGGATCTAGGTGATCCTGCTGTGGCAGGGGGATCGGACTAGATGATCTTTTGAGGTCCCTTCCAATCCCTAATGTTCTGTGATCTGGTTCCTCAGAAGATGCTAATTATCATTGGCTTTTATTTAACAATAAATTTTCATCTATATTCTAGAACATACTCCTGATTTGCTTTTTATCAGTTAAATGACCTCACTTTTCAACTTATCCAGAATTGTATGTAAGCATCTTATAATTGTTTCTAATTTCCTTTTGAGCTCTGCCAGTCTAAGCTGTCGCTAAGCACTCAATTAAATTTCAATCTCAAGAGACAGCTATTCCATCCAGAGTTTGTAATAGTTGATCACACAGTTTATAATAGATTTGATATCACTCAAAGCATAGGGCTGCGCAATTTCCCTCAGCAATATGACTCACCTACTTTTATCCCCCATAGTTCTCAAAATAAGCTCTTTCTAGCTGTCACAAAAATAGGTTATCTGGATTTTTAAATATATGGGGGGAGTTAGCAATGTGAGGAGGACCAAGACCAGACTTATGCTCAGTTTCTGTTCAAAATCCACCAAGAACCTTGCCAAGAAGAAACAGGCAATGACAAGCTGAGCTTTCTTGATGGTCTCTACGCACACAAGAGGCTTTACTGGGGGTTTCCTCTCATACACTAAGCACCAGGCTACAGTTTGCATAAGGTTGGCTCTCTGCATTCTCCATGGATCAGAGGCCCTGCTGCCAGGGCAGTCACTCATTAGGATGGGGGACTGGATGTCTTACCTGGTTCCTTAAGGGACTTGGTTCCACAGGTGTCTTTACAGCTCTGAAGCACTTTGACGGTGGTGACTACAAAGACGTGTTCTGTCATATCCTACAGCTGACACTGATCTGATAAAGGGCTCCATTGTTTCAGGGGAAGGCTAGGGTTCTACACAACTGTCCAGAAAACCTGCTGATCACCCTAATAATCAGTCTGCTGATGAAGGGAGACTTTTCTTTCAGATGTCAGTGATTTGAGTATGCTGGAATTTTGAAGGCTGTTTTCTGTTGATGAGTCTGTCAGTTGGTTGCCTCCCATATGATCTCAGTTTTGAATGCTCCACTTGCAGGTTGTCAGTTAACACTTGCAGGTGTTTCAGAGACCACTGGTTTCTTTATACTGTGTGAAATACATGATCCCTGATGCAACCACCTCTCTGTAGAGACTCATAGCATGCAGTAGCACAGATGACACGCTGACTGGCCTGTCCCCAGTGCATTTTAATCATCACTGTTTACTGAGATCCTGCCATCACCTGTCAGCTGAGGAAAGCTGCAGGAGGATCTTGCAAGACTGAGTAACAGGAAAACATCATGGCACATGCTGTGTAGGTAGTGACTCTGGAATCAATTGCCCAGAGAGGTTGTGGCTTCCCCCTTCCTAGAGGTGTTCAAAGCCAGTTTGGATGAGGCCTTGAGCAACTAGGTCTAGTTAAGAGGCATCATTTCTCATGACAAGGGGTTGAAGTGTATGATTTCTGAGATCCCCTCAAACCTGAGCCAGTCTGTGATTCTGTGGAGCGTAAACCACACATAGAGCAGTCAACAGTTTACACCAAAAGTTGCCTGACCTGATCCTGGATCAGAAGCAACATGAATAGTGTTGGCCATGCACTCCTTGGCTTCCATTAAGAAACTTCTATTAAATAAATAAATAGATCAACAAATAAATAAATCTAGGTACTAACTGTGAAGTGGCTACCAGAAAATGCTTAAATATGCTTTCTCAGCTGTCTATAAATTATTTACATCGAGCTTTTATCTAGCCCAGATGAACCTACAGTTAATGGCATCGTCAGAAAAGAAAATAAAGGATTAAGGAAAACTACATCATGTGCAGGAAGAAAAGCCAAAGGGACTCACTACTGCACTGAACTACGCCTGAGAGAAAAGCCAGCATTCACTGCACTGCCAAAGCATGTAAAACTTTACAGTGAGCCTGCTGGTTAGGGTTGAGCCCAGACTTTGGGATCACAGCTTTGACCTCTGAGCTTCGAAAAGGTGAGTCAGTCTGCTTTTCAAGCTTTGTCCTCCTGGAGTTCCTCACCCAGTGTATAACTCCTCACCACAGGGCAGCTGATGGTGTGATGTGGAGGACACTGAAGGGAAATGCAACTTCCTTGATTTTACTGCTGGTTCAGAAACTGTCCTACAACATATTAGATGCCCCCATCCTTCAAGAGTTGATTTCTGTGGGAAAGTATTCATTCATCACCCACTCAGCATTGTTTCTTCTCCCAAATTACTAATGATAGGATGAGAAGGAATGGCCTCAAGTTGCATTGGGGGAGGTTTAGATTGTATCTTAAGAAGTAGTTCTTTCCTGAGAGAATGGTTGGGCACTGGAACAGGCTGCCAGGCAGGTCATGGAGTCACCATCTCTGGAAGTGTTTAAAAAACAAGTAGAAGAGCACTTGCGGCCGTGGCTTAGGGGTTAGGGAGCTGTTGATCTGAAGGCTGGACTTGATGATCCTCGAGATCTTTTCCAGCCATTATGTTTCTATGATTCTATGGTGAGGAGTTTCTAGACAACTTCCCTTCCCAGATCCTAAGACTAAGGTCACTTCCGATTGCACGTGCTTTAAAGAATGGCCCTTTCACAAACCTTTAACTGATTAAATACTCACATGTTTAGTTGGTACACAGGACCTGAGCTGGGGGTCTCTGAAGTTTGTTATCCTTTATTAAGAGTCTGTGAAAGAAAAGAAACACCTTTTGCCATCACCCTAAAACTTTTCTCTGCTGTATTCATTCTTTTTATTACCAATCCAATGAAACACCACAAAAACATACAGAGAGAAGTTTTAGAGCAAAACTAAGCATGAATATTTTTCTCTCTGCAGCACCTGGTTTTAATTTTCAGGTATTTGTTCCCCCAGATAGAAACTTTCCATCAGTTGAGGGGTTGTTTCTGAGTGAAACAGTGTTTCTTACGGAAAGTATTCAGATGCATAAAGTAGATTCCAGCAGCAAAACCGTAAAGATCATAACAGACGTTAAATCTTTCCCAGACTGAGGAGATGCCTAAATCCAGAATGTTCCAATGAAAGGCTCCTCTAAGGAAAGAAATCCCTTCCTAAAATGCTATTAATGCTCAGCTTCTGGAAAGCAACAGGGTTTCAGACATTCCCCTGCAGTCAGCATTTCTGACCAGCTGCTCCCTGCTCTGCACATTGGCTGTTGCTGTGCTCAGCTGTCCTCAGGCAGTGGCTCCCTACCAGGGAGGGAAAGTCACCATGTTTCTGCCAGATCCTTCTGCTAGCCCTGGCAGTTGTGCTGGCAGAAAGCAGGCAGCAGTGCAGGGAAAGGGAGGGAGATCATACAATCATTAGGGATTGGAAGGGACCTCAAAAGATCATCTAGTCCAATCCCCCTGACACAGCAGGATCACCTAGACCAAGTCACACAGGAACACATCCAGGCAGGTCTTGAACATCTCCAGTGAAGGAGACTCCACAACCCCCCTGAGCAGTGTGTTCCAGTGCTCAGTCACCCTCACTGGGAAGAAGTTGTTCTCATATTTATATGGAAACTTCTACGTTCTAGATTACAACCATTGCCACTCATCCTATCACTAGATGACACTGAGAATAGCCCAGCAACATCGTCCTTACACCCATCCCTCACATATTTATAGACATTAATGTGGTCAGCCCTCAGTCTCCTCTTCTCCAAGATAAAGAGACCCAGCTTCCTCAGCCTCTCCTCATAAGGGAGGTGCTCCACCTCCTTCGTCATCCTCCTTACCCTACGCTGGACTCTCTCCAGCAGCTCCACATCCCTCTTGAACTGAGGAGCCCACAACTGGACACAATACTCCAGGTGTGGTCTCACCAGGGCAGAGTAGAGGAGGAGAAGAACCTCTCTCGATCTGCTAACCACCCCACTTCTGATCCGCCCCAGGATGCTGTTGGCCCTCTTGGCCACAAGAGTGCTCTGCTGGCTCACAGTCATCCTGCTGTCCACCAGGACCCCCAGGTCCCTTTGTCCTAAACTACTCTCCAACAGGTCAGCCCCCATCCTATACTGGTACCTGGGGTTGTTCTTGCCCAGATGCAAGACTCTACACCTACCCTTGTTATACTTCATATTAGTGTAGGACCTCCTATGTTCCAGCTCACAGCTGTTGCCCCTTGTCCTATCACTAGATGACACTGAGCAGAGCGTGGCTCCACTCTCCTGATACTCACCCTCTCCATGTTCATAAACATTAATGACGTCGTCCATCCGTCCCCCTCCCTCCAAGACAAAAGGTGGATGGTAAAGCAAAAATGAAAACTAAGCAAAGGGATTAAAAGAACAGTGGGAAATCACAGGAACCTCTCCTTCATAAAATACAATAAAATCTAAAGTACTTAAAGGAGAAACGTGGTGTTTCGGCAACTCCTTACGCTGGAGTTACTAGAAACACTGAAACCACAAGTAAACCTCAGGGCAGACCAAGAGAAAACAAGTTTCACCCAGTCCCTTCAGGTAGAAACAACTCCAACTCTTTGTGGAAAATCAAGCCATCAGGTTTTCACCTGAAGGCGGAGTTGCCTGTGTGAAATTGCATGAGATACAGGTTTAAAGCAATAAAGCTTAGGTCAAGCCATATGAATCTTTCAGAAGGTCACCTGGCAACGTTCACTAGGCTGCTCTTCATGCCTCATTGTAATTTAATTCTGGCCTTTATGGTGGACCAATTTTATAACTTGGCTGAGGAGCTGCTGTTTAATTTCTGCCAGCTAAAAGCACTATCACAACCATGACATTTTAATAACAATGGTATATTCTATCAATCATCAACCAGTATAGCAACAAGGGTGTTATAAATAGAGGTACAGGTATTGCCTATCCATGTAAACACTGGTTTGCTTTAATCTAATATATTTAGGATTTCCTTGTACATTTTAAAAGAACATCATTATTACTTTGATCCAAGTGCAAGAATGTTTTACTGGAGGTACCTGCCAACAAACTTGACTCTGTCTTGTAGTGACACCTAGATGAAATAAAGATGAATGAATAAAATGTATTTTCTCCTTAAAAATTGGAGTCAAAAGGGAAACCTTCTTTCAGGTCCTTGCCCCAGGGACTGCTAATGCGTATTGCATGAATCGATCAGAGAACAAAAGAGGAAAGCATGCAGAAAATGGAATTCTAGATTAACTTGTTCCTTTTCCAAGGGGAAAACATTTATCACCAGCTCCAGAACCATGTTTCTTTCAACCAACAACAACAGGCTGAATGTAGACAATGCCAAGCTCCACATCTTCAGCTCCTGCTTTGCCTGGAGGATGGGGCTGTTATCTTGGACAGGAAAGTCTCTTTGAAACTGAGAGGACTCTAGTGTTTCAGCTTTGTAAGGACACTCACACTTTCAGAGAAAAAGATAGGAGCTACCACAATAATATTTGTTTCTTCTTTCCAGTTACTGGTTTTGAAAACCAGAACTGGTTTAGAGTTAACTGAAGTGGTTTGTCAGTGTTGTGTCAAGAAAGGCTTAGAAAGAAATGGGAGAAGATGGACCAGGGACATGGCAGGGGGCACTATGGCTACCACGATTCTCCAGGCATCCCCTTATGCCCCCCTCTCTTTCATGGCAGTCTTTGTGAGTTAAACTGCCAACGTGCAACAGAGCAGAGTCAAGGAACAGTCACAGACCTATTCCCAAATCATGACGACTTTACCCACACACAATCCTCAACAGAAACTCTCTCCGTGGGCAGTGAGTTCCCCATTTGATAATTGCAATTCGATTAAACTAGAACCGTGCGTTCTGGGAGACAGGGTACCAGTGGGCAGCACATGCTGGCAAGGAAAGCACCGCATCTGAATTAGCACCATAAGTCCTCCTAGAAGTTACACTTAAGTAAAAGGCAACGTATAGGCTACTACCCTGAGCCACCGATGGTGAGGAAGTGCAGGGGTCAGGCTACACAATCCAAGTTTTTCAGAAGCTGCCAGTCCCACCTCACAACAGCCTTTGGAGGGAACCAGCCCCAGTGAAGGGATTGTTGTGTTGAGATGATCCCTGGGCAGTGTGCCGGTGCCCTTCTTGCCACTTTCCTCAGGGGCCATTCTTTGTTAACACAGATGAAATAGCCTGGCATTTCTAGGCCGTGCTGTTCTGTATCTGAGTTTAGTCAGAGACAAGACATCCACTCACCTCGAAGTTTAATCTCTCTTGAATGTCTCTTTCAATATGAATCAAAGCTCCTGCTTATTATTATTATTTCACCAATGGGGAAGCTGAGGTGCGATTCAAATGTTAAACTTCACTCATTTTCACATATTTACCCTGTAATCTTAAAACAGGTTTCAAATTATCTTCAACCATACACACAAACCCTTCCATGATTAGAGCTGCCATTTGTTGCATTAGTACCTTATAGTTAGCAAATACACAGATACACAGATTACCAGAGGTTGGAAGGGACCTCCAGGGGTCACCGAGTCCAACCCCCATGCTCGAGCAGGTTCATAAAACCTAAGATGAGTTAAACAGAAACATATCCAGGTGGGTCTCAACAGTCTCCAGAGAAGAAGACTCCACAATGTCCCTGGGCAGCCCCTTCCAGTGCTCTGTAACCTTTACAGTAAAGAAGTTTTACCTCATACTGAGATGGAACTTCCTGTGCTGCAATAGTGCTTTAAATATTTGCCTGGTTGCTTTATTTAGCTAATTTATTTCTAACATCATATTTGCAAACTGGATTCCAAAGGAAAGAAAATATTTGTTTGTCTCTGAAACGTAAAATAGTAGATTTTATTTCCCCATTAAGTTATGGGAAATATTAGCAAAACCAACCTTTCAGTAACTTGAATCTCTACTTGATTTCTGCAGAATCTCATCATTTCACAGAATGTTACAGGTTGGAAAGGACCTGGAAAGATCTAAGTCAAATCCCCCCCCTGCTGGAGCAGCACCTGGTGTACCCAGACTGTCTCAAGATATGCTGTCCTATGGGGGGCTCAAACCCATGACCCTGGGACTCAGAGTCCCATCTCTGCCAACTGAGCCAGCCAGGTGCCCCCAATTTAAGAAGTTTACGTATCCTGCTGCAGACAAGAGTACGTTACTCATACATCAAACAGTGATCAACGTAGGGTTCTTTGTTCTGAAGAGATCGACCAAGGATTTCTGGGTAACAACAAAAACTGGTGTTTGAAAAAATAAAATCTAAAACAGATTCTTATATTTATCCACATCACCCACTCCGTTGTGTGAGCATCCGTGTCCATGCATGCGTGCTTGTGCCTGTACTTACGTACAGCGAATTCTCTGTCTTCACTGACAATCATTTTACCATTTCTTTTATGCCATTGGGTATTTATATCTGAAGATATTTATGGCAGTACAACTACGTGAAGCACATAGACACTTCATATCCATCTGTCTTACTAACCAAAAACAGGACCAAAGACGTCTGATTTATACGCACTAAGTTATTATAAATGCAGAAGAAACTACCCTGTGTGCTTCAACCCTTCATCATCAGCTGTATGAATAGGTTGTTATTTTTTCCTTTTCAAAACTTCTGAGTGAAACTCTGACTGTTCAGAAGTATTTCCCTCCATCTTTTACTGCCTCTAGGAGGGTTTAAGATAACCTGGAGAAGAGCATACTCAGAGGGGACCTTCTCCCTCTTTACAACTCTCTGAAGGGAAGTTGTAGTCACGTGGGGGTCAGGCTTTTCTTCAAGGCAAATAGCACCAGGCAAGAGGGCAGGGACTGAAGCTGCACCAGGGGAGGGTTAGGTTGGATGTTAGAAAGCCCTTCCTCATGAAAAGGGTGATCAGACACTGGAATGGACTGCCCAGGTCAGTGGTGGAGTCCCCATCTCTGGAGGTGTTTAGGACAGACTGGATGTGGCCCTTCGTGCCCTGGTCTGGCTGATTGTGGTGATGTTAGGTACGGGGCTGAGCTGGTTGATCGTAGAGATCTTTTCCAGTCTCAACAATTCCATGATTCTGTGACACATGAGTTTTGGTACACTGAGCTTCACATCTTTCTTCTAGGTTAAGAGAGTAATGGGATTTAGGTTATGTTTGGGTTAGAGACTAGCACTCCAAGACCCAATTCTGATGCCTTGAGCTTGAAGCAGAGCTACTACTTCTGAACGAGAGATTTGACACCAGCTATCGTGAGGAGCTGTTATTCTGTGTCACTGGGCCAGACCATTTATGGTCAAATATATTTGGAGGTTGTAAACTTTCAGCCTCAAATCCTCTCTTTAAGAATCTTGTGCCAGGTACCTGGGAAATTGCCAAGAAAGACAAAACTAAATTCCACCTTCTGTTTGCCTGCTTGCAAAGGGCTTCAGCTTTCATTGACTCCAATGCTCAGAGCCCTCAGGGGTCTGGGCATTTACTCTGAGATTACAGGGGAGGTATGGATCTCAGATGAACAGATGTAGAAATGATTCTACACAGAATCATCTCAAAGGTGGAAAAGACCTTCAAGATCATCAAGTCCAACTGTCTGCCCTACAATCCCAAACCACATAATCATCTCCTGAAACACCATGTGGGCCCATTTGTTAAAGCTTTCCAGAGATAGTACCTCCATCTCCTCTCTGGGAAGCCTGTTCTAAGGCCTCTCCACTCTTTCTGGAAAGAAGATTTGCCTAATATACAATCTGAACCTTCCCTGGCACAACCTGACCCCATTTCCTCTTGTTCAATCACTAGCCCCTAGGGAGAAGATGCAAAGATTTTACAGGATGCTGCTGGGTTTGGTTGGCAACTCTAAAGGAGAAGAACATTTGTAGAACCATGCCATGCCAGCTGAGCTTCAAACCACTGTGCTATGGACAGCAAGATACCATTGCTTGTGCCGTGTTTGAGGGATTGACTGGAGTATGTGGAATGCTTAGATCTTGTAGTGATCTGTGTGCACTAGCAAGACATCACCTTTTCCAGTTGTGCTAATGCTTTCTAATACAGCCCTGTTTGTAGAGACCACAGGCAGTGGTGTCATCACTTCACATCAGGACCGTGGTCACAAGAAGAGGTTGAAAGGTGAACAGATCTCTTTTTTCCTAATTATTAGTTATTTCAAATGTTATTTAGACATATGTTGTTTTAAATTAAGTAAAGAAATGGATGAATGAGCCATTTGTGGGATGCATTCCTCTAGTTCATAGAATCACAGAATCATCATGGCTGGAGAGGACCTCCAGGATCATCAAGTCCAGCCCTCAGACCATGGCCTCAATTGCTCTAGCTATAAACACCTCCAGGGATGGTGACTCCATGTCCTCTCTGGGCAGCCTGTTCCAGTGCCCAACCACTCTCTCAGGAAAGAGCTTCTTCTTAAAGTTATTGATGTCTCCATTACAGGGCAAAGGAGAAGTTACAAAGAGGGGATGTGCACACCTGCAGCACTGAACAGCTCCTGCCTCTAGCATCTACTAAGTAAACTCTCCTTCTTTTTTATTCTTTCTTAACATATGCACATCTGCATTAACACCTTTATTTTCTTCTAATTTGAAGACAAATTACAATTTTTTGAGAGCACAACAGATTTTATACTCCAGCTGTTTTTCCATGTCCTAGTTGTAATTTTCCTATAGCCAGATGTTTGCAGTTCAGTTGAATAATCTTTCTGGCACCTAGTCACAGGAACAGCTGCAGATACGTTCCTGCAGATCTATCATCCTATGCACTGCTGTAAAATCTTGCCCATAATTTAGCAAGATGAAGAGCACTGTCATACAAATACAGAAAAGTTCCTATAATTGAAATGAAGAGACTGGATTTTGCATCCTGTACTGAGCCACAAATATGTCTTTGGGAATAGTAATGGAATCATAGAACCACAGGGGTGGAAGTGACCTCCAAAGGTCATCTAGTCCAAAGCCCCGCAGCAAACAGGGACACCACTTACCAGACCAGAGCCCCCATCCAGCCTAACCTTGAATGGCTCCAGTGTTGGGGCCTCTGCCATATCTCTAGGCAGCCTGTTCCAGGGATCCACCACCCTCAGATTAAGGAACTTTTTCATCACATTCAGACTAAATCTACCCTTCTTCATCTTAAAACCACGATCTCTCACCCTATCTTTACACACCCTATTGAGTAGTTCTTCCCTAGTCTTTGTATAGGCACTTTTGCTTTATTTCTGAAGACTTGAGCAGGCAGAAGCCTAAAATACTATCACTTGAATGAAGATGTTGAAGGTAAGCTGTCATCTAAAAAAGAATGTTGTTTGGACATTTTCCAACAGAAGGTTTTTCTGACCGGCAACTGTTGATTTCTCTAGAGCATAATATCACATAGAAATATATTGATTTCAAAGACAGTGTAGGAAACCTTCACTCCAGTCTTGACACTGAGAAAGCCCAAAGAGTTGGCTGGCCTAGAAACAGGACAGCCAGAGACGAGTGGTTTCATTGTCCCCATACCTGTGTCCAACAACCTGTGTCTGGGGTTTCCTTCTACAAATAAATTTCCCTCTTAGATACTGACTAATTTGGGATTGGGATTGATTAGTAAATTCCAGTTGAACACTACTGATTTCTTGTTACTATTGTTAGTTTTTAGCAATTTTGTAGCAAACTAAAAATTACTAGGATTTACGGCTCTTTCAGTTCCATTTCAGAGCCATGTATGACAAAAATCACAGAATTATTATTGAGGCTGGAAAAGACTTCTAAGACCTTCAAGACCAGCCCATGACCTAACATCACCACAATCAGTCACACTAGTGCACTAAGGGCCACAGCAAATCTGACCTTAAACACCTCCAGGGATGGAGACTTCACCTGGGTAGTCTATTCCAGTGTCTGACCACTCTTTTCGATGAGGAAGGGCTTCCTAACATCCAACCTAACTCTCCACTGGCAGCTTCAGGCCCTTTCGTCTTGTTGCTAGTTGCCTGGGAGAAGAGCCCGACTCCCACCTGACTACAACCTCCCTTCAGGGAGTTGTAGAAAGGGAGAAGGTCCCCTTTGAGTGCCCTCTTCTCCAGGCTAAACAATCACAGCTGCCTCCCCTCATCAGACTTTCCCTCCAGTACCTTCCCCAGCAACTCCTAGACCCGCTCTTGTCCTTCAATCTCCTTCTTGAAGTGAAGAAACTGCCCCCAGTTCCCGAGGGGAGGCCTCCCCAGCACCCAGTACAGGGGGAGAATGACATCCCTAGCCCTGCTGGCCACACTATTGCTGATCCAAGCCATTGCCTTTTTTGCCACCTGGGCACCTTGCTGGCTCCTGTTCAGGCAGTTGTCAACCAGTACTGCCAGGTCCCCCTCTGCCAGGCTGCTCTCCATCCACTCACCTCCCAGTCTGTAGCTGCAGGGTGGTTATTGTGGTCAAAATGTGGGACCCTGCACTTGGCCCTGTTAAACCTCATTCTGTTGGCCTCTGCCCATTGACCCAGCCTGTCCAGATCTCTCTGCAGCATCTTCCTCCCCTCCAGCAGATCGACACTCCCCCCAAAGTTGGTGTCACCCACAAATTTACTAAGCAGACTTGATCACCTCATCCAGGTCAACAATAAAGATGTTGAATGGAACTAGGGCCCGGCACTGATCCCTGAGGGACACCGCTGGTCACTGGACACCAACTCTATACAGCACCGTTCACAACCACTGCCTGTACCCAGCCATCCAAATAGTTTTGTACCCAGCAGAGGATGCACCATTCAAGGCCAGAGAAACTGTTTGTTCTTTAAATGTTTGTATATGGCCTGTCAAATACACAAACCACTTAAAGAACTGGTGCTTATGACTAAGCTTTGAAGAACTGCTACCATACTTGCAGAACTATCGGGAGCATTCAACTTCAAAATTAGCTTTCATTAGAATATTTCATTTAAAAATTAATTTAGGAAGCAATTGTTCCCCCTGCCCTGACATGGAGAATTTAATCTCTCTAATACCTTTAATGAAAAACAGAAGAACATGATTTCTGACACTCTCAGTCTCCCTATCTGTCATTTAGCATCAATTGTGCTCCAAGAGATTGTGATAACCTGCTAATCATTTTCAAGACTGGATGCTACACAATAAAAACAAGTCACAGCCAGTTGGAGCAGTATCTTAAAATAGGGTTTTGTGTTAGATTTTTATCACTTTTATTGGGACTTATAATCTGTTAAATTGGAAATTTGGTTAATATCACTTCTATACTTGCTTTAGAGAACAGGAAAATTAATTGCTCTCCTAATCTTTGTGCAGCTGATAGCTTTAAGCTAATTGTCCTGTTGCATACAAATCCTGATGCTTCATCATAGCACTAAAAACAAATAGTGATTAAAAGAGAAGTAATTGTGGAGATAGTTTGCCATCTTAGGATAAGTTATCCCAAGTGAATTTATTTCAGCACCTCTTACTGGAAAAACCCAAAACAGGAAGATTATCACAGATTCTTTTCCTAAGCAAACAAAAATTTATCTTCATACTGAAAAACCTGGGTTTAAAATTTGGTGCTGACTAGTTTAAATTACACTCTTTAGTGTGTAAAACATAGATTTCCTATTTAAAATGTGTAATTTGTCTGCTTTCCTATTTGTATTTCTATTTAGAGTGATTCTCTCATGAAGCAGTAGTCTATGCTCTGCAGATGTTTGACCCATTCTAAGAAGAGTGGTGCATAGAATCACAGAATTATTGAGGCTGGAAGATATCTCCGAGATCATCCAGCCCAGCCCAGGACCTACCATCACCACATCAGCCAGACCAGAACACTAAGGGCCACAGCCAGTCTGTCCTCAAACACATCCAGGGATGGGGATTCTACCACTGCCCTGAGCAGTCCAGTCCAGGGTCTGATCCCCCTTTCTTGTGAGGAAGGGCTTTCTAACATCCAACCTAACCCTCCTCTGGTGCAGCTTCAGGCCCTCCCCTCTCATCCTGTTGCTGGTTGCCTTGGAGAAGAGCCCAGCCCCCACCTGACTACAAGCTCCCTTGAGGTAGTTATAGAGCTACCTATAGTAGCTTTATAGTCTGTGGCTGCAGGAGTTATTGTGGCCAAAATGTAGGAGCCTGCACTTGGCCCTGTTAAACCTCATCCCCCTGGCCTCTGCTCATTGATCCAGCCTGTCCAGATCTCTCTGCAGCATTCTCCTACCCTCCAGCTGATCGAAAATAGTGCTTTGGCTGCCACTTGAAGCAGCTCAGCCTTCAGTATTTCATATTATAAAGCATGTCTAGCTTAGGAAATACTATTTTTCAAAGAAAGTTTTAAATATATCAAGAGATTTGGTGAAGACAATATTTACAACACTGGTGACAGTCAAGAAATAATCAATACAGTGGGCTAATGAAAACTGTTAGACAGGTTTTCTTTGCTGTTATAAATAGTGCTGCCCCATTGTCTTAAATAACATAAATTAGCACTCCTGACTTTGTCAGCTACTGGCCCAGGGTCTGAACCTGTCCTGATTAAATCACTTAGCAGAGCTATTACTAAAACAGTTAATTTCTGTATGTCACTCTGTTGTGCCCATATTCCACCCGCAAGGCTACTCCCACAGTCTGCTTATAAAGGGTGGGAGGGAATGAAACTTCTCTGCGTGCCAATCCAAATCTGGGATTATTTTAAGACTGCACAACACCAGCTTTAGAGAATTTATTAAGAAAAACGTGTATGTTCTTGTTTAGAGAAGAACTGGTTAGATCTACAATATAAAACTGAGGGTTGGGAAGTAAAATTCAACAAGGACAAATAACTTGGAGCACTGAGGGTTGTTTTCCAAGTTCCCTCAATTTGAATTTTACTTTATCTAGTCCTCTACTTTCCTGATGCAAAAAATCTATCTGCTGACTCCTATCAAACAAAAAAAATAAAACATCAGGCATCACTATTGGTCACCAATATTTATAAACAGGCAGAAATTACTTGGCTTTATCAATTGTTTACGTTCATTTTAATTTAAACTGAAAAGTCACACTAGTGAGTCCAAGGAAAATAAAGGAGATCATAGAATGTTCTAAGCTGGAAGTGACCTCTAGAGGTTGTCTAGTTCAACCTCCCCACACAGGGACAACAACACCTAGGTCAGGCTGCTCAGAGCCTCATCAAGCCTGACCTTAAATGAATCTAGGGTTGGGGTCCCCACCACCTCCTCAGGCAGCCCGTTCCAGCCATCAACCACCCTCACACTGAAGAACTTTTTTTCCAATATCCAGCATAAATCTGTCCTTTCCCAACTTGAACCCACTGCTCCTCGTCCTATTCCTACAAACCCTCTTGAACAGACCTCCCCTTGCCTTAATGCAGGCTAAAGAACATTCAAGTCCTTGACTCCATTCACAGAACATAAGCTTTTTCCTCAGTTCTTTGTGGGGTCTTATCAATGATATTCAAGTTCTAGGAAAGGATTAGTAAGAGAGAAAAAATTTTGATCTTTTCACTCCCACTTCAGTAGAGCTAAGTTCAAGCTAAAAATCCCACAACATATGCACATTGAGTGAACTTTGCTCATGAGAAGCGGTGGAGTTGGTTGAGAATTGTCCAACAAAGCCACTTCAATATGAATAAAAAGGTGGGTTTTCAAAACACATCTCAGAACTATTTTCTGTGGATTGTTACTAAAGACCCTTTCAGCTCCCCTGCAGGGCTCCATGGCTTCCAGAACACATGACAAGAGAGGACAGATGCCACCCTTTCACAAAGGACAGATAAACAGCGCTGTGATTAAATTCACACTGCCAAGAGGTTAGATGATAATTACACAGTAGATATTTGAGAGCTGAAAAGTTAAATTAACCTATCTATCATATAAAGCAGGAAAGAACAATTTATAAGTTCTTGAAATGAACAAAGTATTAGGAGTTCTCAGAGTTCTTCCAGAGAGTAACACAAAGAGAAGCACTCAAATCAAAACGTCACTGCTTTGACAGGCAGAGAGTGATTGTCCAAACGCAAACGAACACACAGAGCACTAAATAATGTATTGGGGCTTGAATAATTGAAATAGGGCAGGAATTCATGTGGCTTCCTAGAATACATCGGGCTCAGCTGACTCAATAAAATATGATTTTCTAAGGACTATCTTGATAGTTACTCTAGGAAGAAAGAAAATGGGTTTGAGCAGCAGAGCATCACAGGATTGTGTGGGAGTACAGTAGACAATGTCCTTGGCAGCAGCCCTTGTCTTGCCCTACCATTGCCATCCCTTCTGTTTTCTGCTACTCTTATTTCTAGTTTCCCCCATTTTCACCCTTTACCTGTTACTTAATGATCTCTTACCCTGTTCTGTTACAGAGGGAAGTCTAGAGTTTCATTTTCTACAGGATTTACTTTTCTCTCCTCTTTCCAGCACACATCTTCTTTCACAGATGGCAAAAGCCAGATGAACTGAGTTTACAATTGGCAGTGTTTTAGGATTAGGAGTCTTTACCACACGCTCATTCCGATGAGACATTCAGTGCAAACTTTTGGGATAAGTGTTAAATGCAAATGTTTAAGCTAGATAATTATTTTATATTGCATTGAGTGGGAGTCTAAATAGTATTTAGAGAAACATTAGAAGCTAAGACATGAACTAGTTGATTGTTATTTTATCTGTACTGTCTGGATGTGCAAGGTTTGGAAATGGGTTGCTCAGAAATATATGGCTTCAGTTTTCCTAAAAGCTTTTCGATAACACATTATGTTTCCAAGCAAGATATCCACATTTTTGTGCCCACACCAGCCAAAACCAGTAAGAAAAGATCTAAGTTACACAACATAATACACTGAATGAAAGCTCTTCCCAGTGAGAAAGCGTTTTATTTTGTAAAAGCTAGACTGTTGCATAATTTTGTGTTGAAGACTCTTCTTCTATCTGACAAATATTTGGATTTAAATAGTACATGGACATAGAAAGAACCACACAGGTGACTGGATCCAGGATCAGAATCACAGAATCGTTGGAGTTGGAAGAGACCTGTAGAGATCATCTAGTCCAACTGCCCTGCTAAAGCAGGATTTCAATTTATTTGGAAAGCAAGAGAGAAAACATCTCTTGAAGATTCTGCATCAGATCAAGAAACTGTTCCTTGGCTCTGTCATCCACAGCCCCACCTTCTGAAAATTGTTTTGAGAAGGTAAGAGGCATCACATGAGAGATGTTGGTTGAAGAAGGTGACAGGAGTCATGTGGGTACTCTCGGGATAACAGTCTTGAGACCAGGGCCACTGACACACTTAAGCAGTTACTGAGGACCCATCCTATCAAAGATGCTAATTCTATCCGAGGACATAATAGAATCATAGACTGGCCAGGGTTGGAGGGGACTTTAAAGATCATCTAGTTCCAACCCCCCTGCATACACAGGGACACCTCGGCTAGATCAGGTTACTCAGGGCCCCAGCCAGCGTGGCCTCGTACACTCCCAAGGATGGAGTAATTAATTAATAGCAATTAACATCAGCTGTCAAGTGCAGCTTGACAAAGGTTTCTCCACTCCCACGAGTTCTTAGTGAGATCTTCTAACAATCAGAAACGCTACCATCACTAGCTCAGTGCTCCGTCAGAACTAACCTCCCCGCATTCGGTTTCTCAGCTTTCTTTACTTACCCAGTCCACATAGTCAGCAGCTGCTGCACTATCACACAGGGGTTTTTTCTCACCTACCTTATTGTAATTCCATGATTCCTCTTTAGTATCACACATATATTTCAGAAGTGCCTTGTACTGGCTTTTTCTAACCTATTAAGTGTGAGAAGCAATTCTAGGTGCTCAAAAATCCTCTGTGTTGCTGAGCTGTTGGAAAGGTCCTTGGCAGATGTTTAGTGCTAAAACTCTGACGAGTTCCTTCACGTGTCTAGAGATTAATGATGATTGTTGGCTTTTTTAGCCTTTGGCAGCATTTTTTTAGGGTGAAAACATATTGAACAGTAAGCTACAAAGTGACAGCTGAGGAGCCATCAGGTAAGCTGCAGAGATCCCCTTGCCTTGTAAGTAGAAACCTGACTAGCAAGGTTGTGCAAAAAAAGAGGTACTCATCCCATGGATCACATGCTGCTCTGTTACTCTGCTTTATTTGGCCTGGCAACAAATCTGTGCATCCAGTACGGCCAGAATAATGTGAATTCTTAGACATTAATGCTGTCTGTCCACCTGCAATTATTGCTGTAACATGTGCATTTATTCTTAGCAATGACTGCTGTTTCGAGTTACTAACTCCTTTTTATTCCCAGACTTTAAATCTCACCTCCTCTGTAACCCATTAATGCAGTGAGGTGATTCATGCTAATAAAATAAGTAGGACACACTCTGGGAGCCTAAAATCAGTTCATTTGTTTGGAAAGACAGAGTAATGAAAGTCTGCTTTTTTCTAAGCAAGTGCTGTATTTCATTGGGCATTGTTAAAAAAAAACCCCAATTCAAGGTGTACAAAGTGGATTCCGATTTTCAAATCAAGTTTTATAGAACTGAGTTAATGGGGCTTTAAAATTTCTAAGAGAAAATGTTATATATCCACCTAAAACATTACAAATACTGAGAGAATCACATCCATGCTGGCTTGTCCAGTGCTGCCAACCACTGAACAGCAAGAAACTCATAGAATCATAGAATCATTACAGATTGGAAGGGACCTCGAAAGATCATCTAGTCCAATCCGCCTGCAACAGCAGGATCACCTAAACCAAGTCACACAAGAACACATCCAGGCGGGTCTTGAATATCTCCAGAGAAGGAGACTCCACAACCCCCCTGGGCAGCCTGTTCCAGTGCTCTGTTACCCTCACCGTGAAGAAGTTCCTTCTCAGGTTGATGTGGAACCTCCTATGTTCCAGCTTACAACCATTGCCCCTCATCCTATCACTACATGACACCGAGAACAGCCCAGTGCCATCCTCCTGACACCCACCCCTCACATATTTGTAGACATTAATGAGGTCACCCCTCAGTCTCCTCTTCTCCAAGATAAAGAGACCCAGCTCCCTCAACCTCTCCTCATAAGGGAGGTGTTCCACCTCTCTTATCATCTTTGTTGCCCTACGCTGAACTCTCTCCAGAAGCTCCACATCCCTCTTGAACTGAGGAGCCCAGAACTGGACACAATACTCCAGGTGTGATCTCACCAGTGCAGAGTAGAGGGGGAGAAGAACCTCTCTTGATCTGCTAACCACCCCTCTTCTAATCCACCCCAGGATGCTGTTGGCCCTCTTGGCCACAAGAGCACATTGCTGGCTCATAGTCATCTTGTTGTCCACCAGGACCCCCAAGTCCCTTTCCCCTACACTACACTCCAACTGGTCAGTCCCCAGTTTGTACTGGTACCTGGGGTTGTTCTTGCCCAGATGCAAGACTCTGCACTTACTCTTGTTATAGCTCATTAGATTTTTCTCTGCCCAGCTCTCCAGCCTGTCCAGATAACTCATGTTTGCTAATTCTTTGAATTTATGAAAATTGTCTCCTCAAAAAGTTAAATCTTAAATTTCTTAAAAGGTTCTTATTTTTAAAACACAAAAATTAAAATAAAACAAAGAGAATATTTGGCTGCATCGGTGTCTGATTAGAAGCCTTCGGATATTACATTTGGAGATGAACAGCCAGCAACAGTCATAAAATAGAGATCAAGAGGCCTGAAAGACTCAAAGGATATAAAAAGTATGTGTAGTTCTTGGGATCAAATGGAAAAATCAAGACCTTGCAGTCTGTCCAGGCACAGGAGGTAGCAGTGTATGGGTGAAGACAGAGGGGGTGGGAACTGACAGGGAAAAGAGAGAAGGAGCAGAGAAGGGGTGTAGATGAGCATTGTAGGGAAAGTTTTACCAACCCTTCTATCCTTACAGAAGAAACACCAAGGCACTGCTTCTCCTGAGTCTCCATTACTGCCCTTGTTGAAAAATCTCTGCAACCAGCTCCTTTTCATCTAGAGCAGTCTCTGCTAGCCAGGAGCAATTATTTTACACTGCCCAGAGAAAGCATCTGTGGGAATGCAGTGCACACTTCCACAGTGATCCCATCAGGGCTCCCACCAGCAGCACTGGGAAATCTACTGATGTCAATGGATAGTGCTTCACCTCTGCCAAGAGTAAATGGAGAAACTTTTACATTTTCAGAGACTCTCTTCTGTATTGCTCACAAATTACCGCACTCATTCCAGTGAGTCAAGATGAACTCTTCAGGAACTCTAGTGATAAATTATGTAAACAGCAGTCAGCAGCTCAGCTTCTTCTTGTGTGGAAGTAGCCCCAGCACAGACACAGCCAGATTATTACAGCCCTTTGACTGTCACTGTAAGATTTGCTTTCTGAAGTGGATTAATGTTCTCTTCTATAGACTGTTATTTATAATTTAATTATTATTGGTTTAGCTCTGCTTCATTAATTTGCATTACTTCTGATGCACTTAAAATACAAAAAGTACTCTTATGGACAACAGTGCAAAGAGAGAAGCTACTTACTCACCTGAAAGTGCACACCCAGCAGCCCTGTAAACACAAAAGGCCACATCTGAGGACCCAACTTGCCCTTTTCAAGCCAAAATTGGCAGGTGTGAGCTCATCCTCAGCTGTGATGGATGGGATTCACCTGCTTTGGGCTGTCTGAGGGTTAGAAACAGTCTGAATTAATTGTGTTCTTTCAATAACAAAAGTGAGAAAACCTTAGGCCAGGATGAACAACCCTCTCTAGTCTGAGAAGTGCTCCTCCAAAAATTACCTAGAACACCAAGGTGATGAAAATTGATAGCTTGGTCTATTCACTAATTTAGGAGACTGCAAAATATCCAGTCGTTAAAAACGACTCCTACAGAACCCTTGTCTCTTGAGCTGGGAATGAACACCTACATCCACAAAGCTTTATGACAGCCACCTGTAGACAGTGGAACTACTTACAGTTTAGGACTCGTCGTCTGTGTCTGTGGTTTCTCTGCATTCCAGGCCACCAGATAAAGACTGATCTCTGAATTAAAGGACAGTTTTGCTACTGATTGAGAGGCTCAGACTCATGTTTCATTACCTGCATCCTTGAGAAGAAGTAAAGTACTAAAAGAACATTAATAAAAACTCTGAAAATAGATAACAAGCTCCTAAATGCTCTTCAGGCATCTTTGGTAAAAGAGCTTGACCTCGCTCAACAGCCCTGGAATAATATAGGTGTGATGGGATGAGCCAACAACTACCTGACTGGTCTCAGTTACTTTCAGACAGCATCTGACAGTTACCAAGGCTCTCAGAGGGCATTTGTGTTCCTTAGTGTGAAGCTGCAGCACTGGAATGAGCAGCAACTTAGCTATGGAAGGTTAGAAAACATGTAGGTGAGTTTCCTGTATCATCAAATCTCAGTCAGGGGAGCAATTTGAGAAGTTACCCCTGTCCCTTGACTCCAAGCAGTTTTATTAACTAGAAATTAAAAAATACAAGAAGAAAATCAGACAGGAGATTTTCTGTGTGCTTCCCACCTTAACTCCGTTGTCTGTAATGAAACTATTTCAGTATTTTTAAGATATAAATTCAAGATGAGTATCAGGTATTTCCAGTTACCTACAGTCTGTGGTTGCCTCATTAGAATTATAGAACCTCAGAATTGTAAAGGTTGGAAAAGACCTCAGAGATCATCAAGCCCAACTCTGAACTCAAAATCTATCAGGAATGAATCTTTCCAATCTTCCAGTAATTACTTGGGTGTTTGATCTCATTCGTGAAGAGATGGTTTCATTCACAGACTGTCCCTTGCCTGCAGGGGACACAAAGAGATTGGAAAATCTCTCTTGCTGTGAGATGTTGATTGACTGCACTCAGTACAATTCTACTGGAGTTAGCTTTCATTGATTTATGCACTAGTTCATTGGAGGGAAAAAAGGGTAATTTCCACATTATAGACACTTTAAGAGCAACAAGGAACAAGCAGGTCTGCAGATGGAGAAAGCCAGTCAAGACCAGTTCAGCCACTGTTGAGTTCAGAGGCTCTGGTTATCTCACAGGGTTTGCAGTTCTGCAGAGCAACTTGTCTTCAGCAGCCTGGTCTAGTGAGAGGTGTCTGTGCCCTTTGGCAAGGGAGTTGGAACTAGATGGTCTTAAAGATCCCTTCTGAAACCATTCAATGATTAGAAAGTGACTTTCACTGTAGGAGGCAACTGATGATAATCAGCACCTCAAAAATGCACCCCAGGGACATCTCAAGGAGCCAGGTTCAGTCTGGTCCTTCATGTGTTCATCACCTAGCTGAAGGTTACTTCACAAATCTTTCTAACCCTAAGGAGATCAATGACTGTGACAGGGATCAGTGATGCTATCTCCCTCGTGGCTAGCACAGCCTTCCTTCTCAAACTCCTTGGTACCTCCATGTTTACTGGCCACCTTACCAAATTAGGGGTAGTTCACACTTCTACCAATAATCATTAGCTTCTTCCCAGACTCCATGTCCCAATTCCAACAGGCACCCCAATCCCAAAAAGCTATTACACTATATATATTTCACTAATCAGCAGTTTCCTCATACCTACTATATGAAGCAGGTTGCTGTTCACTGGAGGCAACACAGGATTTCCTAGCAATGTGAACTGTTCAGCCTGTGCTAAGTCCATCTCTGCCATGATGTGCCCTCCATGAGGAACAGAAAGATGGACCCACGCTTTTTTCTGTCTGCAATGACTGGACAAAGGGCAATGGGTGTAAGCTGGAACAGAGGAGTTTCCACATAAATATGGGAAGGAGCTTCTTCACGATGAAGGTGACAGAGCACTGGAAGGGGCTGCCCAGGGAGGTTGTGGAGTCTCCTTCTCTGGAGATGTTCAAGACCCACCTGGATGTGTTCCTGTGTGACTTGGTCTGGGTGATCCTGCTGTTACAGGAGGATTGGACTAGGTGATCTTTTGAGGTCCTTTCCAATCCCTAATGGTCTGTGATTCTGCAATTCCATGACAGTGAGTTGTGCCAATAGGACAAGAGGAAATGGGGTCAAGTTGTGCCAGGGGAGATTCAGATTGGATCTTAGGAAAAACTTCTTCCCAGAAAGAGTGGGAAGGCCTTGGAACAGGCTTCTCTGGGAGGGGATGGAGGCACTGTCCCTGGAGGGGTTCAACAAACAAACAAACAGGTTCAGGAGATGGATTAGTCGTTAGAAGTTGTAGGGTGGACAGTTGGCCTTGATGGTCTTGAAGGTGTTTTCCAATCTCGATGATTCTACAGTGCTATGATTATATGAATCTCACTGCAGCTGTACCATCACAGCACAGTCATAGCAGATGTGGGTCCAGGCTGTTGATACTCTGTTCACTTACAGTGGGAAATGAAAGGGACACATCACACCCTCTGTGCTGAAATTCAGAAGGCAGCCTGCCTTTAGCACTTAATATTTGATGCACCTGGTTCCCAGGAGGTGGCTGGTTTAGGAAACAGTTTGTCCACTTGTACACATCACTTCTGCTTTAAAAGAGCTGCCATAAACACCCCAAAGTGCACAACATACTCAGTCCCTAGACCAGAAAATGACTAGGTGGACATACACAGGCTGCTGTACATGGCAGCAAGACTGAGGCTTGACTGAGACATCTCACCCAGTAATGCACATTTGAAGGGTGATTATGTAACCACATGTAGAATTGCTCATATTTGTCCTGTCAATTGATTAGTCAGTGCACAGGTCTGGGGTTAACGGTGCTCAAAGGATGTCAGACTAGACAACTTGCGATAAAGAGTCATCTGAAGGAGACCAATGTGCGTTCACAGCCAACCTTCAGCTGAACTTTCTCTTCTGCTGTTATTCTCTTGGCTCTGCCACAGCTATCAATTAACAGAAATGTTACTGGAGGGCAAAAATATCTTGCAATCAATACCAGAGAAAACCTTTAGTCAAACTTCCTTCATACCCTGGGTCTAATAAGATCTCTGCTTTGCATGTGCCAAAAAAAAATCCCCAAAATAATCAGAGAGGGATGGTGTCCCTCTGGTTTCATCAGTACATTCATTGCCTAAGTGTCAGACTCCTTCCTCATTGCATGGCTAGACCTGAGCTTGTACCATCTCCTCTCACTCTTGTTTTGCCCCCTTAAGTCTGTTAGCTAACTCATGATCATTATTTTACACATCTGATTATATTTTGCTCTTCTGTCAAAGAGTTTTTGTTAAAAATCTCTGGTTATTTGCACATTCATAGACAAGACATCCAGCCCTGAAGTACAACACTATGAACATTGTTATCCAAGACATTCATCATTAAGCTTCTATAAGAAAATGTAGTTACCTTCACTCAAAATGTTTCATAGAATCATCACGGCTGCAAAGGATCTCCAGAATCATAGAGCCCAGCCCTCATCCCAACAGCTCCCTAACCCCTAGACCATGGCATCAAGTACTATAGCTACTTGTTTTTAAATACCTCTAGGGATGGTGACTCCATGTCCTTCCTGGACAGCCTATTCCAGTGCCCAACTACTCTTGCAGGAAAGAACTTCTTCCTAAGATCCAATCTAAACCTTCCCTGAACTTGAGGCCATTTCCCCTCATCCTATCATTAGTAATTTTGTAGAAGAGACCAGCACCAGCCTTGCGGCAACTTTCTTTTAGGTAGTTCTAGAGAGTAGCATCTGTAGCTGCATCTTGGTACACTTGTAATTTTTGGTCTGCTTTCTGATTAATTAAGATCAGTCTTCACCTCCTCATCTACCTATTCTTTTCCCCAGCATCCATTTGGGCAAGTGGTTCCAACTGTCACTGCATCCTTTCCTGCTATCATATTAAATGCAATACACTCAATATTTTATGCATATCAGAAAGATATGTTTAGGAGAAGAATATTTTTCACTCTTAATGTGACAAAGATTTCTTTGAAAATTGAAAATCACTTTTAAAATCGCAATTTAAATTACACCAGCCAAGTTCCATCCTGATGTTCTTGTCTTTAAGGGAAACATTGCTATTTGCAGTGGGATGAAGACTGGTATTTCATTATATCTGACTTTATTAAGTACAACTGGTAGTACTGATAACTTTGCCCACAATAGGTCACTATCTAATAGGTTTACCACTGTTATTCTAAATTGTTGAAGAGATCTGCAGTTTCTGGTACAATTCCTGCAAGAAAAGCCCTCATCTGATAGCTTGTGTATAGCCTTCTCCTTGACACATCTCAGCAGTTCAGTGAAGCCAACAACACGGCTACACATAATGCATCAAAATCAGTCTGATTTATTAGAGTAATGTGGAAGATGATCATTAATGCTTAACAACGATGTGTTAAGTGTCCAACTCCACATCTACGTATGCACTTAGAAGTTTCAGGGTGCTACTTAATCAGGCTTTCTTTCCTTTTCTAGATACCATCTTTACAAATTCACTTCTGACCATCATCCATCTGCTCTTTACAGTGAGCACCCATTTGCTTGGTTATTTCTGTACCCTACCGAGTATAAAAGCAGCAACCAAAGTGCTCTCTGGAGCCTTTTCTTTTGCTGCATGAAAGCTTTTCTTCTTTTACATTCCCCCTGGAAATAACTACTAGTCTCTACCATGGTAAGACTTTGGTGGGGGTAATTTTTACGCACATGTTGCATTACCTGTACTGCAAGTAGAGGCTTTTTGTAGGGACTTGGTTGCATGACGATTTGTGTCTGTGAGTAAAGATATTTTTGCTCTTGGGTCTTGAGGATTTTTATTATTTCTTCTGTTGTGTAGCCAGCTTCAAGTTTACTTTTAAGCTGATGAGAAAAGGAATCCACCAAACTGAGTTAGGTACAGTCTCAGGTTAGGTATGATCTCAACATAATGTTTGGGGAACAAACTCCTCAGGGTACAACTTTCAGCAGTGAGTACGATCAGTCAGCAAAATCAGTCTAGCTGAGGACCAACCTTATTTCCAACTCAGATTCACGTACTCTTCGAAGTTTGGGTATGTCTATAGCAGAATGTGACACACATGTCCCTCTAGAATAGGGGACGCATGTTTTGGCTGCAAATAATGGCTTGACATTAGTGGAGCTGTGACCTACTATACAAACAGCAAGTACATCTTCACAAGGAAACATACAGAAATCATTCCTTTTGTACCCTTCTTACAAGCTATCCTCTTAAACCACCCAGGAATGATTAAATTTGTTTTCCATTTGTGTTGGTACCTGGTAACAGCTTTATTCACCACAGAGCCTGTGGGAAAGAAATCCATAGTAACTGAAGACTTCAGAGAGTCTGGTAGATTAAAAAAATGCCCTCCCAGCCTCAGAACAAGAAGGCATCAGAACAGCTCAGACACATTAAAAATAAACATTGCTGTTTCATGTAACTCTTCAGATACAAGACGCAGAAACTGAAAAAAAACCTCAGATCTGTATCAAGGCATCCTTACTACAGGAAAGCAGAACAGGACAACATCCCACAGGAGGTCCTACCTTACAACACACTATTTGTTTTCCCTCTAGGTGAAAGACAAGAAAATAACATTAATACACACCAA
The DNA here is from genome assembly GCA_013400115.1 of Rhinopomastus cyanomelas. NCBI lineage: Eukaryota > Metazoa > Chordata > Aves > Bucerotiformes > Rhinopomastidae > Rhinopomastus > Rhinopomastus cyanomelas. Next base: position 225,554 of record VXBP01009785.1, read on the forward strand.
GAATGAATTGCTAGTGGTTTTGAATGACTCTTCACAACCAATTTTCTGATTGATTTAAATCTATGTTCTTTTAAGATTTTCTTATACAAAAGAATTTGCTAGAAGGAAAACATCCATTTTGACTATCTCACTTTTATCTTAGCTAAGAGTGCCTCATAAACTTCATCTATTTAATCAAGTACTTTGCACTGCTTTGCATAAAGAGTCCTATAATTGTTCTGACAAGCTAGACTAAGCACAAACACACTGCCCATTGGTTTTTTTTCCTTTTAAGACTCTTCGAAAAATAGTTCCTTAGAATCATGATTCTATGACTGTATGATTCTATGATCTGTGTAGTGCAGACAATCTAGTAAAGCAGTGGACTTGCACCCTGAAAGTTGGCCTTGGTTGGCCAAACTTCTCATGGGATCATCAAGTCCATTCATTAACCCTACTCTACAAAGTTGACCCTTAAAATATATCCCTAAACATCACATCTAAACAGTCCTTAAACAAATCCAGGGATGGTGACTCAAGCCCTCCCTGGGCAGCCCATTCCAGTGTCTGACCACTATTTCTGGAAAAAAAATTTCCTAAAGTCAAGTCTAAACCTTCCCTGTTGTACTTTGACCCCATTCCCTCTTGTTCTATAACTAATTGCTTGTGAGAAGAGACTAGCACCAACCTCTCCATAGTGTCCTTTCATCTAATTGTACAGAGGGATGAGGTCTCCTCTCAGCCTCCTCTTCCTCAAACTAAAAAGCCCCAGCTCTTCCAATCACTCCAAATGATATCAAACTAACCTGAAAGGAAGTTGGAGTAAGGAAAGAGACAACCTCCTATCCCTGGTGGCAAGTGGACCAGAGGAAATGGCTGCAAGCTGCACCAGGGAAGATTTAGGCTGGATGTTAGAAAGAATTTCTTCATCAAAAGGGTTATCAAACATTGGAATAGGCCGCCCAGGGCAGTGATGGAGCCACTCAAGTCTTTCAGTGATGTATGTATTCAAGGATCTTCACATCCTTCTTTAATGATGTGGCCCAGAACTGCACCAACACTGAACACAGTGGGGTAATCACCTCTTCTCCCTGGCTGGTTATGCTGTGTTTGATGCATTAAAAGTCGCTGAGTGCATTTCGCTGTTCTTTATTGAGTTGTCCTTCTGGCAAAGCGCTGTTGTTGTTCCAAACTTCCAGTGTCAATTGCAGCTGCCTGTCTGGGCCTTTTTTCTTGACATAAAGAAAAACAACCCTATTAATCCTGTCTTGGTTGCAGCAAACCAGAATATGAAATGGGGCTGTTGATATCAGACTTCAATTAAATGGCTAATTACACAAAAATTCTTTATCAACAGGGAATAGCTCAAATTTGTACAGGCAGCAGATGCAGCACTTACTCACTTGAATAATATTCCTCAAACTGACAACCATGAAAGAAAATCTTAGGGAGAAACAATCCATCCCTGGAGAGGCTGAAAAGAATATCAGCTGACAAGGCATAAGAAACAGACTGAGCAGATATGATTTTAACACCTTCACTCTTTTAACCCAAGAAACGGTTTCATGTTGAATGATTTTCTCGCTATTGTACCCCTTTATTTTTGAGGTCATTAAACTCTAGGATTTTAAGAGCTCTGACAATAAGCTTCACAAAGAGCTTTGACCTTTAGGGTGTTTCCTGCTGTTATTAGCTGATGATGTCCTTTGGCAGAAGAGACAATAGTTCTGTAGCCACTTCAGGCTGAAACAATCCATTTTCCTAGAATAATTTGCAATAATATTGCAATATATATTGCAAATATATCATAGAATCATTCAGGATCAGAAAGGACATTTCTATATCTACAACTTCTATTTGTTTATAGAGAAATAAACCAAAGACAGCTATTTACCAATGGCACAAAAATTTACTATGACACAAAAACAGGGTTGGAGAAGATTTTTGTGATGAAAACAAGCCTGTTCACAACACCTTAAACTTTTTGTGAATTCATTATAATTTATTTTCTATTATGAAAAAGAAAACGGTGATAACAAAGCTATTTGTTGTGTTTTCTAATGACATTTAATTACAATCAGGTCAAATTTAGCTCCCTCAGCCTTTCCTCAGAAGGGAGATGTTCCACTCCCTTCATCATCATTGTGGCTCTGAGCTGGACTCTCTCCAGCAGTTCTGTGTCCTTCTTGAACTGAGGGGCCCAGAACTGGACACAATATTCCAGGTGTGGTCTCACCAGGGCAGAGTAGAGGGGAAGGAGAACTTCTCTTGATCTACTAACACCCCTCTTCTGATACAGCCCAGGATGCCATTGGCCTTCTTGGCCAAAAGGGCGCATTGCTGGCTCGTGGTCATCCTGCTGTCTGCTCTGACCCAGAGGTCCCTTACTCCTACGCTGTTCTCCAACAGGTCCATCCCCACCTGGTACCTGAGGTTGTTCTTGCCCAGATGCAAGACTCTACACTGCCCTTGTTAAATTTCATTAAATTCCTCCTTACCCAGATCTCTGGCCTGTCTAGGTCACACTGAATGACAGCACAGCCTGCTGGAGCGTCGGCCACTCCTCCCAAATAAAAAAGGCAGTTCAAAAAGCAGCAGAAGATTTGATTTGCAGCTGAGCAAACTATGTCCAGTTCAGATCTTCCCAGTTTTTTATTTAATAAAAGGGAAATAAAATCCAAACTGTTAACGTGAAGATATTTCCCATCTCTTAGACCTGTACAATTATTCTCTTGTTTCTGTCTGTCAGTCTTCAAGAACATTCTTCATGAGACAGCTGCTTTAATAAAGGTTTGAAGTTTTTAATGCTACTGTTCATAAACAATCAGCGGGACCTGGAAGTGTTTAGGGAAAAGACATGAAAGTAGACTGCACTCACCGAGAGGATAACAAGCACCTTCTTGGCACAATAACTTGATTATTCTGTTGTTTGTGCCTCTCATCCACTTTGTAGCTGAATTAAATGGCACTAGTTGATTGGATTTGAGGAGACAAGGAGAAGCTGTGTGCCCCTTTGAAGGGCAGCAGCACTGAGGACTAGAACAAACGTGGCTCACCAGCATCCACCTTTTTTCATGCCGTTATCTCCTTAGAAATAGGCTGCTCTCAGTAGCCCACTTCTGAGGCCAGTAAAGTAACACACAATAAACTTTACTGTCTGATCAGTGATATCAGATGTTCCTGCTTCTTCTGTTTTCACTTAGCAGCTTCCAGGTTTTAAGGTTACCCTGCAGCAAAGTTCTTCATTTTCACGGGTTACACCCCAGATCTGGAAAAGCAACGTGCAATATGTTTTCGTTAATGTCACCAACATTCTCTGCAATCTGATTCTCAATTCTAGTGGGACAATCTGTATTTAACAGTGTTTTCCTTGTCCTTCAGGGAACAGATGCTGTATGTTGCTCAGTTTTCAATTCAAAGGGGATGTGCAGCATCTGGCTGTCCCTGAAGAAGAGGAGCTGGCATTCTGCTTCCTACTGAGCAGACCTCAAAAATATTAACTAGCAGAACTGGATGAAAATTAACCACTGAGTTCCAAGCTAGGGTGTGTGGAAAGAGTCCCAGGTAGTGCTGATAAAAACACAGCACTCTCTGTAGAACGTCAAGATTTATTGTTTTTTAAGTAAATACTAATCTCTACAGAATCACAGAACGTTAGGGATTGGAAGGGACCTCGAAAGATCATCCAGATCAATCCTCCTGCCAGAGCAGGATCCCCTAGATCAAGTGGCACAGGAACATATCCAGACGAGTTTTAAATATCTCCATAGCAGGAGACTCCACAACCCACCCTGGGAAGCATGTTCCAGTGCTCTGTCACATCTCACTGGGAAGAAGTTCCTTCTCATGCAGAAGTGGAGCTTCCTATGTTCCAGCTCACACCCATTGCCCTTTGTCCTATCACTAGATGACACTGAGAGGAGCCTGGCTACATCCTCCTGACACTCACCTTTCCATATTTATAAACATTAATGAGGTCAGCCCTCAGTCTCCTCCTCTCCTAGCTCAAGAGTCCCAGCTCCCTCAGCCGTTCCTCATCAGGGAGATGTTCCACTCCCTTCATCATCTTTGTGGCTCTGNACCAGGGCAGAGTAGAGGGGAAGGAGAACTTCTCTTGATCTGCTAACCTCCTCCATTATGATCCACCTCAGGATGCCATTGGCCTTCTTGGCCAAAAGGGCACATTGCCAGGTCGTGGTCATCCTGCTGTCTGCTCTGATCCGCAGGTCCCTTACTCCTAAGCTATTCTCCAACAGCTCAGTCCCCAACCTATACTGGTACCTGAGGCTGTTCTTGCCCAGATGCAAGACTCTATACTGCCCTTGTTAAATTTCATCAAATTCCTCCCTACCCAGATCTCTAGCCTGTCCAGGCCCTGATGAATGGCAACACAGCCTGCTGGGGTGTCAGTCACTCCTCCCAGCTTTGTGTCATCAACAAACTTGATGATAATGCACTCTAATCCCTCCCCCAAGATCACTTTCATCAGCCAACATTATTCTTGAATTCTGAAGTAAGTGTCTTGATCTCATCCTCAGCCTCAACAAGCTTATTTATAAAACTTATATTTATATAAAGGTCTCAGCACCAAAGCAATACAAACAATAAAGTCCTTAATGAATTGTGGGGATTTTGGGGGGAAAAATGCCAAAAAGACTCAGAGCAAGACCTCACAAACATGGTGCAATTGCAATGAGCACCATTCTTTAGAAAGAGGAAGCATTAGGAGGTTTCACATTCTTTTCACGTGTGTATCCCTCCAGATATCAGTCAAGTGGTGGGTATTTTTGAGGACAAAGTGAATATAGTGATCCTTCTGGAAATAAGACACCAAAGTCCTACCTCTGTGTCTCAGCTGAGGGAAACAACAAAATGAGGGGTGATTCAAAGACAGCACTAATATTATTCATCTAGTTTAATATGAAATTGACTGTGAGGTGTGTAAAGGATATCTTGCAGAAGAACCACAGGCTGCACTTACTCTTCAAGGAAAATCTCTAGGGTTAGAAATAATCACCTAGTCCTACCAGTTTTCATTAGAAAAGTCTTGATAAACCTTTGGTTTGCAATGCATGATATTTGCTCCTTTCCTACAAAGAGCAGCAATCACACAGGGCTGTATAACCTTCCTGTAACAGGCACTTTTTCCCAGCTATGTCATTGTTCAGCATAAATCTACTAACATTATAGCACTCTTCTGATCCAGCTTTGTCTGCTTCCTGAATCCTCTGTTTGTAGAAATGTCTCTCAAAAATTAAGCTTAAAGGCAGTGTTTGGATCTGACCTATTTTTAGCATGCAAATTAATTACACTTTTACAATAGGAACATACTGGAGCTGTGATTAATGTAATTAGAGATAGTTCTTCAGTGCTAAGATGTTAAGTACTTTTACACAGGATGTGCATTCATCTCTGTGTTCCTGCAAGGAACTAAAAAATTACTAAAAAAATACTGCTGATCTCATGCATGAGTCTCATATTCAGCTAAACTGAAACACGTCTTAATATTCTGAACTTTATCCTCCTGAATCCTGCATCACTGAAAAATACCTGCTAGCAGAAAATAAGGTCCACTTAGAGAAGCTAGATCTGACCTTGTAGTGCCCTGCAAATGTGCCAGAGGTGCCTTTCTCCTCTTGCTCAATTAAAGGCTCCAAGCATTTGGTGTCAACTTGCTATTTGTGTGTTATCAGTTAAAGCGTTCTTACTACAGGATTCACATTTGTGAACACAGCCAAGAAAGATGTTTAATTTTCATCTCCCTGTGCTCCTAACTCCTTCACTAATACTACGAATTAAGCAGGACCCTCCAACTGCATTTTGATTACAGTTTTTCCCTCTCAGAACACAGATGCTTTACCTATGGTAAAGGATATTTTTCCTTGCCCTTCTCTGGCCCTGCTCCAACACCTCAACTTCCTTCTGATACTGTGGCACTCAAAACTGGACTCAGGACTCAAGGTGCAGTCTCACAAGCGCAGAGCACAGAAGCACCATCACCTCTCTCCTCTTGCTGGTTGCCTCATTCCTGATACAGGACAGAATGCCGTTGGCCTTCTTGGCCACCTGAGCACTCTGCTGGCTCCTATTCAGCCATCCTGTCATCGAGGGTGAAGATCATTTAAATGACCACATCAGGGAAAAACAGCCCTGCTTGGCCTCACAACCAAAGGATACAGTCCTGCCTGCATCATCTACTACTAAAGAATAAGCCCGTGATGCTAAGCACTCCAATGTGAAACAGATGGCAATGCACAAATCAGATTAATTACGACAAATTTTCTTTCTTATGTTGATGGGTACATACTGTAGCTCTTAATAGGAGCAATTGTCCTGATAAACACTTAGAAGTCTTAATCTAGCTCTAAAAGACAGTTGCAGCATCAATGGAACAAACTTTGCAGACAACCAGCAGAACTGCCCCGACTGTGAATATTTTCCAATGTTATAGCCCTTTTGTAGTTTTATATGATGTCTCTTTCTGCTGACATTTGTTGTTGTAGGCTAATACTTGCCAGTTACAAGCTTTTTAACCCCAAACAATGATACCTATATCTGACCCTGGCCTTTCTATATCAGCAAAACCTACTGTTCACGTGAGAAAACATGCAAGGATACTTCCACTGTAAATTATTCAGCATCTAAGTGTAGTTTACTAAAGATCATCAGTTAAGGTGGTTTAGATTACGGTGGTTTAGATTATGCTAACTGTTGCGAAAAGGCATCACATCGAGAATTTCTAAAGCTGTTGCTTACAGATACCTGCTTTCCTATAGATTTTTAACTGGTTTTTAGTTTAAGAAGTGACAATGATGCACATTTTCCCCACATCTGTGATCTCACGATTCTCTTCTTCCTCCTACCTGACTCCAGCTATGCCCACGATGACTTGCTTGCCATGTAGACGTGTCAGATGCATAACCTGCAAATCAAAGAGAAATATCACTTGAGGTCAGCCTTAAGCTTTTATCTCACAGTGTCCTCAGAAACACTGATTTCATCTCTCTCCTTTGCTGCCATAATTTTTCATCAAAGTTTCAGGACTGCAGTAACTCACTGTTGAAATTAAGCTTTAAATTCAAAACTTGCTGCAAGGAGGGAAGCAACTGAGAAGTCCTGAAATCATCTTCCTGTAGGAAAATTACTTAGAAGGTGTTTTGTCCCGCATGCCCAGGAGGAAGAAATTCCATTTACTTTTCTTGGTAGGAAATAAGAAGTGCCAGAACTGATTGCTGTTGAAAATCCATGAACTTGATTTTCAATCAGCTCTTACGTGGGATCCTTCCAGTTATAGTTCTGGTGTTTAAAAGTCAACAGGAGGACGGGGTTTAGCACTAAGTAAGGGGGACACAATGACCTGAAATGGCACTGCCTGCAATTGCACAACTTTTCCCAGAAGAAATCTCTCACTCCACATCAGATTTGTTTAAATCTGAGTAGATTGAAACTGCTGTCAGCAGGACTCTATAGAAATGTCATCAAAAACCCTGTTTGCAGCACAGTGCATGGGATGATTACTGCTATTCACACTTCAGCACTCAATAGCTGACATGCAAGTTATATGGGCTCCCAGAAACCATAAAGCCTCAGAACTGGGATTCTGTCTCAGAAACAGACTAAGAGTAACGTTCTTTCATTCTTGAGATCAGTCTCTAGGCAACAAAGAGCTAAATTATGGCTACTGAGTAGTTAAAGATTATAAAATGCTTAAAGTTTTGGCATCAAATAAATACCATCTGTGCCTATAAACATACAGGCACATAACCCATGCCTACTATGTACATATGTGTGTGTTTACACATACAGAGCACACATGTATAAATTCTGCATGTATATATATAAATGAGCATAAATCAACATGTGTTTCTAGCATATTATGTACTATTTTTTTGTGTTTATATATTTATATTTATATAAATATTTCCACCAGAGAGCAGAATTTGAGTCATGGTTCCCCTACTGCATCTGAGCATAGTTGGAAATAAGAATCATAGAATCATTAGGGCTGGAAGAGACCTCCAAGGCCACCCAGTTCAACCATCAACCCAACCCCATCCTACCCACTAAATCCTGTTCCCTAGGGCCATATTGACTCAATTTTTGAACTCCGCTTGGGACAGTGTTCCCATCCCGTCTCTGGGCAGCCTGTTTCAATCCCTGACCACTCTGTCAAGGAAGAAATTTTTCCTGATGTCTAATCTAACTCTCCTCTGGCACAACTTGAGGCCATTTCCTCTTGTTCTATCACTAGTGACTTGGGAGAAGCGACTGACCCCCATCTCTCTACAGCCTCCTTTCAGGTAGTTGCAAAGAGCAATAAGACCTCTCTTCAGCCTCCTTTTCTCCAGATCAACCATCCCGAGTTCCCACAGTCACTCTTCATAAGACCTGTCCTCTAGGGCCATCACTACCTTTGCTGCTCTTCTTTGGATCTACTCAAGCATCTCAATGTCCTTCTTGTATAGAGATTCCAACCCTGTAAAGGTGACAATCCTGGCACTGGGAGGTGACACCTGAAAGTCCTAATGGCTACCTTGGCTCGAAGGTAGTGCACATCCAGTATGGTCTAGAGTTTGTTCTTTCTTTGGGGATGCAAGGGGATCAGCTAGTATATGCCATTAATCTTGTCTAAGAACTCACCATCTCTGAGAATTCTTTGACTTCTTCTCCACTTGAAAAGGCAAACGTTCATTTCTTCTCTGTAACTGTCATCACCCAATTCAACCAAAATAAATTTTCCTTCGCAGGAGGGTAAGTGGGAAAATTGTTGGTTTGCATGGAGTGACTCATGCTCCTGTGGAGAAATCCCACATGAAATATTCAGGGAAACAGGAAACACGAAGGAGAATAATCAGAAAAGTGAGCTCTTCATGTGCAGCTCCAGATACAGGAAATCAGTACCTTTTGCTCCTCCCTGGTACTTAGTGATATCACATTAATCTTTAACAATTTTATTTCCTAGCTGTCCAGAAACAGATTCTTTCTCTACTTCCACAAAAGCTCCTATCCATCCATATTCTCACCCTGTCACCACAGCGTGGGAAAATAAGGCAGCGGAGCTTGTTTTGAGGACCAAGACCCTACAGGTGGTTCAATCCAAATATTAAAATGGTTCCAAGGTAGATAGAGAGTTTAGTTGTTAAGGTCATCATGTCAGAGAGTCCTTTACAGAAAGGCAGACAGTTGTTTATTACTTCCATAAAATCTTTACTGTTCATTGAAAATATATCCAGCTTTGTGAAATACATCTCTTCATAGCCTCCTTAGATTTGTTTGGATTGCAGTGGAGAAGCCAACCCAAGAGTTGCAGTGAAGAGGCAGAACAGGGAATAGGAAAGTGCTACAAGCCTAAAGGTCTAATTAATATTGAATTATTTATAGAAAGCAGAGCAGCTCAATTAGACAAGCTGAAGAGAGCTTGTTCATTCCAGCCCAGACCTTCGATCACTCAGCTGGAACATAAGAGATTTCTCTAACTTCCCCTCTACCATTTTAGAACCCGGGGTATCTTAGATTGGTTGTTATTTAAGAGCCCATTCAGAACCTTAAAGGTCTTGGGTTTGGATCACATTTGCAGAATAAGTGTGAAGTCTTTAGATGTGGAGGTATTCTGTCAGGTGGGATCTCTCTTCCATCCAGCCTTTACGTGCCAACACTGGCAAACCCTCAAAAAGACATCACTTGGCCACTTAAGGCCTTACTAAATTAAATCAAAACCTTAAAGGGCTACCTGAAAACCAAGAGGCAACCAATCCTGGTAATCAAATAATAGGATTCAATTAGTAATGGGACTATCACCTTTTGTAGCTGTTGTAAAGGTCCGGTGTTAGGGCTTAGGGCCAGCTTCAACTTGGAGTGCCTGAGGGTGGTTCCTGCCCTGCTGAGAGGCCAAGCCATGGTCTACTGTGGCTCAAGGCAACTGCTTTTCAGCTAAGAGTGTAATGTCTGACCTTCAGCTCTCTACTCCACAGCCCTGCCCTACCCAGCTGTGCGCCCAGCCTCAGGCAAGTGTGAGATGCCTCAGCCTGGGGCTGACCCGCTGACCCCCCACAGCTGCCTTTGCTCTGTCTGAAGAGCAGAAACATCGCTCAGGGAGGAAGAATGGGCTCAGGGAGCTGCCATGGTCCCTGCATCCACCCCACTCCTTTCTGCATGCTACTGTGGCCTGTATGGGGGTTGCACAACATCATGAGCCCTCTAACAAAACTGCTTCAGATGGTGGGCAGAAGCGTAAAAGCCACTCTGTTGGATTTTCACTTGTAACTCAGCAGAGCCATGGCCTGGCAAGCTGCCAGACTGGTGTTCTTCATCTTCTTGCTGAGGCCCAGAGCATTATTTCATCCACACACAGCTTATATCGACACTAAATCTACATGGAGCCCCCATCTCCTCTCAATAAAACACTGGAAGAATAACTTGTACGTTATCAACTAGAAAACCATTACCTCTGAGGTTTCTAGAAAGTGTCACAACCCCTTAGCAAGAGTGCTGCATGGTGGGGACCTCAGTGGGACACGTCCTCGTGGTGCTCAGCATGACTTAGGACAACTCAGGAGGGAAGGTCTCAAACACAGATGAGTCCTGGAGCAGCAGAATATTTCTCAAGCCACCTAAGAAAAGATGGTTATTAGATTAAAATGGGGAAAAGGAACATCATATCAGTCACAAGCCACCTCAAGAAACAGATGGCACCCTAATGGGTGCAGTCAGTTGAGATAATAATAACATTTTAAAGCACAAAGAAAGAAAAGAGGATTATTGACTATAATCATGCTCTTGCCAGTCTGTGTGTTCGTGACTCTCTGTACTTGAGAGTCTAACTGCATACCTACAGAATGTGCTTCTATGAAACATCAGCCTTGTGAAAGCCAGAACGCTACGTTGAATCTTTATGTCATTAGTCTCTGAGCTGTTGCTTAGTGCCAGCTGTCTCCTAAGCATCATCCGCTTCCCGTCAACATCACTTAAAACATTTCCTTGTTTGCCATGGAGATCTCATTACCACAAGGTAAATGAATCAGTGTATGCAACTATTATTTGGCTCAAAGGTGAGGAAAAGCTTCTGGTCTGCGAAATCCCCTCCCTGTAGTCTTGTCTTATTCCAACCTGCCATCTTGTGGCAGTAAGAATTTAACTCAGCTCTAGCTAAAGCTGTAACTGTGGGTTGAGATGCAGGGAGCCACTTCAGTCATGGCCCATCCCATAGTTCACAGAACCACAGACCTTTAGGGATTGGAAGGGATCCCAAAAGACCATCCAGTCCAATTCCCCTGCTACAGCAGGATTCCCCAGGTCAAGTCACACAGGAACATATCCAGGTGGGTTTTAAACGTCTCCAGAGAAGGAGACTTCACAACCTCCCTGGGCAGCCCGTTCCAGTGCTCTGTCACCTTCACCATGAAGAAGTTCCTTCTCACATTGACACAGAATCTCCTGTGTTCCAGCTCACACCCAATGCCCCTTGGGGTTTATTCTCTCCCAATATTGATTCGCATATCACTCACACAGGTGGTTAACAGACACAGCCTCCTTTTCCAGAATTTGCTGACAAATCTAAAATAAAAAGTTGCTAGCAACAGGCTGCGAATAAGATGCCCAAAGTGAGAAGGGGAGACTAGAGTGGATAAGAAATTTTCTATATGGACAACTCGCCCAACCAGAAATGAAATCTTCCCCAGAGTAGCTGAAGGTTTTTTATAAGCATCTGTGGAGGGAAGGACGAAGCGATGTAAGGGGATAACACTTAATGAAGAGGATCCAGAACTGGACGGGCATCAGCAGGGAAAGGAAAGAGAGCTCTGGTGTATGACATGAGCAGAACCTGCCCAAGGCTTCACACCAAGTAAAGCAGAATCGGATTTTCTGTCTCAAGGATGATGAACAGGAGAACAAAAAGGTGTAAGGAAAGGGCTGAGTGGAGACAGAGAGTTCTGTCCAGATTCAGAGGAGACTTTAAAGTCACACCAGGTATGACTGTTGTGTCTGGACCTGTATAACATCATCCTCAGCCGTGCAGAGAGGCTGCCTCTCCTCCAAACACACCGAAGCTGCCATGCCATAACCTGGCTCCTGCTCAGCCTCAACAGGTATTGGGCATCAGCAGAAGATATGGCCTTACAGACAGTTTATGGCCTCCAGAAGGATGGCACCCAGAACAAACTAGTCTGCTCCATCCCAGCTGGAGACATTTCAGATTCTTGGAGAGCCTTTGGCATCAGAGCCTCAGGTTTTTCTTGTTTAGTGATGAGACCCTGCATCATCCACACAAGCCTGTGTCAGCAAAGGCTATCAGATGAATCCTTTTACCTGGCAGAGCAGGCAGAGCTCCTGGGTGTAGGGGCTGGATTCATGGAGGCATAGCGATGAGATCAGGAGCAAACAGGTTGAATGAACACAGTTTGAATTAATAGTCTGCGGAGAAGAGGAAAGGGAACCCTTTAACATCTTTGCAGTGAATTTAATAGCTCCAACATTTACATCTATCCTATGTGACAGCATTTTTGTCAGAACAAAATATTACTAATAGTATAAAACGAGACATTTGGAAGTTGGGAAATGTCAGCCCTGCAGCAGTATGGCACAGTTATTAATTACTCTATTGTACATTTAGTTCTGAGGAGTGTCCATGGCATCATCATTCAGGTCTTTTACTGGAAAGCATAACTGCCTAAAAGCCTAAATCAAACTACTCAAAACCACATCCAGCTAGATTTGAAACTTCTCCAGAGAAGGGGACTCCACACTCTCCCTAGGCAACCCCCTTCCAATATTTAATAACCTTGATTGTAAAGAAATTTTTCCTCAGATTGAGGTGAAACTTTCTGTGTTCAAGCTGGCATCCATCACTCCTCGTCCCGTTTGATGCCATTGAAAAGAGAGGATTCCTTTCTACTTAGCACCCAGCCCTCGCATATATATAGACAGGGATTAAATCCCCTTGGAGCCTCCTTTTGTCCACACTAAAATGTCCCAATGTTCTCAATCTCTCTTCATAAGGTAGTTGTTCCAGACCCCTAATCATCCTCATAGCTCTGTATTGAACTCTCTCAATTAATTCTCTATCCCTCTTTAATTGGGGAGACCAGAACTGGACACAGTATTCTACGTGTGGCCTCACTAAAGCAGAAAAAAGAGATAGAAGAACCTCCCTTGATGCACTGAACACACTCCTCTTGATCCATCCCAACACCCTATTTGTCTTCTTGACCACCAGGGCCCATTGCTGATCCATTTTTAATTTGTTGTCCACAACAACTCCAAGATCCCACTCCCTAGGGGTGCTCTCTAGCTGGTCACTACCCAACCTTACGATAAAAGGAAGGAAAAAGCTGTTACTTAGCTCTGTCTTCCTTTGCTTCTTCTGTAAGGAAAAGACTGCTCAATATTTTAGGAAAATCTCTGCAGACCAACAAGCCTGCAGATGCTGTAATTTATAAACATCTAAACCTCAGGCAAGGCACTGAATGGTCATTAGGAATTATATTTTTAGCCTTGTTTCTGTGGACAAAAACATTTTTTTTTAAATAAAATCTCTCCATAGACTATGGTTCTGTATTTTCTCATGTTTTACAGTCCTCCAGGCTGGTTGAATATTAGGATAAAAGGTATTTGTTTAGATTATTCTTGCCTCATGTTACAGAACGAGATAAAATGATGTGATGATTTAAGGTCATCTAGTCCAACCCCTCCTACAATAAACATGGTCAGACCAGATATCCCAGAGCCCCATCCAGCCTGACCTTGATGCACGCAGGGATGGGAATTCCATCACCTCTAGGCAACCTATTCCAGTGACCCTCCACCCTCAAATTAAAGAACTTTTTCCTAATATCCAGCCTAAACCTCCCCTTTTCAAGCTTCAAACCATGACCTCATCCCATGTAGACATGGTGGAACAGCTCGCATGACTAGAGTGTGGCCATGGATGGCTACGTCCTTTTCAATAGGGACAGGTCAGCAAGATGAGGTGGTGGAGTAGGTCTTTATGTGAAAGAGCAACTGGAATGTATTGAGTTTACTCCAGGGGTGGATGAAGAGAGTTGAGAGCTTATGGGTGTGGATTAAGGGCAAGGCTGCCATGGGTGATACTGTTGTGGATGTCTATTACAGGTCACCAGATCAGGACAAGGAAGTTGAGGAGGCCTTCTACAGGCAGCTGACAGCAGTCTCACAGCTGCAGGCTCTGGTTCTCATTAGAGATTTTAACTACCCTGATATTTGCTGGAAGTCCAGCCACCCACAGTCCAGGAGGTTCCTCCAGTGCATTGGTGACAATTTCCTGATGCAAATGGTGGAGGAGCCCACTAGGAGAGGAGCACTGCTGGATCTTGTAGTCACCAACCAGGAAGGTCTGGTTGAAGGAGTGAAGGTTGAGGGCAGCCTTGGGTGCAGAGACCATGAGATAGCGAAGTTCAGGATCTCATGCGGCAGAAACAGAATATCTAGCAGAATCACAACCCTGGACTTCAGGAGGGCCAACTTTGGCCTTTTCAAGCAGTTGCTAGGGGAAACCCCTGGACAGGGTACTGGAAGGTAAAAGGGCCCAAGATAGCATTAACATTCAATGACCACTACTTTGAAGCACAACACAAGAGAATCCAAACAGGTAGGAAGTCAAGAAAGTGAGCAGGAAGACCTGCGTGGTTAAATAGAGAGCTGCTGGGCAAACTGAAGAGGAAGAAGAAAGTCTATATGTCATGGAAGGAAGGGATGACCACTTGGGATCATTATAAGGCTCTGGTGAGACAATGTAGGGATGCAACTAGGAAAGCCAAGACCTTGAAATTAAAACTTGCAAGGAAGGTCAAAAGCAACAAAAAGGGCTTCTTCAATTACATTGCAGGTAAAACTAAACCTAAAAGCAAAGTAGGCCCCCTGTGGAATGAGGTGGGTGCTCTGAAGACAGAGGATACAGAGAAAGCAGAGCTTCTTTGCCTCTGTCTGTACTTCTGGGAGCTGTCCTAATATCAGGCCCCAGACCACTGAGGCCCCAGAGGAAGTTGGGACAAAAGAGGAGTTTGCCCTTGGTGATGACAACTGGGTTAGGCACACGTTGAGCAAATGGATGGACAGAAATCCATATGTCCTGATGGGATGCACCCAAGAGTGCTAAGGGAGACGGTGGAAGCCATTGTTAGGCCACTCTCCATATCTTTTTTAAGTCATGGGGATCAGGAGAGGTTCCTGGTGACTGCAGGACAGCAAATGTCACCCCAATCTTCGAAAAGGTTAAGAAGGAGAACCCAGGTAACTATAGACCAGTCAGCCTCATCTCCATCCCAAGAAAGGTTATGGAACAATTTATCCTTCAGGATGTCTCTAGGCACTGCAATGACAAAGAGGGTCATTAGGAACAGTCAGCATGGCTTCACCAAGGGAAAGTCATGCTTGATCAAGCTGTTAGTCTTTTATCAGGGCATAATGAGGTGGATAGATGATGGCAGAGAGATGGACGTGGTCTACCTTGACTTGAGTAAGGCATTTGACACAGTCTCTCACAGCATCCTCACAGCCAAAATGAGGCAGTGTGGTCCGGATGATTGGGCAGTGACGTGAATTGTGAACTAGCTGCAGGATAGAAGCCAGAGAGTGGTGGTCAATGGAACAGAGTCTAGTTGGAGGCCTGTATCTAGTGGAGGCCCCAAGGGTTAGTACTGAGACCAGTCCTATTCAATGTATTCACTAATTACTTGGATGAGGGATTAGGGTGCACTGTCAGCAAGTTTGCTGATGACACAAAGCTGGGAGGAGTGGCTGACATCCCAGCAGGGTGTGCTGCCATCCAGCAAGACCTCAACAGGCTGGAGAGCTGGGCAAGGGGGAATTTAATGAACTATAACAAGGGCATGTGTAGAGTCTTGCATCTGGGCAAGAACAAGCCGAGGTAACAGTATAGGTTGGGGACTGAGCTGTTGGAGAGCAGTGTAGGAGAAAGGGACCTGGGGTTCCTAGTGGACAGGAGGATGACCATGAGCCAACATTGTGCCTTTGGGGCCAAGAAGGCTAACAGCTTCCTCGGGTGGATCAGAATGGGGTGGTTAGCAGAACAAGAAATGTTCTCCTCCTCTGCTCTGCCCTGATGAGACCACATCTGGAATACACAATGTCCAGTTCTGGGCCCCTCAGTTCAAGAAGAACACACAGCTGCTTGAGACAGTCCAGCACAGAGCAGAACACTTCACTGATGAGGAAAGTCTAAGGGACTTGGGTGTCTTTATCTTCGAAGAAAGGATACTGAGGGCTGACCTCATTAATGTCTATAAATATGTATGGAAAGAGAGGGTGTCAGGAGGATGAAGCCAGACTTTTCTCAGTGTCATCTAGTGATTGGACAAGGGGCAATGGATGTAAGCTGGAACATAGGAAGTTCCATATAATGATTAGAAGGAACTTCTTTCCAGTTAGGGTGACATACTGTAGGAATGGGCTGCTCAGCGAGGTGGTGGAGTCTCCTTCTCTGGAGATGTTTAAAACCCGCCTGGATATGTTCCTGTGTGACTTGGTTTAGGTGATCATGCTGTGTCAGGGGAATTGGACTAGCTTTTTTTTTGAGATCCCTTCCAATCCCTAATATTCTGTGATTCTGTGATGACATGTCTTATGAACAGTGAGTAGATGAGTGTCTTCCTTGATCTCTGTCCCAGAGTGGGACAATTAAATGAAGCTTTCTGCAAGTAGCCCCTAGTCCCCTGCTCTTAATAACTTGTAATACTGTTGTGTTAATTCCCTGCTTGCTCAGTCAAGGAATCACTGAGCAATTCAGGCTAGAAGGAACCTCAGGAGACCTCCAGACTGACCTCTGACAGCTCAAAGCTGTGAGAGTCAACACTGCACGGGGCCATGTCCAGTCAGATGTTGGATAATCACAAAGATAGAGACTTCACAGCCTCTCTGTTGCCTGTCCCACCACCTGACTGTCTTCATGATTTTGTTTATATTCTAGAATCTGTCAGTGCTTTGAACATATGAACTGTTCTATGATCATAACTTCAGAGAATTCTAAAAACCTTTTTTTAAATATAAATCTGGGCACCATAACTGAGAGCTCCTAAATATCACCCTCAGTATGCTTTCTGTAAAACAGGATTGAGGCAACGTTTCCTGTCACAGTACTGGGAAATTACCTTAATTATCTTTTAAGATGATTTTGTATAAAATGGCTTTAGCTCTGTTTTTAAACTAGAATGTACGTAAATATGGAAAGGGCAGGTGTCAGGAGGATGGAGCCAGACTCTGCTCAGTGACATCTAATGATAGGACAAGGGGCAATGGGTGTCAGCTGGAATATAGGAGGTTCCACATCAATATGAGAAACAACTTCTTCCCAGTGAGGGTGACAGAGGGGGCTGCCCAGGGGGGTTGTGGAGTCTCCTTCTCTGTTGATGTTTAAAACCCACCTGGATATGTTCCTTTGTGACTTGATCTAGGTGATCCTGCTGTGGCAGTGGGATTGGTCTGGATGATCTTTTGAGGTCCCTTCCAATCCCTAATGTTCTGTGATTCTGTCATATGAAGAGTGAGTAATTAAAACTGTTTGAGCCAGACACTCATCTAAGACAGAAAAGAGTGATCTGTTCTGTGTTAAACACAACAGCCTGGTGTCTAAAATTTAAGACCAGATCTGTTCTGCCTCGTGCATGGTTAACAGCTCAAGACGATGACTTTGAAAAGCCTTCTCTTGCCCCCTCGTGAAGATGGGGTGGTACTTTGGCCGAGTGCAAACAATTACAGGGTCCTGCCTCTGGATGTCAGCATCTGCCCTCATTTGGAAACGTTTCTAACGTCCTTAGACACCCTTGTCTCTAAGAAACCTAGAAGCCAGATGGATTTTCAGCTCTCATTCTGAAATATTCTGAACAGTTTGGTCTGCCTTATGACTATTTTCAAGTAAACCAGAATAACCAACCTGAGTCATAGAATTATAGGCTCTGTCTAATTAAAAGGGATTTTTTTTCATTATTTTTCTTTCAAGATGAAGGGGGAAGGAGATTCATCTCTGAATTCACCTTTTTCCTTAATATCCACACTGCAAGCCATAAGCAAGAAAAACAGAAGAGAAGCAATAGAGCAGGTTGAAGTGCCATGCTAACCACTTGCTGAGACATTAGCAGCTCTGCACAGTTTTTTCTTCCAAGAATAAACTTACCTCTGAGGCACAAGCGGCATGAGGCTGCATAATTCCAGCTTGCACTGTAGACAGCTTGTGGGGGTGAAGCAGTGGAGAGACAGTCCTGCTCTTCATGGATGTTGTCAGAGTGATGGCTGTCATCTGAAGGGAGAGCAGGAACACAAAGAGAGAACAGTGATTATTCAAACTGACCGACTGTAATGCCTATCCCACATACCCTGCTGCAGTGTCTCTCCTGCTGCACCCCTGTGGGTTCACACTGTGACATCTGAAGGCTTGGTCAAAGGATGTTGTCCATAACACCCAGCTCTCCGTGACACACAACAGATTTGAAGGAGCTTGGTAGTTCATAAAACCAGTTCTCTGCTGTTCCATAGCTCCTGTTGTGTGAGCTAAGGGCACTGCTAGGGAAGTTTCTCTAGAGGTCAGTAACTGCGATCAGTCATGTGCTGTGAAAATCTGTCTGCTTACAAGACTTTGCTTCTCATCTCACAAGGGTGGTGAGACTCTGGAATAGGTTACCCAGAGAGAATATGCATGTCCTCTCCACAGAGATGTTCAAGCCAGGTTGGATGAGGCTTTAAGCCACCTGGTCTAGTCAAGAGACATGCCTGCCCGTGGCAGGGAAGTTGGATTAGATGATCTCTGAGATCCCTTCCAACCTAAGTCATTCTATGATTCTCTGATTTTGACTCAGACTCATAGAGTATCTAAAATTGGAAGGAACCCATATAATCATAGAATCATCAGGGTTGCAAAAGACCTTCAAGATGATCAACTCCAACCATTTGCCCTAAAACCCCTACACTCTAAACCATCATCTGAAACACTAGGTCTACCATTGTTTCAAACTCCCTGTTCTTCACAGGACTACCTAAAACTAAACCATGAGAGCATCACTCAGATGCTCCTTGAACTCTAACAGGCTTGGTGACATGACAACTTCTCTGATCCCTGAGGAACACCACTAGTGACCGGCCGCCAGCTGGATGTGGCACCATTCACCACCACCCTCTGGGCTCGGCCCTCCAGCCAGTTCCTAACCCAGCACAGAGTGTTGCCATCCAAGCCGTGGGCTGACAGCTTAGCCAGCAGTTTGCTGTGGGGGACAGTGTCAAAGGCCTTGCTGAAGTCCAGATAGACCACATCCACAGGCCTCCCCACATCCACCAAGCGGGTCACCTGATCATAGAAGGAGAGCAGGTTGGAGAGGCTAATATCTTGGAAGGAGGAAACGTTCAAGTCACCTTTGTATTGAAAGGCACTTGTTTTCTGGTCAGATTTAATGCATGACAGTCATTGAACAACTCCATGTTCGTAAACCTTTAATCCTAGTTGCTAGGATTAAGATTTACATTTTTAAAAATTAATTCTGAGGTCTTTTAGAGACAAAAATCCCTGTTATGCTAAATGTAGTCTGATCCAGCCTACAGACGATAGAGCAATACTGTCATAACCCGATCTGCGCCCCTTTCAATGAGTCATTCAGCTGGTCTTGATTTACAGGTGCTTTCACAGCCCCCAAGTGCAATGAGAATGGTGCAACTGCTCTCAGACTTAGATGCAAGGGTCAAGAGACTTGTATGTCAGGCAGCTGTCTCTGACCTTATGAACTGAATTAGCAGCCACTTAAGGCAAGTGAATGCAAACAAGCCCACAGGACTGGACGGGATGTGTTTATGGGTGCTGTCATGTGCTGTTGTAAGGCCACTGTGAGTCATCACTGTAAGGCCACGGAAATGAGGTGAAATCCCTAGTGACTGAAACACACCAAATGTCAAACTTGCCTTCAAAGGACAAGGAAAAAAAAACCCGCATAGGCTGTTCACTTAAGATCTGTCTACAGGTGAAATAAGAGATTTATTTTCCAGCCACAGGAAGTACAAGAATGTGGCTGAGAACAGCCAGCACAAATATGCCAAGGGTACATCATGCCTCACTACTGCTTTCTGTGATGAGATAAGTGGGTCGTGGAACAGTTGGAGTCTTGTAGGTGTGACTTTATCGAGGCATAAGTAGCCTGAAACATAGATTCACAGAATTACTGAAGCTGGAAAAGACTTCTGAGATCATCAAGTCCAGCCTATGACCTATCATCACCATGTCAGGACTGTGGCACTAAGTGCCACATCCAGTCCTTTCTTATATGCCTCCAGGGACGGTGACTCCACCACTTCCCTGACAACATCCTCAGATCCAAACCAAAGAGACAGACCAGATGGTCCAGATTGCTTTGAGTAGCTCTGAGAATCTGCCTGTATTTATGAGTTTATTCACTTTTTGATTCAGTATCAAAGAAGTAAAAGCATTTCTTTACACCGAGCCAACCAAAGTGAATTGATGAGTTCTGACACTCTGTTGTGCAGCACAGGGCAAGAAAACACAGTGTCTGCGGAAAATCATCACCCATGACAAGCTCAAGGAAAGCCAGACACCCCGAAAAAAGGAAGGTGCTTTAGTGATTGTCATTTTTGCCTACCTCACTGTCAGTTCCCCTATCTTCTCCTAATATTTCACAGATTATGGGATGGGGGAAGGCTTTATAGATATGCTTGTGGTCAGATAACTGCTACCCTACTTGTATCCTATTAGAATAATAGAATCGTAAGGTTGGAAAAGACCTGCAAGCTCATCAAGTCCGATCATCCACCCTACAACTCTTATTAACTTGGGATGTAGGAGCAGAAGTACTTAACACTGAATTTAGACAAACCCTCTATTAAGGACAGCCACCATATTATAATTTAAAAGAAAGGCTCGTGATTTCTTTAAGGTACCATTTACTCTGAATGCAAAGTGTCTCGCAGTCACAAATCTGCAATGAGTAGAATTGCAGGTAATACACAGAACCAGTACGATGCCTAAGGTTAGAAATAAAGATGCTGCTGAAACAAGCTCTGTTTTGACCAAAGTAAGTGAGAAGAATCTGAAAGGGGACTTTCTGGGTCAGGTTGGGATCTCTTTGTATCAGCTCACACCACATTGGGAACCATTGACTCCACTGCATATGAACGTGGGAACTCAAACAGAGGTCCCCCAACAAGATGAGGCAGTGAATTGACAGGCTGAAGCAATGTAACACTCTTTTCACATTTTCCTGGCTGTGTATGGTGCAGGCAGGTAGATTATCTGCTTAACTGAGCAGCACATCTGCAAGATCAGGTTGAAAAGCTACAAGCAGAAGCAGAAAGGCTCAGGAGAATTGGAGATGCTAAAACAGAGGTAGACTGATGGAGCCAGTCTGGACAACAGCCAAATGGGAGCCAGAAACAAGGAGCCCAAGTAGCCTGTACCTCTCAGATGGACTTGATGGACCTCTCAGGTTGGACTTGATGATCTATGAGGTCTCTTCCAACCTTGATAATACTGTGATACTGTGATACTGTGATGGAGAACAGAAGCCCAGGTAGGAGTAAGTGGAGCAAAGTGAAAGGCTGTGGCAAAAGGAGAGCACTGCCCTTGCCTGCCTCACCTTCTCAGTTGCCACTGAGTAATAGACATCAACCCCTACAGGAAGACAGCCAGTCTAATAAGGATATAGAGGGCAGGGAAACCATCCTAGAGGTCCTAGCAAGGTCACATAAAAAAGTCTTCCGGTAATAGGACAACCTCCTCCACAAAGAAGAGAAGGGTCCTAGTTATTGGAGACTCTCCTGAAAGGGGACTGAGGGCCCAATATGCAGAGCTGACCCTCACCACAGGGAAGTCTGCAGTCTACCTGGAGCCTGAATCAGGGATGTCACTAGGATGCTCCCTAACCTGGTGAGATCAGCTGACTACTACCCACTGCTGGTCTTTCAGACAGGTGGGGAGGAAGCAGTATTCCATAGCCTGTGGGGAATGAAGAAAGACTACAAGGCTTTGGGACGTTTGGTAAAAGAGTCTGGGGCACAAATTGTATTTTCTTCATTACTTCCATTTTGGAGAGAGGACACGGGCTGGAATAGAAGGACTCAGTCCATTAACGTCTGGCTACGAGACTGGTGCTACAGGCAGGGCTTTGTGTTCTTTGATAATGACTGGTTCTATAAAATACCAGATGTGACGGGTACAAATGGAAGAGGTTTATCTCAGAGGGGGAAAGGGTTCTGTGGCAGGAGTTAGCAGGGCTCATTCAGAGACCTTTAAACTAGTTTAGAAGAAGGGTGGGATAGTTGATGTGTGCGCACCAGTGGGACGGAGCTCTGGTCTTAATGAAAAGCAGGTAGCCTCTCGCTCTCCTAGGATGACATCGGAGTGCTCAGCCTAGTCCCTAAAATGCCTGTACACCAATGCATGCAGCATGGGGAGTAAGCAGGAGGAGTTAGAAATCTGTGTCTAGTCAGGTGATTACAATCTGTTGGCAAATACAAACACCTGATGGGACAGCTCACATGACTGGAATGTGGTCATGGATGACTATGTCTTTTTCAGGAGGGACAGGTCAGCAAGGAGAGGTGGTGGAGTTGCTCTTTATGTGAGAGAGCAACTGGAGTTCAAGAGGGATGTTGAGCTACTGGAGGGTGTCCAGCGTAGAGCCACAAAGATGATGAGGGAAGTGGAGCACCTCCCTTATGAGGAAAGGCTGAGGGAGTTGGGTCTCTTTAGCTTGGAGAAAAAGAGACAGAGGGGTGACCTCATTAATGTCTATAAATATGTGAAGGATGGGTGTCAAGAGGATGGAGCCAGGCTCTTCTCAGTGTCATCTGGTGGTAGGACAAGGGGCAATGGGTGTAAGGTGGAACATAGGAAGTTCCATAGAAATATCAGAAGGAACTTCTTCCCAGTGAGGGTGACAGAGCACTGGAATGAGCTGCTCAGGGAGGTTGTGGAGTCTCCTCTTGGAGACACTTAAAACCCACCTGGATATGTTCCTTTGTGACTTGGTTTAGGTGATCCTGCTGTGTCAGGGGGATTCAACTAGATGATCTTTTGAAGTCCCTTCCAATCCCTAGTGATTCTATGATTCTGTGATTCTAACTCCAGAGGTCTCTGCATTGCACAGCACTGGAACAAACAGGATTAATGCAGAGAGAGGAAGAGATGCTGTCCACACACAACCCCAGATTTTGTGGTTCTTCAGTGCTGAATAGAATTGCATGACGGTGCATCCAGAGTTCCCCAGCACAGAGTCAAGACATTTTGTAGGATAATGAAAAGATTAAAAGTTTTAAAGGCTCCTGTTTCCTGTCAATGGAGAAGGGATGATGAAATCTTATGAAAACAGCAGGCAATTCTGTGGGCTTTGTTTTGTCTGCTATGTTAGGAAAGGTTTTGATTACTTGATGGATTATAGTTTCTGCACCTGAGGAACGCCTTTGTTTCAAACTGCAAGCACAGTCAGGTAGAAAATCTGATCATTGTTCAGTTTCCCTCACCCTTTTTTCCTCTTTGACTGATTTCTTTGAAGTTTCATAAAATACCCCTAGCACGCTCTCACCATCACTTCTCATAATCAGTCATGACAAATTACACATAAGCTAAGCATCAGTTTATTTCTAAGACCCTACAGCCTGGGGTGAGGTGTATCCTACCACCTGGCTGGCAAAAGTGTGTGTTTCTTCTTTCTATCTTTTTAACTCACTCACAAAATTTCCTGTCTTATGCTCATTTACCTTCTCTTGTCCTCTTATTTATTTATAATATTGGATTACACAAGCACTACAGCTTGGGTTGGCTGATTCATAGAAGTGCATAACTTTTAAAGCTAATGTGAAGATTTCCACTTTCTTTAATGGGCAAGTGATTGGAGGCTCTCAGAAAATCAGATGTATTCTTTAGCATGTAAACAGCATCAGTGAACTCTGCTGCTGGGACTGGAAGCTGGCAACATCCTACCACCAGTGTCCAAGACACAGCTGCCAGTGTCTCTCCAGGTTTTCAGGTTATATCAAATGAAATGGGCTCAAAGAGCAGATTACCTTCTAAAGATCATACTCCATGGCAAGTGCTTAAGCTGGGGTCTGAACCAGACTGGAACAGAAGGACTTTTCAAGGCTCATACCATCAGGCAGGTACATACCATCAGATGCAGCTCAGTGGTTATGAGACTATGTGATACATATCGGGCTGACAGCTCTGGGAATGGAAATCCTTGATCTACAACTGAAATATAAGCTAAGCCATGACAAAGCAAATGTCTCACAAGCAGGGTTCACTTACCACCACAAGCAAGCAGGTATGGTGACAAATGGCAGTTGTTTATGTCACCTCCACTGAGATTATCAGCAAGGTCTTCTATGTTTTATTCTGCTTTCCTTCTGCCCTAACACAAGTTCTTCTGGCACTCTATTCATCATAGATGGTTATCTTGTGTCACTTGCTTGTTCCTTTATCTTCAGAGGCTGTGTTCAACCTAGAAGAATAAACAGATTTTTACATCCTACCGAACTCAAGCACTTTGAAAACAAGAGACAAAGATTTTAAACCTTTTATTCTGTGGGACTCCAGCACTGAGCTGAAACTGATTTGATGTGACAGCCATTGCCACTAATGCTGTGGTGGTACCATGTTCTGGGGACTTTAGCTTGGAGGAAAGGAGACTGAGGGGTGACCTCATTAATGTTATAAATATGTGAAGGGTGGGTGTCAGGAGGATGGAGCTAGCTAGGCTCTGCTCAGTGGCATCCAGTGATAGGATGAGGGGCAATGGGTGTGAGCTAGAACATAGGAGATTCCACGTAAATATGAGAATGAACTTCTTCCCAGTGAGGGTGACAGAGCACTGGAACAGGCTGCCCATGGAGGTTGTGGAGTCTCCTTCTCTGGAGATATTTAAAACCTGCCTGGACATGTTCACGTGTGACTTGATCTAGGTGATCCTGCTGTGGCAGGAGGATTGGACGGGATGATCTTTTGAAGTCCCTTCCAATCCCTAATGTTCTGTGATTCTTTGACCTCAGATTGGTGAATGGTTATGGAGCTACATCACAGCTGTAAAACCAGCAAAAAACCCATGAAAAACAGGAGTGAACTTGAAATGATTGAGGTTTAAAGACAGTGAGACTGGATTATGCAGTCACAGGTATACAATTTCTAACAAGAATTTCTAACTTAAGCACTTCAGAACAACCCAGTTTCTACCTGTTCATCACCCCTGGGTAGATCACATGCTAACAACTGTCATTTTTCTAACAGTTCCATTGCTATACGTGGTAAAGCCCAGGCAGCTGCCACCACTACATATCATCTCAGTCTATCTGCAGATAATGTTAAACTATAGAGAAAGAGCTAAACCTTGTCATATTCTTACATTAATAATATATACAATATTAGATATGTAATTACATCTACAAATTACAGCATAATTAATCCTCAGGACTGAACTTTCCGTCATGACCCACCTTGTTGTTACCTCCTGGAATTACTCAGATTTAACAAATTCTTACCAATTTCTGCTAACTCTCTTGAACAGAAGTGTTCTAGCACATGACATAGATGGGTTAAGGAGGAAAAGAATGGATGACTTCTCTCTGGCCTTTGAAATGAAGCCATCCTCTCTGCAGCACTGACTGGTCTGAAGCCATTATCTTCAAGTGAAAGGGTTTGTGTTTGCCTCTGGTTAGCGTCTACATAAGCCTGTTCCAGAAGGAAGGACCTTAGGAAACCACTGAATGCATCTGTCATGAGTTTCTCAGACAGAAGTAAAATTGGTGGGACACAGCTTGATAACATGGATTCCTTTCCAATGGGTCAGGAAAGGACCTTCAAGTGCTGAGAGTTAGACCAAAGGTGTTCTAAAGAATGAAAGACTCTAACCTATAGATGATGAACTTTTCAACCTCATTAAAAATGTTTCCCAATAGAAAGATGTAAAAGGAACTTGCCAGTATGAGATGCGTTTGTTGAAATTGAAGTACACCGTGATGAGTTGACACTATCTGGTCACCAGGTGCCCACCCAGTCACTCTATCAGTCTCCCTTCTCAACAGCGCAAAGGGAGAAGATACAATGAAAAGCTCATAAGGATCAGGAGATCATTCACTAATTGCTATCACGGAAACACAGACAGGACAGAGACACCTTTCTCTGGTGTGGGGTCCCTCACCAGCTGCAGGAGTACAATGTTCATTGCCTGGGTCTTCTCCATGGGCTGCTGGAGAATCTGTGCTCCCGTGCCTAGAGAACCAGTTCCCTCTTCTTCTTCAGTGACCTTGGTGTCTGCAGGTCTGCATCTCACGTTTTTTCACACATCTTTCAAGGCTTCTGTGCAGTATTTTTCACCCTTTCTTGAACATGTTATCACAGAGATGCTACCGACAAAGCTTACGGGACTCAACAAAGCTGGGGAGTCAGACCCAGCGGCAGGTCTGTTTTGTAGACAGCTGGAACTGACTCTGTCTGACTTGGAGGCATCTTCTGCTGTTTTCTCACCAAAGCCAGCCTTGCAGCCCCACTGATATCACATAAACCAATACACACACCATCAGGCTTAGGGCTTAGTTCCCCATGACTTATTCATTGAATTCTGAGGCAAAACTGCTGCCTGTGTATCCTGCTTAGACTCCGGTTTCGAGCAGTAGTAGATTTTCTCTTAAAAAGCTACAGAAAAAGCAACCTCATTACTGTTATTTTTTGCTGTGCCTTTAAAGTCATCCCAAGATATGGTTTGCTTCAGTGAGCACTGTGATCTGTGTATGCTTTGTATTTTATAAAAATAGCTTACCCTCTTTTCCCACTGCTGCACAGAGGCTGCCTGAAGATGAGACTGGCATAATAAGGTCAGTGCTGCTGGGTAGCGTAACCAACGTGTCAGTACATGTTAATATCAAAAACAGCATCTCAGAAACATTTTCTTTATTCTCCTCACTTGCTTAAGACATTCTCACCATTTGCTACTGTTGGGGAAAAAATATGCTCAGATTAAAAAAGAAATGTAGTTAAAACTTATCATATAAAGCCAGAAAAAAATTCAGAATCTCGTAATTAGAAGAACCAAGTGTGGGCAGCTCTGTCTACTTCATTTCTTGTACTTATTAGCCATAATGTCTTTTGGGATGAATTTCTGAAACTGATCACATATCTAAGAACCATAGGCTATATCCCTGGTCATGGATAAATCTCATGGATAAATCCTCTTTTTAATGCTGCAGTGGAAAATTCACCATCATAGGAAAATGCTATGCAAATCAGATTATATTTTACTGCCTTAGTGATGCCAGTCCTTCAGCCCACTGACAATGCCTGTGTAGACAGAGGAAAGATCCCCAAGAAAGAAGGAGTAAAAGCAGCATAAAAATTGGCTTCAAGAGGGCAGGTTTAGACTGGACATCAGGAAAAAATTCTACATGGAGGGAGTGTTCAGGCACTGAAATGGACTGTCCAGGGTGGTGGCTGATTCAGTGTTGCAGTTTGAAAATTACCAGACTTTTCAGGTGTATAGATTTGTGCTTTCATGAAGAAAAAAGTTGTGTTGCTTTAAGAGGATCCCCCACCAGTGACCTGTCCTGAGGGAGGTTACACTATAAAATTGTCCCAGGTACCTGCCCTTGAGGGATGGGCTGGGCGAGAATATAAAAGGGGCGAGTGATCTTAACCCTGCCTCTTTTTGCTGAGGGCTCCTAGCCCACCACTGAGCTGCTGTCCCCCCCCACCCTACCCCTCCCTTCCCCCTCCAATTCCAGGATGGTGGAGAGTGGGGGAAGATGGGCCCACTGCAGCTCAGCCCCAGCCCAGCCCAGACCTTGGCCCTGCTCCACCACAAGGAGGGATGTGACAGATCTGCACAGCCCCAACCCTGGCTCAGCAGTGGTAGCGCTGGTTTCACCCCAGTCCAGTCTGGAGCTGTGTTGCTGTCAGTTGTAAGGCTGAGCTCAGGGTACCTGCATCCCAGAATCTGTGGTTTGTGAGACAGTGAGCCTGTGCTAATAAGCACTGATAAGAGGTGCACCATGTTATATCTTTACATTGTAATAACCTGGGCACCAGTTCAAATCATAGAATCATTAGGGATTGGAAAGGACCTTGAAAGATCATCTAGTCCAATCCCCCTGACACAGCAGGATCACCTAGACCAAGTCACACAGGAACACATCCAGACAGGCTTGAACGTCTCCAGTGAAGGAGACTCCACAACTCCCCTGGGCAGCACAGATTGGAAAGCACCTCTGAGATGATCAAGCCTAATTGTTAGCCTAAGAAACTCTGTTCCATTGACCACCACTCTCTTACTTCTACCCTGTAGCCAGTTTACTATCCACCTCACTACCCGATCATGTAGACCACACTGCCTCAGTTTGGCTGCAAGGATGCCGTGGGAGACCGTGTCAAATGTCTTACTCAAGTAGAGATAGACCACATCTACCACTCTGCCATCATCTGTCCACATGATCATGCTCCCATAAAAGGCTATCAGGTTGGTCAAGCATGACTTTCCCTTTGTGAAGCCATGCTGACTGTCCCTAATGACCCTCCTGTCCTTGATGTGCCTGGAGACAGCCTCTAGGACAAATTGTTCCATCACCTTTCCTGGGATGGAGGTGAGGCTGACAGGTCTATATTTACCTGGGTCTTCCTTCTTTCCCTTTTTAAAGATTGGGGTAACATTTGCTACCCTCCAGTCCCTAGGCACCTCTCCTGATCCCCAGGATCTAGCAAAGATGATGGAGAGTGGCTTAGCTTGGAGGAAATTGGAGAAGTCTGGCATGTGAGTATAGCAGGCTGCTGGCAAAGACCCACAGAGATGCACCCACCAGCAACCAGGCTCCAAAGCTACTGAATGCTTTTTACATCTTGTTTAGAAAATACTTCTCATTTGATATTTTTAGATAATTGCATTTGAACCCACTTTTGGTTTCCTCTTTGGTGAAGAAAAACAACAGGTTTGTGGAAGTGATTCAGAGGCGCTTGTGGGTAACCTACAGTCTAATCCACCCTTCATTAGGCAACAGTAAGGTTTATGGCTGAGATCCCCAAGTGGAGAGGGAACAAAGGAAATCTAAAAGCCTGTAGTACCACTGGATTGTTTATTCAGTAAGCATAGGATTTATTTCACCATCTTTTCAGCAAATTCATTTATGATGCTTACATTTGTAGTGGCTTAGCTTTCTGACATAAAATTTTCCCTTGTTTATTCAGACTTGCTCAGGAGTACAGGATTGTTCTGCCATTTCATGTTTGCCCCTTTTTTTAGGGCAAAAGGAAGGTTCTGTTTGGAGACTGCACTTAAAAATCCTGAGGCAAGAGGTTGCATAGCAATGGGAAGAGTGCATGTTCAATACTGAATCAGCCTGCTTGCCTCTCTGTTACTATGGAGATGGCATGGCTGCTTCACAGCTTATTCTGCCATCTCCACAGCTGCAACAGGAGCTTTGGTAGGGTGCACATGATATCTCCTCATACCTTCCTCTATCCTTCACTAGCACAACAGAAGAAACTGCTGTGTTTGAGATAATCGGTGCCAGAGCATCCTTGAGCTGTGTGAAGCTCAAGGGATGAAGATTGATCCTTCAAACATGTATACCTCTAAATTCACTACTACTGTGAATTCTTTCTCTCCTAAGAAAGAGCCTACACACAGGATATCTTATCCACACTCCATATATGCACTCATTTTAATACTGGAATCTGAAATTCATTACAATTCATGCACAAACACAACGTACTTATTAATATTTTGTATTCTGGGGCCATAGTGAGGCAGAAAGAGGGGGGAGTTAAGAGGCTGATGGCTTCAGGTATGAGAGAGGCATATGGCAAGGAGCCATCTCTTGTTGTTGAGCCAAAAATATTCTAGCTAAAACACTGAATGGAGAAGTAGGTCATATGATTTCTTTTTACAAAAAGCACTTTACAGGCTGCACTAGTGCAGAAGTCTGTCTGATTTTTTGAAAGACATTTCTTCTTTCAGGTTTGGAGAAGCAGCTACAACCGTATGTACAAAAGCTGTTTAATATGTGCGTGAACACTTACAGTAATAATCACGATGTCTACTTTAACTATGTCCACTCAAGATCCTGTCTTCATAACCAGGATGACCACATAATTCAGGATTTCACACTGAAGAAACCCCATATCCATTTCCACTGAGCTATCTTGCCAAGTGGGTTTTGAAGAATCACCTTGTTGTTTGATTTTACACCTCTATAATATGTTGCTGTAGATGAAAGGGCTCAAACTAAAATACAATAGTATATGGCAACCATGACCATGTGTGAGCTCCGTTCTTCATCGTAAGCTAAAATCTAGCAAGTGTGGAAATAACAATATGATCTTGTGTATGTGCACCATAGCCACAGTATCTGTGTAATAAAAGCAAAGTTTTTTAGGAAACAGTAGTCTTTTTACCCTAAGGAACAGAGTAGCAGGGACTCACCCCAGAAACTTCATAAAGATTATGTTTGCATGTTATTTTACTAACTTTGCTGAATTGTGTTATCACAACAGTTGTCATCTGATGCACAGACTCAATCCTTTGACCACCGTAGGATACAACTAATATTTTGCTTATAGTTTTTAATTTTTCACTTCATACTGTCTACTCTTGAAGACCAGTTTTATGCAGACTACACACTCTCCAACACGCCTAGCTGAAATACTCAG
Organism: Rhinopomastus cyanomelas; assembly: GCA_013400115.1. Taxonomy (NCBI): domain Eukaryota; kingdom Metazoa; phylum Chordata; class Aves; order Bucerotiformes; family Rhinopomastidae; genus Rhinopomastus; species Rhinopomastus cyanomelas. Next base: position 256,179 of record VXBP01009785.1, read on the forward strand.
GTTATGATGTAGATCTAGTTTATCTAATGTAACACTGAGTGGACAAATATCTTGGTACATCGTGCTAGTCTGCTGTTTCAAAGACCTCTCGAGGCTACATTAACAGAGGTGCAAACCACCCTCAGCATTTCTGTGTGGTGTGTCTGAGTCCATTTCCCATTATCATCAATCATATTCCTACCGTAAGCACAATTCCTGTAATTCCAGAGTCTGGTTTGCATCCCATTAGGGCTAATGGCTGTCAGAGCCATACATCATGGCACTGCAGAGACAGGATGGATTGAACGAAGGCCATTGGGCTGGCACTGCCCGACTGTAGGGTTGGGCACCACCACCACCACCAGCCTGCTGAAGGTTGGCGTCAGCACCGTTTGGCGCTGTCCGTGGTGCTGCAAGGGGAATGACACTGACATTACTGCCACCACCACTACGGTCATGGTGTGACCTTTAGTAGGATTCGAACCAAGGACCTTTTGCCTACAAGACTGCTGCCGTTTCCATGGACACGCAAGAGGTGAATATCTCTTCCCATAATCCTACTCAAAGGAGTTTTTGGAAGTCAGAGCTGTATTGTTCTTCCAAGTCACCGTCTTTGGGGTGTTTTCCCAGCTACCCACAGAGCAGAGCCTCTTTCCCCAGCTCTCTGGTTAGTTGAGATGAGAGATATACAAAGTTCATCTTCCATACCTATTTGTTTTCCTCCTCCTCTCTCTCACCAGAGTGGGATTTACTTTTCATGGCATCAGTGGGTTTTTTCCATACTGGGAAATGAAGGAGGGGAGAAAGCAGCCAGATGGGGGCAAAAGCCCCTGGCCCTGTTTTTTTTTTTTTTCTATTTTTTAAAGACTTTCTCTTTATTTGTGTTAAAAACTTCCTTATCTCTGTAGTAAGTCTTTGGATTTTGCTTCCATTTCCGGAGGAACAAACAAAACCAGGACAACCACCAACACTGCCACCATCACAAGCACAAACACTGTAACTGACATCAGCACTGACACTGTGGTAGAAGGGAAACACTTTTCACACAGCAGCTAGAGATCTTACTAACTGTACACTAATTCCTCCACAAGCTGCTTCATATGGTGTCACCTCTCAAGGCAAAGAGGGTTGAACTAGATTCAAGGTGCCTTCCAAACCCAGGCATTCTATGAGTCTACAAATGTTTAAGCAGATTAAAGCAGTACTAATCCTTTCCCAAAAGAGACACACAGAGCAGCTTTCTCCAACAGAAGGGGAGTTACTTTTTCTGCCATGATTTTTCACAGTGAATGTTTCAGGATCTGCAGTAGGTTTAAAACTAATAATTATATTCAATTTATGGCTGGGTTCCTGTGACTGTGGGATAGTTAGCAGTTTTCAGGGTTTGACAGTGCACTGCAAGAGATTTTCTTGAAGAAAACCTTCAAATTTTCTTTCCTGAAAAAGGGAACAACTAGGCTGAGCTTGAAAAGAAACCTGGATTTGGGGGTTATATTATCTTTCCTCCAGAATTAATAAAGTAGTTCAAAGAGATCAGAGAAAGACAAGATCAAGTTTCTCAGTCAAGGAAGCATGACAACAGCTATTTCCACAGAGAGATAGGGAGTCCTTCATACAGGGACCCAGGGAGTTTTGAGAAGGAGGCTTTTTGGGAAGATAAATGGGATATAAGCCGCTCTCTGAGTGGCTAGTGGCCAGAAAAGGACATGAATGAGAAGCACATAAACAAAGGTGCTATAGCATTCACACTCATAAGCAGCACAGACAAGCACACTTCAGACAAAGCAAACAGTGGTAATCCCAAAGGGACACCAAAGAAATGCTACCTAATTGTAGCCCTGGGAAACCCCTGAGGGTTCTTCAGTGAGCCAAGTGAACTGCATTGCTATCCCACTATTTGATTAGCTGTTACTTTTCACTCTTGTTTGCTTCCTTACTAGTAGTGAAAAATTCATGGTCAAAACTCATGGATTTGAATATCCAGGTAACCAATCTTCTTTCAATTTACAGTATTGAAAGTATAGTCTCTAGAGCTGATTTGATGTAAAATATTTTTACCCTTTGTTTTTATAAAATCCCAATATTCAGCATGAAAATGTTGAATTCAGAGCGCTTTAGGAGGTCAAAATGTGTAAGCGACGTGCCTAACTCACTACATTGCCTAACTGCAAGGCGGCGTGGCCATCTTTGGAGATGTGGGCTTGCAATGAATGATCAAAGTTTGCCTTGGGTTAGAGGTCTTTGTGGTGATTAGTGTGCAGTTTAGAAGAGCACAGTAGCTCTCTCTGACCTTATCTGTTGTGGGTATACATCAAAAGTTTGTTGTTTTACTTCACTTCCTGGATGTTAATTGGCAAACATGCCACAGAGGAAAGAAGAGCTGTGGATTTTTATGGGAAGAGCCTATAATTTTGAATAAAGTGTAGGCAACACCATTACAGACAAGTGCCCTACTTTTTTGCTGTCTTAAGTTTTTGCATAGAGAAGTAGCTGCGTTTCCTTTTCTGTGCTGTCTTACCAGCAAAATGAATACTAAACTAAGTATTCTTTTAAGTTTCCTTGTGTCAAGGATGCCATGTGTTTCACTGAGCCACATTCAAAATCTGGTTTACTCCAGTCAGCCCTGATGAAGTCAGTATAAATACAGAATTACATGACCTTGAAAGCTTTTACTCTCATAGAGATATATGAACCTGATCATTCCAGACTGCATAAAGAGCTCATAAGGAGTTTCTGTATAAATTCTTGGTTCTGCATGCTATAAAGGATGGATATCTTAATGTATCAAGCACCTGTGAAATCTGTATCAAATATTCTCTCAATTGCTTTTTTTTTTTATGTTTTGTTGTAAAACCACAACACCAAAAGACCCAAGAAAGGATTTCCATAGACCCTTACCCACATTGAGACACTATCCTTATTTGATGAAATGTGATTCTCAGGATCAGCTGAGAAGAATTACTTTTATCAATAACTGGGGATTAAGGAGGAAAAGGTGCTGTCTGATCTGCTATGATTATTTGCTTAAAGTCCCCCTAATTATTTATAGCACTATCCTCTTTCCCAATCAGTCTACCTCAGGGAAGGCTGCTCAGTTCTCACTTCACATTCAGAGTTTGAGTGCCCAGATTAAGTTACCAGACATCATCTTTCCACAGTAATTGGCCATGTGCCCTCTCATGCCCTAAGAAGTGTGAAGTAATTTAAGGCTGCTTACCCTTTAGAGATTGAAAGGCAATTCCCTGATCATTTGAAAGAAGCAAACAATTCCCAAGCCAGTTGCTGCAAAGCCACTGATGTGCAATGGATTGCTGATTTGTTGGCTCACCTTAGAGCAGTCTTCTGCGTGGGAAGACTCATGATCAGCTGCCTAATGCAGGATACAGAATGCTCAGCATTTTGTATTATTTTTTACACACTCAAGATCATGATTAGATTTTTAATCTCTACAGATATTAATAAGGTATTTGTGCATAAGCATAAATTATCCTCACTCCTCAGAAAAGGTCAAGTTTAATTAGAGGTTTCTGAAGTATCATAATTTATTCAGGGAAAATATGAATTACTCCATGCAAAAAGGCAACTGCCACCTATGAACCGAAACAAGTAATCAAGTTTATCATCTGAATTAGTGGCTGAACTCTCCTGGTCTGGCACAACAGTGAGATAATTCAAGACATTGAAGCCTGCAGTGAAAAATGGTCAGATTAGCTCGAGAGATTTTGCATTGATCATAAAAATAAACACGTGGTTTATCACTATCACTGTATCTCAATGCAGCATAACTCCCTACAGTATAGGAATCTTGTACCCAAGTGCTTTCTTTTATCAACAACCATGCTTAGTGTATGGGTAATTTGCTTCATCACTGTTGTAGAAGGAGCACAACAGTCTTTGTCTACAGCTATCAGCTATGCACAAAGTTTTGACACCAAGGAGATGCCAATCCCTGCTTCAGAGTCTGTGCTGCCTGTGGGAAAGAACAAGAGGTCAGGCTGTGAAATTACAGCTCACATTGCACCTGGCACAGCCTTAGAAATTGTGCCTAGAACAGAATCATGATTTCATTGGAGATGTCTTTTGTGCTTTTACAGGTAAATACAACACTGGGCTTGAGGTTTATGTGGTTTTTCAAAAGTTCACTAGTTTCTGATTTGCCCACAAGCAAAGAGCTGCAATAAAAACAAGCTGTAAGTGATACAAAGCAACTGTGAAACATCTCCTACCACAGGACACATTTTCACTGACTTTATTAAAGTTCTTATGTTGTGAAAGTAAAAAAGAATTTTATTTGATGCATAAGGGAACAGGGGAGAAATTTACTGTGAACTTAATTAAATTGCTATGTATAATGCCAAGTAAGATCCCTGACAACATAATACACCCTCTTGGACTAAAGGTGTTTAAAAGAGATAATTCACCTGACAACAACAGGCTTTGACATTATAAATGCTGTTTATTTTCTTCAAAGCTCACCATTTCTCACTGAATTTTCTTACTGAAGATACTGCTCCCATGAGTTCCAATTACCTTTCTCTAAGACATGCTGAATGCAAAGAAATTAATAAATAGCATGTTGTGCCATGGATTCAGAAAATGGCACAACATTCTTTTCATTTGTGTTTGTAAAGATTTCTCCAGCGTTGCCACTGAATGAAGCAAAATTACAGCAACAAGCATTTGCTTAGAAGAGGAAAATTGACTCAAATTGCAATAACCCATCAGCAGATCCAAAGTGCCTCTGTGGAAAGTTGTTGGGAAATGTGACATTTCCTTCAGTTCCATGTTCAGGGAAGGAATTTTACCCTTTCATTTTTAATTTTCTTCAAGAAAATCAATAGTTTGAAAAATAACTTTGGAAATTCATGTCTGTTTAGACAGCCATGGGGTTTTTTCTCCAGCCCTAGTTAATATTTTGCAACTGGTTATAACAGGTTAGGAGACCTTCACCTGAGAATCAAGGTGTTTAAGTGTTGCCCTTTCCTTGACAGTGAGACAATCCCTCAGCCAAAATAAATGAGGTACTACCACATCCTACCTGATGGACTCAGTATCTGAGCCATCAGCTGCTTGAGAGGGGACATGAGGACGTTTCAATGATCCAGAATGTGGGTTACAAAGCAGTCCTAGACACCGATTAGCTGCACATTACAAAATTTCAGCTGGCTGTGCATCTGTCAGTGAAGAGATGTGAAAGTTCCATGGATGCTTTCTCACTGAATATTTAAGAAAAGCTAGGACAGAGAGCAGGTAGTTGAGGGTTTGAGGAACATCTCTCCCAAACAGCCCATCCATGACCTAAGGTGCTCTTCACAGCAGTGTAAGAAATACAGTAGTGGAAGAGAATTTTGAATTGAAACATAAATGAGAACAGAATTTTACATCATCTAGCACCTGTTCTCTCATCCAGACACAGCCAGTGTCTCACATAGATACTGAAGAAGCCATCGTTCAGACACAGATGAAAATATTTTTTCCTATCTAAAAATTCCCTCTTTCTAAACTAAATAATTTCAAATTGTGCATCAGGACCTCCCTGGGATTCTATAACAAATACTATGTGACTAACAATTCAAAGAGATGCCTGGTCTGTACCAGAGCACCACTCCAAGTACACTCACCAGAAACAGCATTCTGTGCTTTCCTTGGAAAGCAGGAAATGCCTCTGTTCATTTCCAAGGTGGTATGGATCATGTTGCCATCCTCTTTGCCCAGAAGGAGAGCAGCTAAACTAATTTTAAGTCCTTCAAAATCATCTATAAATTTATGAAGATCTTAGCATGCTTGTAAGACATTAAAACAGAGCTTTTTTTACTACAGTTCTGTCAAACACTAAGATTCCCAAGGTTATTTATCATTAAATCTCATTAGGAATAGATTTGACAATATTGAGACTAAGTAACAATCAACTCACAGAATTACAGGACATTAGGAATTGGAAAGGACCTTGAAAGATCATCCAGTCCAATCCTCCTGCCACAGAAGGATCACATAGATTTAAGTCACACAGGAACATGTTCAAGTGGCTTTTAAATATCTCCAGAGAAGGAGACTCCACAACCCCCTGAGACAGCCCCTTCCACTGCTCTGTCACCCTCACTGGGAAGAAGCTCCTTCTCATGTCGCTGTGGAACCTGGTTCTACGATTACACCCATTGCCCCTAGTGCTGTCATTGGATGCCACTGAGCAGAGCCTGGATCCATCCTCCTGACACCCACCCCTCTCCCTTATACACTTATAAACATTAATGGAGTCACCCCTCAGTCTCCTTTTTCCAAGCTCAAGAGACCCACTTCCCTCAACCTTTCCTCAGCAGGGAGATGTTCCGCTCCCTTCATCATCTTTGTGGCTCTGCACTGGAATCTCTCAAGCAGTTCTGTGTTCTCCTTGAACTGAGGGGCCCAAATCAAGTCATGTGAGTCACAGTGCTGCCGTGATGTCTGGGTCACTTCAGTGCTACTTCGGTGAACGGATGATAGCCAGGAAAGTTCTAGAACACCATGAATTTCTGCAAACTGGAGCAGAAATGCTTTTTTCCTGACCTACATTCCACGGTGAATGCAGACGTGGGATTTAAAAGCAAAGTGTAACAGATCTGCCTATTATTCTTTGAAAAATCTTAAAACAACCTGATACCTGATGCTTTATATTAAATAAAAATCACAATAACATTGAATTAAGTGTCAGATGAGACTAAAGTCATTGTCCTCTCTCTCAGTACTGAAGGTTTTGCAAAGAAATCTGAACTACTGCAGAGGACTTGGCTCTAGTTACTTGCTGCTGACTAGACTTTGTTCTTCAAGCAGCTGTAATTATCACATTCATCTTGATCAGCAGACATTCCTAGCACAATTCATAGGGAATTTCAAAGTTTATTGAAAGAGCTGTGCACTTGCCCACCAAGAGTCCTCAGCTCAGATAGGTCCAGATCTGATTAATCTCACGTAGGTAGATATGTGGGGCAGCTCTTGTCAGAGTAAGGTCTTTCCTTTTCCTGTGCTCTTTAGCCTCTTCAGCCTCTGTGACACTTCTTATGAAGCAGTTTTCCCTGTCAGCTTGGTCCCTTGAGACTGCTCTGTAACTAACATACTGGACAGCCACATTTGTCTCCCTAATGTCTAATAAAAGAAACTTTAAGGGACTTCTTCCCCTGCACAGTTACAAAAGTGGCTTCTGTAAAAAACCTGAAGCTAGACTGAAAATGGAAAGAAAACTGAGAAGTTGGTTACAGGGAATTTTTATCCCTATTCACATAGTAACAGCTTCTTTAACAGTTGAAATAGAAGTGCATTAAGGAAAATCTATTTCCTATTGTTCATGCAGCACGAGGGGTGTGATCTGATGTCAAATGAAAGTGTCTGGAGACACTGGTGTGTGACTATAATTACTCTGAGTGGATGATTGACTTAATTCTGAAAGAAAGTTAATTCTCTAACAGCTTCAGTATTTTTTTCATGAGTACGCCCACATAAAGATTGACATCGAATCATTTACGTTGAAAACAGCATTTAAGATCACTGAGTACAACCATGAACCCAACTGTCCAAGGCCACCACTACACTCAGAATTCCATGACTGAAACATCCAGGGATCACAATTCACCCCCTCCCTGGGCAGCCAGTTCCAAGGCCTGATGACTCTTTCCATGAAGTTCTTCCTCATGTTCAGCCTAAGCCTCCCCTTGTGCAGCTTGAATCACACAGAATCACAGAGCATTAGGGAAGGGACCTCAAAAAATCATCTAGTCCAATCCTCCTGCCACAGCAAGATCACATAGATCAAGCTGCACAGGAACACATTCAAGCAGGTTTTAAATGTCTCCAGAGAAGGAGACATCACAATCCCCTGGGGACAGCTCCTTCCTCTGCTCTGTCACCCTCACTGGAAAGAAGTTCCTTCTCATATTCACGTGGAACCTCATCTGTTCCAGCTTACACCCATTGCCCCTGTCCTGTCATTGGATGGCCCTGAGCAGAGTCCGGCTCCATCCTCCCAACATCTACCATTTTCATACTTATAAACATTAAGGAGACTGAGGGATGTCCTCATTTTTTCCAAGCTCAAGAGACCCAGCTCCCTCAGCCTTTCCTCAGAAGGGAGATGTTCCACTCCCTTCATCTTTGTGGCTCTGCACTGGACTCTCTCCAGCAGTTCTGTTATCTTCTGGAACTGAGGGGCCCAGAACTGGACACAACAACTCCAGATGTGGTCTCAGCAGGGCAGACTAGAGGCAGAGGAGAACCTTTCTGGATCTACTAACCACCTCAGGATGCTGTTGGTCTTCTTGGCCACAAGGGTTCATTGCTGGCTCATGATCACTCAGCTGTATAGGAACTAGAAGGAAACACCTGACAGGAGCTACATTCAGCCTTCATTTCTTTGATACACTTCTACAGTACAAAAATCAGCCAAATGTTTTCTTAAACCAGCCTGAACTTCAGAGCTTGCCTTTCATTTCACAGCAGCCTGGCAATCTTAGGCACCAAAAGGGAGGAAAACTAAAACAATTCCTGTGTTTTAGGAGTCTGAGTGACTGAAGCCAGTGGTTGCCCAATTAGGAGGAGTTCTTGTCTCTCTCCATTACACACACTGTGTAGAAATTACTCATGTTAGGCACAGCACTGATGTTGGCAGTACATGAGTTTTGTTTCACTGATCCCCTCCTTCCAAAGTTACAGCTAAAAGCCCCACACTGTGTCTCTTGGGAAACACTGGTTAGTGATGGGAGACAGGACCAACAGGTCCTGTCCAGACTGATTTCTTCTCTGCAGAACTTCACAACACACGAGAGGTGGCTGTTCTGGGTCTGTTTCTGAGCATGTGGAAGTACAGTAGTAAGACTTCATTTCCCACACAGCCTTGAATAGTCATTTAAGGCCTTACAGCAGCCTTCCAGTACTGGAAGGGTCCTATAAGAAAGCTGGGAAAGGGCTTTTCACAAGACTCTGCAGTGATACGACAAGGGGGAAAAGGCTTTAAAGCTTAGCAGAGGGCAGATTAAGATTAGCTATTAGGATGAAAATATTTGCAGTGAGGCTGCTGAGGCACTGGAACAGGTTGCTCAGGGATGTTGTAGCTGCTTCATCCCTGGAAGCATTCAAGGCCAGGTTAGATCAGGCTCTGGGTAACCTGGTCTGGTGGGAAATGTCCCTGCCCATGGCAGGGGGAAGTTGTGGGGGTGGAACTAGATGATCTGAGGTCCCTTCTGACTCAAATCAACTCTGTGACAAATTTAACCCCTCTCCAATCCTGTATGGAAGTTCAGTACTTCTGAGAAAGAGGAAGACCATTACAGCTCTCCTGTCCATTTTGGTCTCACTTTGACTTCCCACCCAAAACCTAAGTGTATTTTCATCTCCACTCTCCCCAGAAGAGCCCTCACTTTCCAAGGCTGCAAGGCACTGCTGAGCCAGCCAGGAGAGGGTGCCTGAGAACAGCCTGCCAAATAGCTCCCTGGCTACTTGTGGTCCTCAAAACTCAAAGTCCATTAAAGTGATTCTGGATTTCTGTTATCTCTCTACTCCAGCCCAGGATGCAGTCGGCTTTCTGAACTACAAGCACACACTGCAGCTCAGCCTAGTTTCTCATCCACCAGTATCCTTAAGTCCTTCTCTGCACTGCTGGTCTCAGTTCCCAGTCTGTATTGGTCCTTGACCTTCTTGAGCTCCACAGGCCTGTCAAGGCCCCCTGGGTGGCATCTCTTCCTTCAAGTACATCATCTGAATCACTCAGCTTGGTGTCACCCACAAACTTACTGTGGAGACTCAGCCTCCAGTCTTCATCAATAAAGGTATTGAACAGTGCCAGTCCCAGAGTGAAGCCCTGAAGAAGAGCACTTGCTTCTACCTAGTCTTCATTTGGACACAGACACTGACTGCAACTCTTTGGATGCAGCCATTGAGCAAATTCCTTACCCAGCAAACTGTCTATCCAGGTTTCACAGAAAATAATAAATTAAGTATTAACACATCCTCAAATTAGGAAACAGAAATGAAGATGAAGAAGCCATAGGTAAGGGAAGGCAGGGGTTAAGGATAGCAGGATAGGTTTCCACCCTAGAGAGACTCTTTATAATGAGGAAGAAGCAGCTGGTCACAGGAAAAAGCAGTGACCAGAGAAATCCAACAAAAACAGTGATGAGACCTCACAGCTAATTAAGCCACAGGACACTTCTGCAGAAGGCAGAGGAGAGCATAGAGGTGTCTGCAGAAGCAATTGGGCACATCCATGGGCCAAAATCCAGCTAGAGCTATAAACTACAGCCACTTCACCTCTGATGGGGCAAGCCCATGGTGCTCCTATGGTCTTTCTTGGGTTTTCATTAACTTGTTTGCATTACAAGAAATAAAAGTTTGAAGACCAAAGAGCAATGTTCACCCCACCACAAACATTTCCAAGCAAAACTTAACAGCATCACTGCTTTTGCCTGGTTAATTCTGAAGGCTTTCTTGCAGTAAGATACTTTAGCTTATAAAATTTTTCCCTTCCATCCAAAAAGCACATTCAGCTTTAGAATTGACTGCATTCCTGAGACAGGGTATGTACTTGCCAGAAGACATTCCTTCTAAGACCAATGTATTTTTTTTCCTGTTTTGATATAGAGGATGGGCACCTCAGTACAAGGGAGACATTGAGGTGCTGGACCAAGTGCAGAGGAAGGCAACAAAGCTGCCTGGAGAATAAATCTGATGAGACATTGAGGGAATTGGGGCTGTTTAGTTTGAGGAAGAAGAGGCTAAGGGGAGACCTCATTTCTCTCTACCACCGTCTGCAAGGACATTGTAGAGATGTTGGTGCTGGTCTCTTCTCACAGGTCATTAGTGACACAACCAGAGGGAAGGGCTTCAAGCTTCAACAGGGTAGATTTACACTGTATACGAGTAAGAAATTCCTCCTGGAGAGAGTGGTCAGGCAGTGCATTGGGCTTCTCAGGGTGGTGACTGAGTCTCCATCCCTGGACGAGTTTAAAAGTTGTTTAGATGTAGTGTTGGGGGTTCTGGTTTAGGGGTGAACTTGTAGAGTAGGTTGGACTTGATGATCCCAAGGGTCTTTTCCAACCTTAATCATTCTATGACCCTATGAAAATGTAGTGAATTTAGATACTAAGCTGCCACATGGTTTAGTGCAAATAAACACTTTCCCTTCAGTGGAAATTGGCTACAAAAGAACTATGAGATAAATTGTAATTGCAAAATGAACTGCTTATTCCACACAATGGACACAAAAAGGGCTGTAAGCAGCAAGCAATATTTGTAGTGTTTCACTAATAAGAAAAGCCCTCAAACTCTGACACTCAGGGGCTATGAACAAATGATGCTGCCAAGTTTCTCATCGCTAAAAAGATCACTTGCCAGTCAGTGGTACTGGTGACAACTGTGAAAGATGTCAGCTTCGAAAAGGGATGCAAGAGGTTAAGACAACTGAAGCTGCATCCAAAGGAGTTGCTGGAATGTGCCAGGAAACAGTCTCTGGCACAAGGGCTGGCTGGCACAGACACAGCCCCGTTACTAACCTCCCAGTACATAAACTCTGCTGCAGTCCACAGGGCAAACGAGGTCAAGAGAGGTAGGTTTTATCCTGGTAATAGTCACCACAGACGACTGGGAGCCACACACACCGCCGGTCTCCTCTCAGTTCCCCCAGTGCTAACTAAAATGATCTTTTCTGTACAAGCATCCACAGAAACAGGAGATGACTAAGATCCAGTGTGGATTAGTTAAGAATAAATTATGTCAAGGCAATACAAATTCCTTTGTGACAGGCTGACAGGCCTGTGGGGGGAAAGAGAAACAGCTGAAGTCATATTTTGGTTTTAGTACTTCTGACATTGTACTGACAGCGTATCCTCAAAGGAAACAGGGGGGACAGGACAGAGGTGAAAAATAGACTGTGTACAAAACCAGCTCCAAAATCCTTCCAGGAGGACAGTTATCAGTGGTTTTAAATGACAGGATGCGTTTTAGTAGGGTCCTTCGGGATCTGCCCTGGGTTTGGCAAGCAGTTCCATCAACAGCCTGCATGACGAAACAAGGACTCTGTTATTAATGTGCAGACAACACAAAGCCAAATGGGACTGCCAGTGCCTTGAAGAACATGTGGAATTCAAAATTATCCTAATAAGTTATATCACCTTCATATAATGGGGCGATTTGCTAAAAGGAATAAATGAAAATTAATGAAGGAATAACGAGGTGAGCAGCATGAGGAAGAACTTGCACAGCAGCAGTTGTTCAGTGAAGGATCAGGACTGCTGTGAAGCACAAGCTAACCCCACTGTCATAGGAACATTAAAGAAGGGTTCTGTAGGTCACAGAACACTCAGGATTGGAAAGAACCTTGAAAGATCACCTAGCCCAATCCCCATGCTAAAGCAGGATCACCTATATCAAGTCACACATGTCCAAGTGTGTTTTAAATGTCTCCAGAGAAGGAGACTCCAAACACCTCCTGCGTAGCCTGCAAGCAGAGGCTCAACTGGAGTACCACGTCCATTCTTGGATGCTACTTTGAGCTGTGATGAGGACAAATCAAGTACTTCAACCAAATGTTTACACCAAACACAAGCATTAGCCATGAATAAGAAATAAGCAGAAGACAATATTCAAGTGCATAAAAGGTCACTATCAGGGTGAAAAGACACTCCATTCACGGCTGTGGTGGACAGGACAAGAACTTACAGATGTTAGAATAGAAACCTTAATTATCTTTACTATGTGTTTAGTGTAAGACTGGATGTTATTTGAGGAAGAAAACCAAACACATTGTTGTTAGGATGGAACCTGAAGTATTATGAGCAGTGACAAAGCCTGAGCATCTCCAGCTAACTCATGGCTGTGCCTTCACAGAGCCCCAGGGAAAGCACACCCCACTGCCCTCAGAGTCACTGCTTCTCTCCTGTTTCTCCAACAACCTTGTAAGAAACAACAGGATAAGATGCCATCTGCACCACTCAGAACATTACAAATGCATTTCCAATAGTTACAAAGACAATGATATTTGCCAAGGCCCACAACCTGCAGGAGGATGATAAAAACACTCCTTTTATTAGAAACACTAAATCAGCTCCTGATTACAGAACAGGGTACCATTTAATTTCTGCGTTCCACAGAACAAAGCGAATTCAGGTTTGTTTTATACCACCATTATTTTTAATATCAAGTGATGTCAGACTCTTTAATCTGAAAGCATTTTTTAAATGGGAAAAATTCCAAGTATGATTTCACATTGTTCGTATTTTTTCTTAGTCCTAGTGAGAATTGAATAGCAGCTTCTGACAAGGAGCTGAAGCCATTGAGTTCTCTCCAACAACAGAAATAAATGGTCTTAAGAAAAGCAAGAAAAGGCTTCTTATAATCTAAAATCTGTGCAAAAAACCAGTATGAGCAGCGCTTGTGACACGTTGCAATACAAACCCAGAAGATGCCTGCATTCTCCAGTGCATTTGTCTCCTTCACTGGAGATGTTCAAGACCCACCTGTGTTCCTGTGCAACTTGGTCTGGGTGATCCTGCTGCGGCAGGGGGATTGCACTAGATGATCAAGGTCCCTTCCAATCCCTAATGATCCTACGATTCTAAGGTGTCATCATTACTTTTCTGTGTCTAAGGAACATGAGATTTTCATTGGAGAAGGAAGAAATAACACTGCCTCTGCTGATGCTGTTAGCTGACTGCCACTGAAGGAGATCTTGTCAGGGGATGTTTGCATTCTACAGAAGATGGAGTTCTGCCAGACTGCCCTGTATTGCTCATGTGACAGAAAACCATGCAAAAACCTCACAAAACCAAACGAGAAACCTGTCACCGTGTTAATCTGGACACAGACATTTCTTATTCTAGTTGTGTGAAGAGTTACTATTTTCAGGCTGAGCAAGCTGGGGTTGTTCAGCCTGGAGAATGAGAGGCTCCCAGCTGACTTTAGAGTAGCTTTCCAATCTCTGAAGAAATCTGTGTCCTTCTCAAGAACAGTCTGTCATTGACAGTTTCAACACAATTTCTCCTCGTAGGTCACAGGAGCTGGCAGATAAAAGCCCTGTTTAAAATGCAGAATTCAGTGAGGTCATTAAAATACTTAGATCATTTCATGGTTTGTGCCAAGACACCCATAAAAGCCAGCGTGATTTTTAAAAGTTAGTTGAAAATAGTTTATTCCATGACCTCAGCTAACTTCAGAAAGCAAATGAAGGGAGAAAAGAAGAAATAAAACAGAGCAAGGACAGCTCTTCTCAGTTGTTACAGAATGTAAGTAAGAGCACAGAGGAATGCTTCTAAACTACAATGTTCTTTAAAGAAAAAAATAAGAGGACTAACAGTAAAAACTGATACAAACTTCAAGCTAACACCATCATGAACATTTGATTCACTTTGAAAGCTGGAGCTTCACCTTCTGTTCTTTGGATATCTATTTACTCAGCTCCACCACTGAATCATGGCTGGAAAGGACCTCCAGGATCATCAAGTCCAGCCCTCATCCCAACATCTCCCTATCCCCTACACCATAGCCTCAAGTGCTCTAGCTACTTGATTTTTAAACACCTCCAGGGACGGTGACTCCACCACCTACCCAGGCAGCCTGTACTGGTGAGAACGAACTGCGGAGTTCTTGGGAGAGAAGGTGAATAACAGAACCCTGAAGATACACCAAATGTTTTCCTAGGCAACACAAAATTGTCCAAATTAAAGACCTTTGATGGCATTAGACCTTGGGGCTAGTGATAGGTGGATTTTTTTGACAGATGACAGACTGAATAACAAGTGTAGTGAGACACAATGCTTCCCAATACATGGTATTTGGGACTATTTTCCAGGTTCATCTGCTGAGATGGAGAAGGGAGTTTCTGTAGAGGCTGAAGTCAGATTACAGACATTTGAAAAAGCACTGAAGGATCTGATTAGAAACAGCATCAAGGGCCCTGAGCCAGAGGTGTGTGATCCCAGACCAGTTGGCAGCCTATTTTTTTTCTCTTAGGCAAGCATAGAAAAATGAGTAACTTTTGGCAAAAGCACATCAGAACTTGCTGGTTTTGACACAGGTACCCATCACCTGATGCTGTAAGTATACAGAACCTCACCTCTCAGTGAAATCCATTTGCAAGTGCTATATTTGATCTAACACTTGGTGATTAATCTCATTTTTGCTGATGTTGCAAATAGCAGGTGCCTTACACCATAGGTTTTTCTAAATAGTAATAAAAGGAGTCTGTGTGACTATAGGATCAGAAGAGCCCACCTGTGTTTAAAAACTCTAGTGACAATTACACTGAAATAACAAAAGGGTTTATAAATATTCCTAAATAGGATTAGGAAAGAAGTTTGACCTCCAGATCTATTTTTCATTACCAAAAAACCCTCAAATCCCTAAACTTAACAGATCACAGCTAATTACTCTCTAGCCAGATGATTGTTAGCCTTCATGGAGGTGCCTTTTAAAAACAATGGTGACAGGAATATGCAAGTCCTTTCTATTTGGTGTTCCTTCTGCAGCGAAGCTCCTCATTGTTTGGCACAGCACACAGCATTTGCTTACAGTAGGTTTCGGCAGGCTGTATTTCACTTTGTCACAAGTCTGACCTAGAAGTAAGTCTCTTTTAACTCTGCTGATACCATAAAAACAGGGTGTTATCCGAGCGTTGCTTATGCAGATTTATTTTAAGGTTATCTTCTAGCAGCAGTATCTCAACTACTGGATTGAGGCCAGATCCTGCAGAGCTGGCAGTAATGAACTCGCTGGCCATCAGTCCTTCATGCATTGGGTTCATGACTTTGTGGGAATCATACAGTGATGGGGGTTACGTTTGCATTCCATGAAGGGTCAAGACCAATGCTTTGAATGGGTTGAGTGGGTGTGCTTGACTGCTGTAGACTCCAGCCTGTGGTAAATAGTAACAATACTTCTCTCACACCAACTTATGAAAGTGTCTGCTTGAAAGACAGCCAGGATCACGACCAAAAAATTGAAAGGTGTATAGAACAATAAAGGGAACCAGTTATCAGACTTGAATGCATTGTCCATGCACCAAGAAGAGATTTATTTACCAAGGGAAAATGAACTTTTTTGAAACTGAGCATCACAGAACATTAGAGATTGGAAGGGACTTTGAAAGATCTAGTCCATTGCCCCCACCACAGCAGGATCACCTAGATCAAGGTGTTGAATCTGCACGGGTTGTCCCCAAAGCAGTTAGAAGGTGCACTGATAATCTGAGGTCTGGACAAATACAGCACAGTAGGAAAAAAAAAATCAATCAGGAAAGACTGTAAAATAGGTAGTTTCTAATGAGAAATGCTTTTGCTAATGAGGATTTTAAATCTTCTGAAATTCATATCACCAGTGGGTGCACAAGCACTGTCTGTGCTTAAGTTACTGTTACTATCCAGAAGAGTTCCCCAGTAAGTGAATTTTCAAAGCTTAGCCTTGGCTTCAGGTAGGAGCTGTGGGGCAGGACATAACCTTTCAGCTACTTTGAGGACCTCAGGATTTCATATTTCAGTAATATCTCAGGCCTAAGCCTTTAATCTTTCCTGAAGTTCACCCTGCACCTGCTTTATGCTGCAGCAGGGGATGCAGAAATCCAGTGATGTCAGGCAGCACCGACCTCAGGCAGGTTCTGACAGGCTTCCTTCCCATCTCTTCCTTACACAGATCCCTTACAACAGCTTTACAATGCAGCTTAACTTTTTTGCTCCTGAAAGCTAGAGAGGGCCAGCATCCAGCTTCCATGTTTTAATGTGGGGTGTTCAGGGAGAGATGCAAAGGCACTCTGCCCTACTGCATCGCCCAAACTCAGTTCTAGGAGACACTTGGTGCAACAAGGAGCCAAAGGACTGGGTGTCAGACAAGTGCAGCTGAGGATTGCTGGCTAGGCACCTTCAGTAAGTTTGGAACAACACAACAAGAGCCAGCACATATCTCAGCAGGAGCTTTGCCATCATGCTGAGCAATAGCTGAAGGGCCTCATCCAGAGAGAAGGGCAGTGTCCATGAAGCACAGCTCAGCCTGAATAAAAGGGTAGTGAAAGGCTACCTGAGCCTGCCTTGCTCCCCATAAGTTAACTCATGCCTCAAAATGGATCAGTTTCATCTTCAACACAGTTCAAGATCAGTAGGAAATATTTTCCTCTTTAGCTTGTCAGCTTTTAGATAAAAATCACAATCATCAAGGGAGGAAAAGCCCTTCCAGATCATCAAACCCACTACCCACCCTACAACCCCCAACCACTAACTTATCTCCTGAAACACCCTGTCTGCCCATTTGTTGAACCCCTCCAGGGATGGTGCCACCCCAACTCTGGGCAGCCTGTTCCAAGGTCTCTCCACTCTTTCTGGGAAGCTTTTTGAGGATTCAATCTGAACCTCCCCTGTTGCAACTTGACCCCGTTTCTTCTTGTCCTGTTGCTAGTCTCTAGGGAGAAGAGGCCAACATCCACCTCACTCCAGCCTCCCTTGCAGAAAGCAGCGAGGTCTCTCCTCAGCCTCTTTCTTCTCCAGGCTGAACAGCCCCAGCTCCCTCAGCCTCTCTTTGTCAGATCTGTTCTCCAGACCCCCAACCAGCCCGGTTGCCCCCCTCTGAAATAAAGCAAGTTGCATTGTAAATGAAATTATCAGACAAAATGCAAAACAGATTATAAATTCCTGTTTTCTCTCCCTGACATCTCTGACCCACCTCAGAGTTCTCCAGCAGTCCTACAAACACTCAGGTTATCCTGAAAGTGGAGCATTCCACTTCTTCCCTTCACATATTCAGTGATTTCAAACATCACAAGCTTTGGTATCAAAGCAATGTCACTGCTAGTTACTGAGAGTTGTAGAAAACATGACAATCTCTATTACCTGGGAGAAGATGCCTAGATAAACACATGGCATTTGCCTTTTAATTGCCCCAGATAACACAATTCTCTTATGGAAAAGGAACGAGAGGATGGTAACAGCAAAATTTGTTCACAATAGGGATACTACCAGGCAGAAATGTGCCTGTCAGGAACCACAGGCACAAGCCACAAGCTCTTTTCTCCAAAGTCTTTCTGGCAGTACTTTACAAGCCACCAAGGTCTGCTCATTATGATTCATTACTTGGTGAGTTTATAGCTCAGCTGTAATCCTGGCAATCTTTCTGATTTTGAAGGCATCCAGCTTGATCATTTGCTCCTAATGTCACAGAATCATAGGGATCGGAAGGGACCTTGAAAGATCACCTAGTCCAACCACCCCGACACAGCAGGATCACCTAGACCAAGTCACACAGGAACACATCCAGGTGGGTCTTAAATGTCTCCAGTGAAGGAGACTCCACAACTCCCCTGGGCAGCACAGATTGGAAAGCTCCTCTGAGATGACCAAGCCTAATTGTTAGCCTAACAATGTTTATGTGGAGGGGCATTTCACGGCCCCTTTCAAGACCATACTTCAATAGATACTGAAAAAAACCAGACCAAAAGGCCTTGTCCCTGTTCACAGCTCAGGCTTTAACCCTTCCTGGAGTGGAGGGTACCGCTGGTTACATCTCTAGTCAAGATAATCAACATAAGCAGAAAAATAAAGAGCAGGAGTGAAAGAGCAATGATGATGCAGTGTAGGAGAAAGGGACCCCGGGGGGTGCTGGCAGACAGCAGGATGACCATAAGCCAGCAGTGTGCTCTTGTGGCCAAGAGGGCCAACAGCATCCTGAAGTGGATGAGAAGCAGGTTGGTTAACAGATCGAGAGAGGAATTTAATGAACTATAACCAGTGCCAGTGTAGAGTCTGGGCAAGAATGACCTCGAGTATCACTATAGGTTGGGGACTGAGCTGTTGGAGAGCAGTGTAAGAGAAAAGGACCTGGGGGTCCTAGTGGACAGCAGAATGACCACGTGCCAGCAATGTGCTCTTGCGGCCAAGAAGGCTAATGGCTTCCTGGAGTGGATCAGAATGGGGATAATTAGCAGATTGAGAGAGGTTCTTCTCCCGCTCTACTCTGCCCTGGTGAGACCACATCTGGAGTATTGTGTCCAGTTGTGGGCCCCTCAGTTCAAGAGGGATGTGGAGCTGCTGGAGAGAATCCAGCATATAGCAATGAGGATGATGAAGGAAATGGAGCACCTTCCTTATGAGGAGAGGCTGAGGGAGTTGTCTCTTTAGCTTGGAGAAAAGGAGACTGAGGGGTGACCTTATTGATGTTTATAAATACATGAAGGGTGGGGGTCAGGAGGATGGAGCCAGGCTCTTAATGTCATCTGGTGATAGGATGAGGGGCAATGGGTGTAAGCTGGAACATAGGAGATTCCAAATAAATATCAGAAGGAACTTCTTCACAGTGAGGGTGACAATACTGTGACAGGCTGCCCAGGGGAGTTGTGGAGTCTCCTCCACCAAAGATGTTTAAGGCCTGCCTGGATGTGTTCCTGTGTGACTTGGTCTAGGTGACCCTGCCGTGGCAGGGGGATTGGACTAGATGATCTTTTGAGGTCCCTTCCAATCTCTAAAGATTAAATGATTCTGTGTAGTCCTTAGTTTATACACATTGTACTACAAAGTTGATAGAAGCAAGACCAAGCTTACAAGGATAAGACCAAAAATATAAACATTATCATGAGCTGAATAAAAACCATGTTGCTGGTTCCTCTTTGGATCAGACAGCAATTTATACGTGAGTGCTCATATTTACATTTCTACTTGTTCAATGCAGCACCTTAGCAAACCCACACAGATCCCTAATTTTGCTACTAAACAAAACCCAGGACTAATAAGAGCATTAATAAGATTAGAATAAAATACTCTGCATGATCCTTACTCTTTCAGTTCTACTTTGGGAAGGACTGCTTATTTTTGCCATTTGAAAGAACATAAGCAAAAAGCCTCTGTTTATTCTTATTTAATGTTACTTGTGAAACAGTTGAAGCTCAGTTTGGTTGCCCACATTGCAATGCTTTGCTAACACAGCTTCTGCTCTTTCCTTGAGACAGCCACTGACACTTGAACATCATTTACATTTGTTTTCTTACCTTGGTTCAGATGGATTCACACTCCATGTAGTGGGCATATAGAATCAAAGAATGTTCTAGTCTGAAAGGGACTTCTAGAGGTCATCTAGTCCACCCTCCCTATGCAGGAACAATTCTACCTAAGTCAGAGCCTCATCAAGCCTCACTTTGAATGACTGCAGGGATGGGGCCCCCACCACCTCCCCAGGAAGCCCATTCCAGCCATCAACCACCCTCACATTGAAGAGGTTTTTTCTAATATCCATCCTAAATCTATCTTTTCTCAGCTTGAACCATTGCTCCTTGTCCTATCCATACAAGCCCTCTTGAAAAGGCCTTCCCCTGCCTTCATGTAGGCCCCCCTCAGATACTGGAAGGTCAAAAGAAGATCCCCCTGGAGCCTTCTTTTCTCCAGGCTGAACAGCCCCAACGCTTTCAGCCTGTCCTCATATGAGAGATTGTACAATCCCCTGATCGTTTTAGTGGCCCTTCTCTGGACACGCTCCAGTCTGTCTACATACTTCTTTTGCTGGGGGCTCCAGAACTGGACACAACACTCCAGGTGAGGTCTCACCAGGAGCGTTCATACTGTTTTAGCCAGCAGTGCCTGGGATCAATACATACATCCAAAATATCTTCTCCTCATCACCTTGTCTCTGCTCCACTTCTGTATCACATCTGACCCAGCTGGAGCACATGTAGCACTACCAGGCTCATACAGCTTGTAGGAGCACCTTCTTCATCATAAGGCTCTTATTACACTCTTTGCCTCTGTGTGAATATTCCTGTAAACTGACAAAATTTGTCCCAATTATCACTAACTTGTTCTGTCAATTCCATAACCTAACGAGAGATGAAGCCATCAGCAAAAAACACAGGTAGATTTTATTATCACCACAGGACACAAAAATGAAAGCACAGCCAGCAACAGCGAAAGCAAATGAGACAACAGACCTGCTCACTCTGGGTGCAACAAACTGACCCTAAAACTACAACAGTAGAGTAGTCAACCACAGCCTGTGTGCCACCACAGCTGTGTAAAGAACATCACAGGAAACACCAAACAAATGCAGAACCCAGTCACTCACCCTGTACCTATTCATCCTGTTCCACTGTCACTGGGAGCTTCAAACGGAGAGGCAGTCAAGGGTCTTTCTAAGAACAGAGGACACAGACAAGGTACAACCACCCTCAAACAGACTACCAGCTCCCTCCTTAATCAGGTTCTGTTTTATACTGAGAGGGGCACCGGGTGGGGTCATCAGGGCCCAGCTGCAGCCCCTCAGGGCTGTTAAGGCTCCTCCAGAGCTTCTCACCAGCCCAGCCTTCCCTCCAGGATAGTCCTCTTACAACAGAGGGAGCCATACCTCACATCAAGGTCTGGTGTGGAATATGTCCCCACTACCCAACATCTACTGGTTTGCAGCCAGCAGCAGAGCTAAAGGTTTTCTTGATGGCAAACACAGACACCAACCCAGTCTTGCCCTTGACTGCAGGAGGAGGTGCCTGGCCAGTCTCGGTCCTTTCACCTCGTTGTGAGATTTATCCATGTGTCAGCTTGAATTCTCAACCCTCCACAATTCTATTCACTACATTTTGCCTGAAGTATCTTGAAACTGGCCTGATGTCACTCTGATTTCAAGGGGAGAGCTCATAAGAACTGTATAAGATTCCATGTCAGTGAAAGCTTATCCTCTTAACCATAGCAAATGTCATCAACCAGTTTCAAGCTCTCCTAAAGACCTCTGCAAGAGTGTGCTTCATCTCCTGGGAAACTTTCTGGTGTACAAGTATCACTGCATCCTTCCCACACCAAAGAATGTTTGAAATGAGGCTACTCTCTGTGGATACACAGGGTAAGAACAGAGCTAAAGTAGCTCAGAAATAAATCCAGGATGGAGAACACTGAGAAGGTGTGCAAGATAAATGAGCACACACCTCTCAGATATCTGTTTTGGGGTCATAAAACTCCTTTCACAGGTGTTGTATTTATCAAGAGACACTGTCTGCAGATAGAGCTAAAGACATCAGTGTCTCTCCAAGTGGCACTTTAGTCCAGATAATCAGTCAGGCTTTTTCTATCCACTCTGTGCTGCAAGTGTACACGTACAAAACACTATGAAAAAAATAAGGCAAGATTATTTAGATTATTTTCTTGATAACCCCAGGAGATGCAGCATTCAGAAACAGTTAACTGCTTAATACCACTGCTGCTTGCTTTCTCATTCATTCTGATTTAATATGACAAAGACCTCTGTCAGACCAACCACACCTGCATCCTCCAGTCTAAGTGATGGTATTCCTTGAGCCAAGATAAAAATGGAGATATTAACTTTATGCAAAGATAAAAGCTCTGAGAGCTAGATAGGAGTCCTTGTGTATGTGCTTATCTCAGAAGAGTTTGGAACGAGTTTCCTAGAGAGGTAGTGCAGAGAGGCCCCGTCCCTGGAGCCATTCAAGGTCAGATAGAGCTTTGGGCAATGTGGTCTGGTGAGTGATGGCCCTGCTTGTTGTAGGGGGATTGGACTAGATGACCTTTGGAGGTCCCTTCCAACGCAATTCGATGAGGAGGATGATGAAATCTGTCTTCCTTGAGTGTTCAAGTTGTGTCAATATCACACCAAACCCTAAAGCAATCGGAGTCATTGATTACACCAGAGCTCATCTACTGTCATTAACAGCAGAGCCTCATCTTTCTCAGGACCTCGTGATGGCCACCTCCTAAAATCTACTGCGAACCTGTACAGAGTTCATGTCACATTCAAAAGCCATAGGGCACAGTAAGTGACAGTAACTCAGCTCCGATGAATTTCAGGAGTCAGAAATAGGCTGCTCCTGAACTTTGAATCAAAAAACTGTCTTCTCAAAGATTACCAAAACATGCATCTAGCTCTTTTATGGATCAGGTAAATTTGACCTGTGCAACAATACCAGAAGGCTGAGGCACAGCCGTGGCCACACACAGGGTGTTTCTGTGCCACTCAGGGCATTTACAAAATAAACAGCCTGTGATGGGAGTGACTGTTATGGTCAGGCACTTAGTGATGGTTTCCAAGTCGATTTTTCATGTGTTTACGCTGTATTTTAAAAGCAAGCCCAAATTGCCCTTGATTCAAATTTCCCAAACTGAATGCAAGTATGAGTCATGAGTTTGGCAGAGGTCCTGGGGAGGGAAACCTAAACCCCGGCAGTCACTGGCCACAGGTCCTTCTTCACACTGCCCTCTCCAGTGTGGGGGCAGTGACTCCAGTGTCTCCTTGCCGTGACTCTGCCAATCTCTCTCTCTCATAATTTTACACAATAACTCCAGATCCCTGAAGTCAGACAAGTCAGCCCAAGTTCCCTGTAGGTGTATAGGCTTCCACACAAAGATCTGAGCGTGTGCAGCGCTTTAGGTTGCTTTCTGGCTTGCATTGCACTGACTAGAGACCTGCCTAGTACAGACAGATCACAGAACTGTTATCAGAAATCAGATAAAATAAATGTCTTGCAGAAAATAACATCTCCCTTGAACTCTTCCCCACTAGAACTGAACACACTGTTCCAGCAGACATCTTACACCATGCACATGCAAGATCACTCCCTGCTTCAGCTAAATATTCTACTTCTGCAGCATTAACCGCAGCCATGGTCCAAGAACTCACATTGAGACATCCACTACCACGAGTCCAAAGTATTTTTCTCATAATTCCTTTCCAAAACAGTTTCCTATCCTGTTGGCAGAGCTTTCTTACTTGTCCCAGCTGTTTTCCTTTAAAACTGGCTGTATTTTTTGTAAATGTTACTATTAGCTCCATCTAAGTAGTATTGTTTTAAAGATATGCTTTGTATGAAGCCATCCCAACAGCTAAGAGCTACACTTGTGATCTCTGATTTGTGTGCCTACAGTCCCAAATCAATCATTCTCTTATTTTGCCCAAGACCAAGCCAACTGTTGTCTAATGCTGACAACATGCAACGTGTCCCTCATTTTTCTCAGCTTCATGTGCTTTCACCATCTTCCCAACAGTTACTGATTTCTCAACGCAGAAAAACTAATTTCAACATCTCTCTTATGTTTTGGGTGGGAAGAAAAGGTCAGACCCTCAGCTGGCAAAGCACAGACGCTCTCTGGGTTATGAACAGAAGCATCATCAGCCCTGAGCCTGCGTTAATACAGCCATGCGGTGCTGGGAAGGGCTCAGCTCTGCCCTGTGCCTCACTCAACATTTCCTCTGATCCCAGAGAGAGATGTGATTCAAACACAGAAGCTACCCTGTGGTCCTGAAGCAGCATAAGGAGCTGTCTGCACCCCATCGAGCTGTGAAAGCTCAGTGCCAAAACAAAAAGAGAAACTCAGCCACCCGCAAGTGAATTTGGACAGATTTAGGAACCAAACTTCTCCAACTCAAACTACCTTGTCAAGAAAGGCACCTAACCTCACAAAATCATAGAATCACAAACTTATTGAGTTGGAAGGGAACTCTAGACATCATCTAGTCCAACCCCCGTGCAACAAGCTCTAACTAGAACAGATTGCCCAGAGCCCCATCCAGCCTGACCTTGAATGGCTCCAAAGATGAGGCCTCCACCACCCATCTAGGCAGCCTGTTCCAGGGATCCACCATCCTCAGATTAAAGAGCTTTTGCCTAATATTCAGCCTAAATCTACCCTTTTCCAGCTTAAAACCATGACCCCACATCTGTCATTTCCTTCCCTTATGAACAGACTTCTGACAGGCCCCATTAGTTTTCATCCCAAACATCCACAGTGTTTGCAGTGTTATCAAAACTAGAAACTGTTCTGGTCTGAGCAGTGGATCAGAGCAATCCCAAGTGCTGGAAGATGTCACCTCCCCACAAAGTCACTTGTTGCAAGCGTACACAACACTACCGGAGGACAACAGCAAAGGCACACGACATGGTTGTTTAATGACAATCCACATCAGGCAGGCAGCTCTGTCCAGCCTCTCCATAATTACATGAGATCAGTGAATAAAAGCCCATGTTGTGCCACCTGGGGAGACTGCAGCCTCTGACTTCCCACAAGTCCTGCTTTCTTCCAGTCTGTGAGAGACTAGGCAAAATAAAGTTGGGAGTGTAAGGCTTCTGGGTGAAGCTGACCTACTGCACAAGAAAGGAAGGAAATTCACGGGACCAGAAAGCCAATGTACAGAGACGAACCACAGAGAAGATCTCAACAGAGACTTTGTCTGTGCTGGCAGCATGAATAAACTTCTTGTGCTGAAGGGTGCAGAGGATCTGGTATATACTGCTGGGATCTAAGTGAGTCTCTCCTGGGTATGGGGTTTTTTTCCTGCTCTTTGAAGTGCCTGATCCTGAAGGGATGTACATGGGTGATTAATTAGGATGCTGAGCTCTTTTACTGGGCTGCTCTATTGCTGTGATTCTGACAGCTCATGAGCAAAACCACTACACTGCAAGGAAGCAAACGGGAAACCAGCACTTGCAGATGCCTAGAAACAACGTACCGTCGGATGAGATGAATAAACATACAGAACCAAAGCACATTGAGAGACATTTCAGAGAAAGCTTTAGAAAACCATCTGGTGATGCTTTTCTCCTCACAGCTCAGATGTGGAGCAGCAAAGCTCACTGCTGACTAGCAAAGCTCTGCTCAGTTAGAACCCCATTCCCCCTCCCACTGAGAAGGTTCAGCAGCAGAACAGGAGCAAAGACAACAGCAAAGCTCCATGATCTGCTGTCATACACTCTGTGCACTCCTCCTCACTGCTTTCCTTGGGAGACCACCCCACCTGAGTGAAGATGTCCATAGCAAAGCCTAGATTAAAAACTGCTTCATGTACCTTGCTGCCCTTTGAGGAAGGGGTAAGGTCTAACCCCATGATTCTATGATCTGGCTCCATGCCCAGCTTTCCCTGGCAGCTGGAGCCCAGGTGCTTCTGCTCAGCCCACAGCCCTCTGTGGCTTCCTGGAGAGCTGCTCTTCAGGAGGGAGCAGACCACAGAAAAGGCTGAGAAGATACTGTGTTCTGGAGGTTTCTGAGGCTCTTTTTCCTTTCCTTAGCAAATACAGGCCTGGTCAGAGTCACACACTACTTACAAAAATCAGTTTTACTGGTAACACAGCACTCCTGCAACACTATAAACGGTGCCAAGAGGAGAATAAAAGTGGTAACACATGACGGTTTGAAGCTGGAAAAGGGCAGATTTAGGTTGAACATTAGGCAAAAGCTCTTTAATCAGAGAGTGGTGGATCCCTGGAACAGGCTTTCTAGAGATGAAGAGGAGGTGTCATCCCTGAAGCCATTCAAGGTCAGGCTGGATGGGGCTCTGGGCAATCTGTTCTAGTTAGAGATGTCCCAGCTTGTTGCATGGGGGTTGGACTAGATGACCTTTGGAAGTCCCTTCCAACCCAATACAGTCTGTGATTGCATGGATATGTTCCTCCCAGTACTGATGATTAACTAGTGCATAATAAAAACATTTTAATAAGCTGGATCCCTCAATATTTATTAGACATACGTGTGCTATAAGGAAAAAAAGTGTTTGCTTGGAAGTTAATGGTTGTTTTATGACTTTCAATAAGGCTGTAACTCTCTGTGCAAAGAGGAGTGGAGATCAAAGGGAATCGCATTGCATTAGGAATCCCGAGGCAGCCTGGAGACTTCATTTTTCATACCTGTTTTCTTAGCAAGGCAAAAATTTGAGCTTGAAATGGGGAAAGATAAAGCAGGCTCCGACACCAGAATCAGCAGCAGCTGCTCTGGAGCTGAGTTACTATGGCAATGGCAGTGCTGCTGCACAGCTTCTTCTTACTCTTTCCACCAGTACAACAGCTCTGTGAACGCGCATGGGAAATTTCCACCACACACGTGCCACGTGTGCCTTGCAGAAGAAGCCCACAGTCTCAGGCACCCTGGTGCCTACTGAAGAGAAGAGTGAATTTCTGTGATTATAATACATGATTTGCAATTTTCCTTGGAAACAGTTCTTGGAGCAGTAGGGAAAGGTCCAGGATTCTTCCTGCTCTGTTGTGTCTTGGGAAGGTATGTTCCAGTGCTTAGGAGATGTCGTATAAGCACCCAGAATTCTCAATAAAGGAATTTTAAGCATTTCTTGAAGCTGTAACTGCCTCATTTCTCTGAATAATAGATGTCTGGACACTGCCAGGGGAGGATGGTATCATGTTTTTGGCAGAGCATAGCTCAGAGCTCTACATAAGTAATGGAGCTAATCCGGAGGCCAGGTTAATAAATTAGTAATTACAACTCTTTGTGTATGCAACAATCAGTGTGCCAGCACTCACCAGTGTCCTCTTTCCTCTTTGAGGATGTCACTTTTCCTATTACTGTTGGCACATTCTCTGCACTGCACATAAAATATACATTTGCTCTAAGGTATTTTTGAGCGGGTGCTCAATGTTTGCTCTCTAATAGCAAACAGAAGTTCCTAACAGAAATGGTGCCCCTTTGTAGGCAGAAGACCTGCAAAGGAAATCTTTGTCACCCACAGTAGTTTCTGCAAGCCCATTGTGTTCTACAAGCAGACATTTATGTGGTGTCTCAAATGAGCTCCATATCGAGAACGTCATCACCATTTTTGTGGAAAAGCAGACATTTTCACCCACTGTGTGGATGTGCACAGAGCCTCTATCACAGTCCTGCTAGTAAAAACTTATCTTTTCAGTGGGACAGTTCTGGGGAGCAGACGTGCAAGATTAACACATTAATCAATAGGAGGGTTAACAACAATTATTGCTATGAAAGGTAAAAGAGACCACACAAGAAATAAATACACTAATTAGGAGAAGAAAAGGCTAAAGGGGGACCTTATAAAACCTCTCAGTACCTGAAAGGGGACCTGGAGAGGGACTTTTTGTGAGGATCTCTAATGATAGGACAAGGGGAAATGGTTTCAAACTGAAAGATGGTGGATTGAGATTATAATTTAGGATGAAACTCCTCACTATGAGGGTGATGAGGCACTGGAACAGGTTGCCCAGGGAGTTTGCAGATGCCCCTGGAAGCCCAGGTTGGATGGAACTTTGGTCTAGTGGGAGGTGTCCCTGCCTACATCAGAGGGGTTGAACTAGATGATTATTAAGGAACCTTCCAACCTAAACTGCTCTGTAAGTTCTAAGTTCATCTGTTTTGTGAAAAAGAAGACTTTTTCACCCAATGTGTGGGTACAGGCTAATAAATAACATTTTTCAAGTACAGTAGCTCTGGGGAGCAGGTTAACACACGTGCACTGATCGATAGGACGGTCAACAGCAATTATTGCAATGAAAGGCAAGAAAAACAATCCACGAATTTAAAATTAAGAAAATCAGGCACGTTTTTATATGTCTACACATCCCACAGAATAGTGAAGAGCAGTGGGCACCTGACACGTCTACATCACTCAAGATTTATACTGGTATCATGTGGAAAGGTTCAAAGATCTGCTTTTCCGGGGCAGCTCAGCGATAGAGGTACCATCGGGGCGATGCTCGGTCCTGTCGGGGCGGGGGATGCGGGCGGCGGCACCACGTGTCGGGGCGGGGAACAGCGGGGCCGGACCGGGATCCGCCACCCTCCCCGCGTCGCAGCAGCGGGAGCAACAGCAGCAGAACTCCGGGCTCAGCGCATCCCTCTCGCCCATGCCAGGTGCCTGTCGCCGCTGACTGAGGAGTGATGGGGCCTCTGCGGGAGAACATGAAGGTGAGGAGCTGCGGGGGATGGAGGAGATGCAGGGGCAGGCAAAGCCCAGTCACCCCCCACCTCCCCTCCCGCCCCGTCAGGCTGGGTGCGTAGGGGGTGGCCGGGCTTTGCCTGCCCCTGCCCGGATTGCGGAAAGACGAGGAGGGCACATTCTTGAGGCTGAGGTGTCCCTTCTCAAGCAGGAGCACAGAACGCAGCTGGAGAAGGAGGTGTCCCGCAGCCGCATTCCTCGCCTGGTCCTCCGACCGCAGCAAAAGGTCTCCCCCGCTTCCGAATCGCCCTTTTCGGAAGAGGAGAGCCGGGAATTCAACCCACCCAGTTCCTCCGGGTGCTCCGGCAGAACCATCAGCAGCAACAGCTTCTGCTCAGGTACCGCAGACTGGATTCCACCCCCACCCTTCCCCAACCCCACCCTTCCCAGAGCATCAGTCCTCAGCTTGGTGGTCCCCACCACCCCAACGCCCTAGGAGGTATCTCTGCCACCTCCAGACGCAGCATCCCCTGGCAAGCACCCTGCTTTGCAGATCAAGGGTAACCATTGATTTTTCCAGGGAAGCCTAGTATCTGTTTCTATCATACATGTCCATAACTGACACCAGATGTTTCCATTTCTAGCTCTGCTCTCTGCTGCTAAAAAGTTGGTGGTTTCACTGCAGCAACATAGTTGCTTTAAAGAGAGAAATTTACCTTACAAGCTGTAGATGGGCTTGAGGCATTCTGCAAAGTCCAGAAGCCAAAGAGCCTGCAAAACAGGGGAGTTGCTATTAAGGGTGTCTGTCAGATGTGGGTCACATACTGCAGCTCCTTTTGGTTTTGTGATAATGAGCTCCATGCAGGAATGAGAACAATATACGAAGGTGAAGTCTTTGCTGTCATGTAGAATTACAGTTTGTTTCTTTGAGAAGTCAGCCTTTGCCTGACAAGCACATCACCAGATGTGAGTTAAGCATGACGTCTTCTTCATGGAGACAGCTGAAATGCCACAAGGAAATCACTGCTTTCCAACTCTGGACCACGAGAGTGTCCTTTGCACTTCAATCAAAATGCCTTTAAATCAAGGATGATCTGAAAGCAGAATTTTCATGTTAAATATTTGTCCTGGGTAGACCTGAGCACAGTTTAAGTGCCTCAGCTGTCAGTGAATGACTCATATACCCACTAGTGGTAATGTTTTGATTCAGTGAATCTCATATGACATTTTGCACATGAGAGCCACGTTGTGAACACCTTGAGCTCTCTGTGTATGTGGTCATTTCAGAGATATTTTTGCTGGCTAAAATTCAGGTTTAATAGGGGGGGTTTTTTTTGAAAGCATAATGTTCTCTAACTAAAAATCTGAATTACAAGAAATATTTTTGTAATAGTAATAGTGAACTTCCTTTTTGTTTATTCATAAAGCATTACAGTAATCAAGGGTTTTCCCAGAAACATTGATATTTATCTTTTTTCTTCACTCCAGTGGATCAAATTATTATTATTATTCTTTTAATGCCTTTAATGAAGAGCAGTGTCCCACAGTAGTCAGTTTTCCTAGATGAGAAATACAATATCCATGTTTGAGTTCACCATTTCCTTCTCAGCTTGGGTGGATTTTGCAATTCAGGCTCAGTGGAATATTTGGTTATTGTGCAGTGAACAATGTAGGGCATTAAACAAACAACCCAGTACTGTAACAATGCTCAAGTCTCTTTCCCATGGCTTCTGAATCCCTCCACCTTACCTGCTTGACTTTCCCCTAACAAACAGTAAAATCCTTTGAAGCCTTCCAGAAAGGTATTTCCATGGTCCCTTCCAAATGGCTGGGTTTTTATCCTGAATTTGTCTTCCCCCTGATGTCTTGACAAGCTTTTCATCCTGGTTAATCACATTCTTCTTCACATCTTTTGGGTTTGGAGCACCTTCTTCGGATCTTCTCAACACAGAGCCGCCCCAGCAGTCCCCTGGCTGTCCCACTGCACTGTGCAGGCAGCCTGAAGCCCCAGCAGAGCTCTGTGTTTACTCTGGGTGTGTCTGATCTCAGGGCTTGACAGTTTTAAGGTGCCTTTCACAGAGGCATTCAAGAGTGTGATGATAATCCTTTGCTGGTCTCCTAAGCTGCCTCTAAGCACAGCTGTTCGCATTTTTATTTCCTTTATTCACCTTTTTTTTTTCCATGAATACTAAATTGATTCAGTTTTTTTTATTCTGAGGGGTTGTTTTTGCCCCTGTGCTGAGAGCTTTGTGCCTCTCAGGCTGCCTGCAGCACTCATACAGACATTCACTACCCAGTCTGACTGCTATGTCTTCAAACCTCACGCAGCCAAGGAGACCAGCCAAGGCACTGTGCTCTCCCTCCTGGTACATGGCTTTGTTGTTGATAGGCTCGATGGATTTTTCGCTATGATGCAGGTATGACAAGAGTCATTGAGTTGATTGATGCCCCTTCCCTGTCTTTCCTTTATGATCCTTCTTTATCATGGTGTGTCTGATCGAGATTGAAATTCCCCAGCGGCAGCAGGTGGCTGCCAGTTCCTTTTTCAGGGAAAGTGATAGTGAAGATCTGTGTGGAAGGGCTACAGAGTCTAACCTACATCTCCTAGCTCCTTCCATCTTAGCTGAGAAGCATTGTGTGTGTCTATGTGTTTAAAATTAGTGATATACTTGGAATAGGTGAGCAGAAGAAGAATGTGAAGAACTGTGGTGTGATGGCAGTACAAAAAACCTCATGAGCATCTGGATACAGTTTGTGGCTTCTTTGAGACATTAGAATCCCAAAGGTTCTTGCTACACTCCAGAGAGTGTCAGCTGACCTCCAGAATCATTATTTTCCTCTCTACCCTTCTCTTGACAAGTTGCTGTCTACGTGTCTTCCTTTATCATAGAATCATAGAATCATTACGGATCGGAAGGGACCTCAAAAGATCATCTAGTCCAATCCACCTGCAACAGCAGGATCACCTAAACCAAGTCACACAGGAACCTGTCCAGTTGGGTCTTAAACATCTCCAGTGAGGGAGACTCCACAACCCCCCTGGGCAGACTGTTCCAGTGTTCCGTCACCCTCACCGTGAAGAAGTTCCTTCTCAGGTTGATGTGGAACCGCCTATGTTCCAGCTTACAACCATTGCCCCTCGTCCTGTCACAACATGACACCGAGAACAGCCCAGTGCCATCGTCCTGACACCCACCCCTCAAATATTTGTAGACATTAATGAGGTCACCCCTCAGTCTCCTCTTCTCCAAGCTAAAGAGACCCAGCTCCCTCAACCTCTCCTCGTAAGGGAGGTGCTCCACCTCTCTTATCATCTTTGTTGCCCTACGCTGAACTCTCTCCAGCAGCTCCACATCCCTCTTGTACTGAGGAGCCCAGAACTGGATACAATACTCCAGGTGTGGTCTCACCAGGGCAGAGTAGAGGGGCAGAAGAACCTCTCTTGATCTGCTAACCACCCCTCTTCTAATCCACCCCAGGATGCTGTTGGCCCTCTTGGCCACAAGAGCACATTGCTGCCTCATAGTCATCATCGATACCAAGTGATTACAAATGATTTGGTGTTTGAATTTATCCATTTAAATGTCTCTCCCTGATTCCTTGATGCTTCTGAACTTGTCCATTTTCTGTTGGTACTTACAAGTGAAAGCTTGGAGTTCTTCCTTCCTAAATGAGAGCAGAAGGGCCTTCCAGGTGCTGTTACTGTGGTGTTTGGGAGGGGAACCTTTGGGAACTGGCAGTGCTGTGAGCTGCAAAAAATACCTCTTGGCAACAAATAAGAGACTTCGCCTTAATGCCTAGTTTCTTTTGAAGAAAATTGTTAGTTCTGGCTCAGATCAGTTTTAAATTTGCATGATCAGCTCCGTCTTTGCCGTGTGTGACTGGATCAGAGACTTATTGTGTAGTGTTGGTCAGCTGTGTGCAGTTGGCATTATGTCAGCACTGCTCTGTAAATCCGTATGAGACACAGTGAGATACCTGGGATATTCCTGACAGAATATGGCTTTCATATTGTTTCTGCCACGTCAACATGGATGCTGTGTGGGCAAAGCTGAGCCTTTCTATCAATATTCACCATGCACAACCGTTCCTTAAAACCTTTCCCCATCTGGGGTCCTGTTTATCATCTGACACGGGAGCACTTCTGTGCCTTCAGCTGCTGCCCTCCTTCGGCTTGAATGTCAGCCACAGGGCTTGTATGATGTCAGGCGATGTAAAAACACTCTTCCAGCAGCTTGAGTGTTTGTCCCGTGTGTTTTCCTGCCAGGCTGCACCGGGGTCCACAGTGGCTCCGTGCGCCGACAGCAGCAGTTGGGCAGAGGGTGAACCAATATCCTGAACAAACCATCCGCTTTCAGGTCCATTGCCGAGTGGCTGCTGTGCTGCCTTTGGGAATTCCAGTTACAGCGTTTGCCTTCTAAGAAATAACACCCCTCGCTACCTGCCTTGACTTTGACTTTTGTGTCTGTGGCCTTTTGATACCAAGGCAGTCAAGTAGTGGATCAAAGGCAGCCTGGACATGCTAAGTTCTCTAACAGTCTGTTTGGCTTTCAATTTTAAAAGGAAATTACTTTGGGAGAGAGGGAGTTTTTCTATTTTCTTCCTCTGAATAGCTCAGCTTTAAAATTTTTTCTTACAAAGAGCTGTGCTACCCTTGCTATGACTCCCAAGCTTTCCTTCAGCTGTTTTTTTTGAGAAGCGGCCTGCCTGAATTCCTTAGCAGGAGGCACTTTTGCATTTAATAATTGGTTCAGCAAAAGGCTTTATGAGGAGCTGCTTTATGCCCATAGCCAACAGCTTCTCTTTTCTTGGGCTTACTAGCAAATCACCCCTTCAGCTAATCTCTCTAGCACTGGGAGCCACTGAAAACCCATAGTGTTTCTGTACGTGAATGGCTGTGATTCTCCCCAGCTACATTTTCAAAAATAGGGATTGAAATGTTTTTGCTGTTCCTTTGAGATTACGAGGTCTGGGTTCAATACTTTTACAATAACTTGTTATTTGCTGTTCTAAAAGATTTTTTTACAAATAAATAATTACAAATACATTCTGGCACCATGGCTGCACTGTAAGCCCTAGGGTACAGGTGCTGCAACAGGAATCTCTGTGTCATCATTCCCTGCTCTCTTGCTCCTCTGCATGGTCCTCTTGAACTCACAGATTATTTGCCAGCTGACCCAGCTGTTCACAGAGTCATAAAGTTGAAAGAGACCTACAAGATCATCGAGTCTAACCATCAACCCAACCCACCCTGCCCACTAAACCCTGTTCTCTAGGGCCACATCTGCTCATTTTTTAACACCTCCATGGATAGCGACTCCACAACCCTCTCTGCTGATGGATGCTGGAGCACAGTTTGCAGTCAACAAAGCCTTTCTATGCTTTAGACAGATTTATTAAAGCCCATGTGAATGCACAACCCTATTGCTAAACACATACAAGAAAAGAATGGTAGTACAGGTATTATGAAATAAAAAGCTGCATCTTCAGGCACATCAAGGACAGGAGGGTCATTACGGACAGTCAGCATGGTTTCACCAATGGGAAGTCATGCTTGACCAATTTGATAGTCTTTCTTGAGGGCATAAGCAGGTGGATAGATGATGGAAGAGTGGTGGATGTTGTCTATCTTAACTTGAGTAAGGCATTTGACACAGGCTTACATAGCCTCCTCACAGACAAACTGAGGCAGTGTGGTCTAGATTATTGGGTAGTGAGGTGGATGGTGAACTGGCTACAGGGTAGAAGTCAGAGAGTAGTGGTCAATGGGACAGAGTCTGGTCGGAGGCCTGTATCTAGTGGAGTCCCCCAAGGGTTGGTGCTGGGACCAGTGCTATTCAATCTATTCATTAATGACTTGGATGAGGGATTGGCATGCACTGTCAGCAAGTTTCCAGATGGCACAAAGCCGGGTGGTGTCGCCGACACCCCTGCAGACTGTGCTGTCATTCAGCAATACCTGGACAGGCTGGAGAGCTGGGCAGAGATAAATATAATGAAATACAACAAGGCCATGTGTAGAGTCTTGCATCTTGGCAAGAAAAACCCCAGGAACCAGTATAGGTTGGGTTTTGACCTGTTGGAGAACAGTGTAGGAGAAAGGGACCTGGGTGTCCTGGTGGACAGCAGGATGACTATGAGCCAGCAGCTTCCTGGGGTGGATCAGAATTGAGGTGGTTAGCAGATTGAGAGAGGTCTTTCTCCCCCTCTACTCTGCCTTGGTGAGACCACATCTGGAGTACTGTGTCCAGTTGTGGGGCCCTCAGTTCAAGAGTGATGTGGAGCACGGAGCAACAAGGATGATGAAGGAAGTGGAGCACCTCCCTTATGTGGAAAGACTGAGGGAGCTGGGTCTCTTTAGCTTGGAAAAGAGGAAACTGAGAGGTGACCTCATTAATGTCTATAAATATGGAAAGGATGGGTGTCAGGAGGATGGAGCCAGGCTCTTTTCAATGTCATCCAGGTAATAAGATAAGAGACAGTGGGTGTAAGCTGGAACATAAGGGGTTCCAAATAAATATCCAAAGGAACATCTTCGTAGTGAGGGCAATGGAACACTGAAACAGTTTGCCCAGGGGGGTTGTGGAGTCTCTTCTCTGGAGAGGTTTAAAACCCACCTGGATATGTTCCTGTGCTACTTGATCTGGGTGATCCTACTGTGGCAGGGAGTTTGAACTAGATGATCTTTTGAGGTCCCTTCCAATCCCTAAAGTTCTGTGATTCTGTGATTCAGGTGGCACAAAAGGCCAATGGCAACCTTATTTGAATCAGGAACAATGTGACCAGCAGGATAGGGATGTCATTCTCCCTCTGTACTAGGCACTGGGGTGACCTCCCCTTGAGTACTGGGGGTATTTTTGGTTGCCTCACTTCAAGAAAGACAGTGAGGGGCTGGAGGGGTTCCAGAGGGGCAACAAGGCTGGAGAAGGGACTGGAGAGAAAGTCTGATGAGTAGAAGCTGAGGGAGCTGTTGGGGTGTTTCGCCTGGAGAAGAGGAGACTCATGGGTGACCTGGCTCTCTCCAGTTCCCTAAAGGGTGGTTGTAGACAGGTAGTGGTTGGGCTTTTCTCCCAGGCAATTAGCACCAGGATGGGAGGGCAGGGCCTAATTCTGCACCAGGGAAAGGTTAGGTTGGATGTTAGGAAGCCCTTTCTCACAGAAAGGGTGATCAGAGCCTGGACTGGAGCGCCCAGGGCAGTGACGGAGTCCCCATCCCTGGAGGTGTTTAAGGACAGACTGGCTGGGCCCTTAGTGCCCTGTTCTAGGTGTTTGTGGTGATGTCAGGTCCAGGGCTGGGCTGGATGACCTTGGAGGTCTTTTGCAACATCAGTAATTCCGTGATTCTCACACTGTGGTAAATAATTGCTTTGCTAGAGCCTTGAAGTACTGTTCTGTTGTAAAGCAGGGAGTCTTGGAGGCTGCACTATTGGAGGTGTTATCACAGAAACACAGAACTCTCCCATTTTTCTTCTTATATGAAGAAATATTTAAGTAGTTTATTTGTTGGGGGTTTTTTTGGTCTGAGTCACTGAATCAAAGAGAGATGCTTAAAAGAGCTTGCTTATGTGCTGCTGAGTGGACTTCTCTTTCCTACAGTCCTTCACATTGTGTTGTTCCACAGGCTTTGTGCTATTTTTCCAGCCTTCTGTAGTGGAGGTCTTCTCCAGCACATCTGGTTGCAGGAATCACTGTGATATTAATTTACAAAGGTGTTGAAACAAAACCAGCTTTCAAAAACACATGCATGGCCTCTGCGTAAGGGTGACGCTGGGGACAGGTTTCCTCTTCTCACTGCTGCCTCCCTGGAGAGTTTCCTGCTGGGCCACACAGTAATTTATCACTGCTTCATGTTGTTAACCACCCGTTCTGTTTCTGCAGTGCAGACATCTGTTCCAAACATGGAAATGAACAAAGTACCTAGGTACTACTGAGCAAAGCCTGCCCGCTCCTCAGCTTTTGGCTCTTGCTTCCCTTTCAGCTTGGCTATTTATTCCCCTGTACCAAGTAACGATCTTTTGTTCCTGTGCCACACGACGACATCTGGGAGCCAAAATATTTGACCTTTTCAGTGTTTGTTGTCACCTTTTGATGTATCTGTCAGCACTGTGAACCTTGACTGCCTGACCCAGAACCTCTCGAGATTGGTGGAAGAGTTCCCATTCTCTCTGGTGCATTTTGGGTGGTGCCCTGAGAACAGTCAGCACCCCAGACTTTCTATTACCTTGTTTGTTGCTGCTTGCTGTGTGCTGCAGACTGGATTCTAAGCTATATAATGCACTTTCTTCACCGTCAATGCACAGGCTAATACTGTTGTTTTAAAGTGCTTTCCATCCAGTTTTTCTTTGAGGCAGATATTATGGGCATTGAATCACCATAACCCATTTGTGGGTTGCATATCACGACCTGTAGCAGGAAAGAAACCTCACTCAAAAGTCTTTATGTTGTATTAAAAGAGAATCTTGATACTTTGAAACTATTTCTACACAACATGCTTTAACCCTACATTTATGGGGTTAATATATGTCCTTGACATTTGGGAACAGTGTCTTGATGCACATCTCCTTCTCTAAGGACTTTTAAAACCTGCCTGGACATATTCCTGTGAGACTTGATCTAGGGGATCCTGCTCTGGCAGAGGGATTGGACTAGATGACCTTTCATGGTCCCTTCCAATCTCTAATGATCTGTGACTCTGTGATTCGGTATCACCAATGTTGCAGTTTGAAAATTACCAGAATTTTCAGATGTGCAGAAGTTATGCTTTCATGAGGAACAAAAAGTTACTCTCAAGAGGAATCCTTCCCCCAGTAACCTGTCCTGGGGGAGGTGACACTGTCCTGGGGACCTGCCCCAGAAAGGCCTGTCCTGGGGCACCTTTCCCCAGTTACACTCTCCCAGGAACTTTCCCCGGAAGGGTCTGTCCTGGTACCTGCCCCGGAAGGGCCTGGCTAGGTCAGCCTATAAAAGGTGGAACACACTATGCGTTCACGCTCTTCTTGGGGGCAGGGGCCCTCAAGCGAGCACACCCCCACCGCCCATTCCTGGGGCAGTGGCAGTGGGGGTGGGAAATACGGCCCCAGCCTGACCCCACCACCGGCGTGCACCTGCCGAAAGCCGCCACGGCTGCGTGGTGCCGCCGCATCGCGGTGCCGCCGCATCGTGGCTCTGCCGCACCCCGCATGGCGGCCCGGACTGGAGAAAACGCGGACGCTGCCGCATCCCGGACCTGAAGCGGCCCCCCCCCGCCACCGCTGCCGCGCTGCGCCCAGATCAGAGAAGCAAGACTGGTGCAGATTTGGAAGACCCTCTTGGCCACGTGTGGAGTGGGGGGGGGGGCGGCCCTGCTGACGCAGCCATGTGGTCGGTCTTCATCTTGGATCCCGCACGTGGCTGGGGGCCCGTGGCTGGGGCCCCCCCCATT
>VXBP01009786.1:0-33694 GCA_013400115.1 Rhinopomastus cyanomelas
GCGCTCCGATTTTGCCCTGGGACAGCAAGAGGTCAACTTCTGTAAAACACTTGGATTAAAAACCATATATACTGACTGTAGTGGTACACATGATGCTGTATAAAAAACCCACGTAACAAACACAAACCCAACCCAAACCCAACCTTGCAACTGAGTTCTCTGTGACTATTTGGCTCTGTCAAGATTTTGCTGGCATGCAAAGCCCAACACAAAAGCTGCCCTGGTCATCACACACAGCACGTGTGCCTGGGCTTCTGCACAGTAGGATACGGGCTATCCCAGATATTTAAATGGACAGCTTTGAGCCAATGGCCTCTACACAGCCTTAAACTCAGACATAGTACAAAGGATCAAATTCTTCTAATATGCTAGAGATCACCCTCGTGGAAAAAAAATCAAATAATAACCCCCAACACAACAAAAAGCGACATTCAGTCCCTCTCAGTCAACAGGGGAAATAAAAAAAGCAATTTCAAGTTTAATCACATCAATGCAACTTTTCCTGTGTGGCAGAGGCCCTAGGCTCTAACTCTGTTCCAGACAAAGTCAGTGGAAAAGAGCCTCATTACTTCACTGGGAGCAAAGCACAGTGCCACCTCCCTTTCTTGCCTCTTTCTTCCATTTGTGAAAACAAACCCCAAATGTCTAAACAGATTTCAAAATTGTGGTAAAAACCTCACTTTTTACTACTTCTTTAAGGGGCGTCTCAAAATCTCCTCTTAAGTTCAGACCATGAACTTCTCAAGGAAAGGAATCACACTAACAGGGAGGGGCTAGCTCACAACACAGCATAACGGGGCCACTTACTGGAACCACTGATCCTGTACAAACCAAAGAGAAAAGCCCTTTACTGTCAGCATCACTATGTCAGCCTTACTATAACTGACAGAACACATTCTGCATGCATCATCAATAAAAGATTCTGACCACTAAGATGCCAGGTGGATGTAAAATGTTGGAGAAAAACCAGCAACAAACCAACCTCACCCCTCTAAAGACAAAAGAAAATGAGAGATTGCTGATTTCCTGTCATCTTTCTAAGTTTCTTTGGGTAAGTGCAAAGACACCCAGCCATCCTATTCACCCCCAAACAGCAGCCTGCTTCTGTGCCACTCTGAAAAACATGTAATTTCACATACACTGCTTTAAAGTCTCCTTTCCTTAGCCCACACAAACACTAAGCAAACCCGCTGTAGAGCAAGATGCTTTAACCTGTGACACAAGGATTAAAACTATGACTCTTTCCCCAAGACACTACTGTAATCTGAAGATTTGAGGAAAGGAAAGGTAGGAGAAAAGACACATCTATCAGGGCACAGCTCATCTGCAGCCTTAGAAGGACCTCACTCCCCTCACAACCACGTTTTATGCAACAAAGCTTCTCTACAGCTCTGCCACCACATACCTAGACAATAAATCCAGATCCTAGCAGCAGCTGCTTAGTTTGAGTCTGCTGCTTAGTTAGCCTTAAGCTTCCATGCTCGATGTCTTCCTCGGGGAAACGCGCCGTGAGGCCTAATCCTCCCGCCAGGGGACACAAACAGCCCACAGCTCAACCACGAGAATCTCTGCCACCTTGTCCTGGCAGCTCCTCACTTTGTCTGCTTCACCTCAGCAACTCAAACCCCAGGCCTGCGCTCTCGGCCCTGCAAGAACCGGCAGGAGAGCAGATGCTGCCCCCCGTCCAGTTCTGCTCGGGCGCTGCCTCCGGCGATGCTTCGTGGGAAGGGCTGGGTGCGCTCAACCGTCGCTGTGTGCTGCGGTCCCTCTGGCTTGCGCCCTTCTAAAACTCCTCAAGGGTCAGCTCTCCCCTGGCAAAAAGGGGGTACACTGCCTATACGCGACCGGCCGTCATGCTCTGGTATGGGTGACTCGCCTCCAGCGCTGCGAGGGCACCGTCCCTGCTGTTTTCTTGTAGCCGGAGAGAGCGGCTGCCCTCGGTGCCCACCATGTCTGCGGGATCCAGCCGAGCGCCTGCAGAGCGATTCCTGCTCCCCGTTCTCAGGCGGGAGATACCAGTAACCGCTGCTCAGCACCGCCTGAACGCTCTGGGGTTTCTTAAGCGTTTTATTTGCTTCACCTCAGTGACAAACACAAGCAATGACTAAGTCTGGAACAGCTTCACGGAACAACTTCAAGTATGTTTCATGCAGAGGCTTCTAAATACCCTCGCACCTGCCATTACGGTTGGGTTCGATGGTCTGAGCGCGTTTCTTTCCAATCTAAAGGACTCTAAAGAACGCGGGCTGCAGCCCCCAGGCGGCCCCGGCCGCGGTACCGGCTCGGAGCGGGGTGGCCGTTGCATAAGGCCGCTGATGTCACCCGCTGCCTCCGGCCCCTGGAGCCCCTCAGAGCCACCTCGGCACCACCGCAGCCTTTCCAGCTCTCGCTGGTACCGGCTGCTGCCCCCGCCCAGCCCCTGCAGCCAGGTACCTTCCACAGTCTCCTCCAGCGTCTCCTCGTCGCTGTCCATGGCGGCGGCGACGGCGGCGGCAGCAACTGCTGCGGGGGCGGCGGCAGCGGCGGCGGGCGGGGCGCAGCCGCGGTAGTCCGGGAGGGGCGGGACGGAGGTGTGGGGCCCGTCGGAGGCGGAGACCCTGACGCCCCCGCCCTGCAGCGAAATGGCGGCTGGCAGAGACCTAGAGGTTTGTGCCCGTGGCTGGCTGGGCAGCACCGGGAACTGTCTGGTCCCGTCTTCCTGCCTCCCTCCGCCCCCCCCGCCTCTTTAGATATCGATCAGCACTGATCAGAGCCCCCTCAGTCTCCTCCTTCCCAGGCTGAACAGCCAGAACGCTCCCAGCCTCCCCCCATAGGGCAGATGCCATAACCGATCATCTGCGTGGCTCTACAATGGAGTCTGTCCAGCAGTTCCCAGTCCTCCTGCAACTGGGCTGAACTCCGCAGCTTGGTAGTACACAGGCAAGTCAGAGTGTTTCCAGGTCTTCCAGCCGGCTGTCTGGGGAGAGCAGGAGATGTGTCCTTCGTCACTCTGGAGATGACCCACAGTCGAGGACTGGAGGACATGCTCTGCCAGGTGACACCAAAGGAACAGGGGTCAGCCCGCAGAGGGTATTGTTCCGGGGGATCCAGCAGCAGCCCCTCAGAATTTGCTGAGCAAATGGGCTCTTTGAGATGGTGAGAAGACAAGGGGCAACAGGCATCACCAAAAGCAAGAAGGGTTCGCATGTGACAGAGGGAGGCTGCCATTCCCTGTGAGGACTGCCAAGCATGCTGCCCAGAGAGGCTCTGCACTCTCCAGCTGTTGGATTTAACACTGTGAGAAATACTCATTTGCCAGTAAACTGGGTCCAGACAGACTTCGTAGCGAAGCACAGCTTACTCACATTCTTACCAGAGCAGGTGTCCTACCGTGGAGGGACACCAGTCACGGATT
This sequence comes from Rhinopomastus cyanomelas, assembly GCA_013400115.1. Classification (NCBI taxonomy): domain Eukaryota; kingdom Metazoa; phylum Chordata; class Aves; order Bucerotiformes; family Rhinopomastidae; genus Rhinopomastus; species Rhinopomastus cyanomelas. Next base: position 3,395 of record VXBP01009786.1, read on the forward strand.
TAGCAGTAACTTCACTCAGCCAAAGTTCCTTCCCGTTTCCTCATTGAGTACTCCAGGGTTTGCAGCCTATCCAAAACATGTAATTATTAATTTTCTAAGTTTCCCATACTGTTTACTGTCCCTCTGGCCCTTTCTGGTTTGTTTAGTTACCCCCTCTTTGACTGGCTGGGTTTTTGGGGAGATAAATGATAGGACAGTGTGTCCATACCATTCTAGAGTTTCCTAGTGGATATAAAAAAGTGAGGCAAAACTTAATATCAGACAAGAGAAGACTTGTCTTGCACTCGTTATTTAGAGCCAGGCTGCCATATGAGAGCTCAGCCATCTGCTGGGCTATTCCCCACTGTCCCTTGTGGAGCCAAAAATAAGTGGCAATCAGTTGCGAACAGTTTGGTTCAGCCAATGTGCCCATCACAGGCGTAGTCCCAAGCAAACACTTGGTAGGCTGAAGTGTTTAGGGGTCTCATCATTTTAAACTTCTTCACTAGTTTTGGCAGACTGCAGAGGCACTTCTAGGCTGGTGTTCAGCTTTCTTGAGAGTCTAAACAAACATGCTGGGACTCACAGCATGTCTTCACATCATTAAGCATTGTTCAGGCTCTTTCTAGCTACTAGGAAGTGATTGCCTCTTATGTTTCTTCTAGCTTAGGGGCCTGATGCTGCCTTGCCCTTCTTAAACGTTAATTCTGCATCCAGCAGTCTAATCCTATTATTGTTTATGCAATCTCTTGCCTCACCTACTACTTAATGCCAGCCTCTAGGTGGAAATAAGCAAAAGACCCTAGATCTCTCTACGCTGTTCCAACTGTGGTAATGATTCTGTGGAAAAAAGCGCCTGATCATGTAACGTACGAGAGCAGCAAAAGACACAGAACTACTTGGTGACGTTGGACATGCAACCTCCGTTCCTTTACTGCCTCTGCATTTCAGTTTGGAAGAACGATAGCCTGCTTCTAACAGAAGTTCATAAGACTCCTAAGTAAAACAATAAAAAGTTTCTCAGTGACTCCTAGCTGTGCTCCTGAGGCCAAGGAATTAGTGTAGGAGCTGAGGACACACACATGGGGACGTGTGGTGGGTTCAAGACCACAATTTAAGATAAAGGAAAAGAAAGCAAAGCGATGAGGTCTCAATGACNGTGTTTCACGGCTGGACAGAGAAAAACAGGACAAGGTGTTTAATGTAAGACTTTTTGGAATTTTGAGAAGTGAGCATCTTCTGTAAACACGTAAGTGTATAAAAACCTGTAGCCAGTAACAGACGGGAGGTGCAGCTTTGTGGCACTAAGCTGCCTGCATGTCTTGCCGGCAATAAACTTACCTACCTAAAACTCAGTCATGAGTCTTGGGTGTCCTTTCACTAAGTAACCTTGATTCAGCACAAACTAGAAACTGTGTCACAAATGCCACCACTCCTGAGAAAAATACAATGGAAGGTCACTATCGTTTGGGCCTTGGGTCTTCTTTCACATTAGATATCTGGGAAAAAGAGCATGTCAGTCAAGTAGAGACGAGTGCCACCACCCTCTCTATCATTCATGCATCACCCCCATCTGCGGGGGCTCGGTTGAGAGCCCACAGCCCCAAGACAGGGAACAAAGAGCCTGCTCCGCTTCTCTTATAGGCCCTTCTGGCAAACTCTGTTAAGACAGAAAGGGGGATGACCACTTTCTAAAACTACTTGAAGTGCTCAACCTTTTCAACACCCCAAGCTGTTGCTTGTTTAATCCTTAGTGCTGTGTATGCACAAGATACTCTGTTCTCTGAAGGACAGTGCTTGAAGGTTGCTTTGGTTATTCCTGAACTGTGAAAATGTTCCTTCAGACATTTGTAACAGAAATAGCTCCCTAGCACATGACAACGTTTGCATCTCTGTAACGAAGCAGCAGTGTAATTTATTAATCCAATTTACATCCAAAGCACTCCCATTCTTACTGCTGAAGTTGCACAAGCTCTGCTCCAGGCTTGTACCGTCTTAGACGGATGTACTGCAGGGTAGACTCTGTGCCTCAAACTGCTTCTAGAACGCAATACCATTCATCCAAGTGGCTCATCAGCATGAACAGAAGATTCCCCTCTGCAGTTGAGTGCTCTACAGAAAAGGACTACGCTTAAGTGACACTCCTGAGCAGATGGCCTGTGGCTCCCAGTACCAACCGTATGCACCTTTTCTCTATTTGAAAATACCTTTCATGCCTAACATTTGAGGATGTTATCATGTTTCCCAGCCTTTCAAACAGATGCATTACTTAGAAGCCATTCTGTTTTCTAAATCAAATTTCTTCCTGAAGAGGGTGGTTGAAGAGGCTCTGCATCCACCATACAATGTGTACAACCCGCAGTGTGTTGGCAGTGATGACATGAGCTATGTGCTGTTCTCTTGTTTAGTCTGGGTGCCTGGTGATGTTTTCTTAGGCCATAGTTTAGAGTGCTGAGGAGCAAAGCAAGGAATAAAATAGATGGAAGCACAGGAAGAATCTACGCACATAGCCTGGGGAGACTTGGTGGAGGCAAGTTCTCTCCTGCAGAGAGGGAAGGGTATGTCTTTCTGCATCACTTTATGAAATTCACCCATGAGTTGACATTTAAATAATGATTTACATCACAGCTAATTGTCCCATGTCTAGACTTTTGCGAGAAGGAAATTAACAGGCTGAGGAGCCTATGCACCTGAAATTGTTGATAACAACTTTGTCAGAATCCAGTTTCCTTATCAGCCAAATAATTAGTGGCTGGCTCCACATGGTGGTTTCTCATGTAATTCCACTGAGTAGGGTGTGGTGTTTGGTATTTTCTCTCTGCAGACTGCTTTGCTAGAGAGGTGCCATTTGCAAGCCTGATCAGTCTTTAAGCCTTTGCAAACCTTTGAACAGCAGAACAGTGAAAACTGGCTGCAGTCCTCCTGGCTACTGCCAGTCCCATTTGTAGCTGAAGAGATTAGGGTTTAGAAAGATGGGTGTGTTCTCATGCACATCTCTGCATGTGCTTTCAGGTGTCTGCAGAGATGAGGGAGAGTGTCCCCCTTACTGAGTCTGCCCTCTACGACCTTCAGGGTACACCAAGATTTCCTAAAAAGAAATATAATACAGATAATGTATGGAAATATTACATCAACCAAAGTCAGTGCCTGGCACCTTAGAAATACCCATATGCATCCCACAACCTTGTTTAGAATTCTTATGGCTGACAAGGTTTTGACACATGGTTATGGAAAGGTACTCTGACAGTCAGAGCTCCTTCTTCATTTCCCTGTCTGGAGCCTTATTTCTGGTAGGACCAGTCTCATAAAAATGTTAAAACCTCTTTTCTGCTGAAGCTGTCGTATTTTCCTCGAATCGCAGCTGTTTAGCGGTGATTTGAGAGACAGAAACATATCTCCCCTGTTCCTTCAGGCCTACAGCCACGACTGACTGTGCGCAGTGTCAGTGTGTTGGAACGAGAGCACACAGGGTAATGAGATGTAGCTGTTTCCTACCGCCATGACTGACTGCACCCAGTGTTTGTGTGCTGGAAGGAAAGCGCACGCACGTTAATGAGATGCAGCTGTTTGTCTGGCTTGCAGGATGCAACAGTGCTAAAGCTACTCCTGTGAAAGGTCTTTGAGGGGCCAACTTTCTCATCCCTGCATTCAACTCATCTTGAATAAAAGGAGCCATTTTTTTAAAGCGGAGGAGTAAAAGAAGGAGGAAAAGGCATGTGTCCCTTTTTATTCCCGACTTCCAGCTTCGCAGGTGACCCTTTTTCTGCACAGTACCTGCCTGGTGCTTGGCCAAAGCTTGGGTTACAGACATGACTACAGCACAGCTCCACACGTGGTTGACTAGACTTGAAACGCAGAGCTTCAGAAAAGTGTCTCAAGGGGAGTCTCAAATCTTTGGGTTTTTATTTTTGTTTTATCAATTTTACAAAGCCCTTGCCAATATTTATTTGCCCATCTGAAAATGAGCTTTCATTTTCAGCACCAAGTGAGGATTTTAAAATCTATGACCAGTCTGCTAAAAGTCTATCATTTCAGAAGCAGCCATGGAGAATGTTTTACCATAGAAGCCCTTGTTAGTGTGTGTGCAGTGCGTAGCTGCGTGGTGTTTTATCACTTTGGTAAGCTCTGAGCCCCTGTGCTACTCAAAGGCTCTGATTTCAGTTGCTGAGCATCTTGTGTTAGCCTGAGAGGAAGCGAAGCTGATCCACACCAATAACTGTGGGCTTGTGTACTGTAACAAGCATGACTAAACTCCAATTAGAAACTTCCTGACACTTGTTAACAACTAGATAGCCTCCTGTCAGCTTCCAGTCTTGGAATCTGTTCTCTCTGTGGGATGTGGGGGTTGTTAATTGCAGCTTTCCATGAAAACACAATTTAGTAATGGGTACCAATCATTGCTTCTGGGAAATGCATGTGATCCTGGGACCAGCCGGTGAGAATGGGGGCTCTGATGCTTCTTTGAAGGTGCCAGCACACGCAGCTCCAGCACCAACAAACTCTCTTCTTGCACTGAATGTCCCTGCTCTTTCTGGTAAGCTCTGACTCACGATGCACTGACGGTGTCTGTAGGTGTGTGTCTGCAGCATGAGTAGGTTCTTCCTTGGCCTGTCTCTGCATGGACCACTTGTAACAACAAACAAGGCCCTGTTCAGGTGATTAAGAAGTGGACAGGAAAGAGCAGTAAGAAGAAGACTTGTCCTTCCTGACAAAGGCTATATCACGCATAAAGGCAAGCTCTGGAAAGATCTGATGGGGTAGGACAAAATCTTGTCTGCCTACATTGTGCGAATACAGTTGCCAAGTACCACTTGCCCTCCTGAGACCTAGATGACAGTTCTGTTCACACAGCAAGACCCTGGTATACAGACGTGGGACCTCAGTCTTTGATGTGTAAGCAGTCCCAGGTGTCAACAGATAATACAGCAAGCAACAAAGTCACAACCTGCTGTCACACGGGATGAATATCTAACATGGTTAATGTTCACGTGCCTCTGGATACTACTATTTGAAGCTCTTACCTCTACCACAGTGGCTTTGGGTAACCTGTTTCAGCTGAGAGGCAGATGGGGATGCTTAGCATTTGCATTTTCTATTGATAGAAGTAACGTGCTACATGTGTGCATCAAACATCCAAACATCTATTCCTACAGCAAGGCATACTTTTATATCCCCTTCTTTTTAAAGACAGCTACGGAAGAATAGCTGTGCTGCTATTTAATTCTGTCCAAGTCTCCCAGACTGCAGGTCTGCAATGTTTAGCTTTCCATCACTATAACAGATCACTTGCTCCCCCATGATTTTCAGCAGAACCATTCTTTCCAAAACTAGCCTGACTTGCTAACAGAAGAGGATGAAAGGCAAAGTTCAGTATCGGGCAACACACTCTCTGATCACATCCTTTCAACTCATTGAAGTAGAGTCTGTGCGGACACCAGCAAAGCAAAAATCATTTCTGCCAGGTATTTTCAGAGGTGTGACTAGTGTTTGTCAAACACAGCTGAAAACCTGTATGTTTTTTATTTAATCTTTGCTCTACAGATCTGTGCTGTTCTTGAAAACTGATCCGGCATCGTGTTAGCAGGGCCTAGTTTTACCCTACCAGTGCTCACACTCTGAGGTGGGCAAGATCTTGGAGACAAATACTTTGCACGGATTGGTCTTGGGCAGAGTTTTCCTTGGCAGTTTTTTCCTCCAGGAGACACAAGCCTTCTTTTGAAATTTTCAGGACTGTTGACACTGTGGAAACCCACAGTTAATGGCAAAACCTTAAAGCAGTGGCAGAAAGCCAAAGGCGCCGCTATGGAACAGCAGCACGCACCACTTGCTCACTGAGAGCACTTGCTAGTCGTTCCTTAATAGCGATGCTTCCGAATGTGCACGGCCAGCGCGACTGCGGACCTTTCACTGCACGGGGAGGCAGGCAATCCTCTCAGCTGAGATCTCGAGAGAAGCGCTCTGCTCTGAGTGCCCGTGTCTTGTTAGCAAAGAGATGCCCACATCCAGCCACCCCGAGACAGTGCTCCAAACCACTCCCAATTAGTAACGCAAAGTTTGGCTGAACTCGTAATTAAAAACTTAGCTACTGAATCTCTTTCTCCCGTTGAAACACCAGGGTAGCATTACCCCTGCACCAGGGGGGCAGACAAAATACTTCTCTGATGAACGATGCAGCCTCGGCTGTGTGACAGATCTCCTAGGGAGCCTGCTACAGATCATTTCAGAGAGCACACAGTGTTTTGCCACAGTTCAGATCTACTTTCCTGTCCTTGGCTTCCACTTGCGCAGAAGTAATCCACTTCTAGGTACTTCCAAAATGCCTCAGTTTAATTCTTCTGCAGCCTTGATTGCAGCCTTGACCTTGATGTGCTACTTACTGACTGCAAAGCTACTCTCCCCTTCTTTCTCTCTCCATACCTCAAACATGTACTGGTTTTGAGCCAAATTAATACTGAAGCATTACTATCCTCAGTTATACAAATATGAAGTATTGCTAGTACCTCTGAGCTTCTTTGGCTGCAGACCTGCGAGTGCAGAAAGATGGGGTGGGCAGATGCATGCTTACAGAAACGCTGAGCTTTTCCTCGCTGCCTCTTGTCTCTTGGTTGGTCCCATTCCATTAGTTACCGATTCCCATTAGCTAAGCCTAACGCTGTGCTGATGTGCACCCTACCATCCCAAATGCTTAGGGCCAGCCTTGGTAATTCTGCTGGCCAGTGCTTTGGGGAAAGCTGGCAGGATAAATCATCAAACGAACTGAGTCATTCTCCATGTACTTCCTAGGATTATGACTGATGGTAATCGCCTGTAATGAGCAAGCACCCATCTTCCACTGCATGGAGGGGAGGCAGTTGGCCTGTTTTAAATCATACTGCTTAGGCACAGCCCAATTTTAAGAGGGAACCCCTTCATCAGAAAATCTCATAGAATGCCTAGCTCTTGTCTTTATTTCTAAAGCCCCAGTGGTTCTGTTGAAGAGATGCATGGCTACAGAAAAAGGTTATCACAAATTTAAAATACAAAGCAACAGGTTTCATAGCCCTCATAACAAGGAAAGGGCTCTCTTGGCAAAGAAGAAAGATGTTCTGGGTGATGGAGGTAAAGGTCCCATGTAGCATCAGAAGGGCCACCACACAAACATGCAAATCCTGACTGTGCAGGAGGAAGAAATGAATGCACACCCTGGCTTGCCCTAGTCATCTTTCCTTCTGAGCACTGCCCTGATGCATGTAAGGACAAATGCTCTTTGACACAGTCATCTTGGATGAGATCTTCTGCTAAATTAAACTGGGAAGGACAGTCGTAACTCCTGGTGCTCTGCTGTCCTTATTAGGGTGATGAAAGTCAGCAGCTACCCTGCTAGACATTCACATGCTCACTGCTGTCTCTCCTCCAGTGTCCCACAGAGCTGGAGACAGGAGCACAACTCTTGGCATGCTGTCGCACTCCAGAATGGCATTCCCAGCTGCCTTGTTGCAGAGAAAGGGAGAGGAGCAGAAGAAACCAGTGCTGGCTACAGGCGCAGAGACCCTGTGGCTGTAACGCACAGCTGTTGGGTGTTGCTGGAGGCACTTACTGGTAGCTGCAGATCTGTGTGTCCAAGTAGCTTTCCCAATTATACTTGGGCCTACATCCCCCTCAGTAATCGAGGCTCTGCTTGCGTTTCCAATTGCAAACTCTTTTCAGCCCTGGTTAGTAACTAAGGTGCTAGTTACTAACACTGTGGCAGCATTTTGGAGTCTTGGAGCAGTTTGTCGTGTCTGTGGGTTTTTCCCCTGAAGAACAGATATCTCAGATAGTAAGAGAAATAATTTAAAAGAAAAAAAGAATATACTCCGAAGATTATCAGGCTTGATGAAATATATTTTGGTGGTTTCAAATTTTCCATTTTAAAATACTTTGTATTGTTCACTGACAAGTCTCTGTTTCATTTTCATTTTATAGAATCATGGAATCATCATGGCTGGAAAGGACCTCCAGGATCATCATGTCCAGCCCTCATCCCAACAGTTCCCTAATCCCTAGACCATGGCCTCACTTGCTCTAGCTACTCGATTTTAAACATCTCCAGACACAGTGACTACACTGCCTCCTTGGGCAACCTGTTCCAGTGTCCAACCACTCTCTCAGTAAAGAATCATAGAATCACAGAATCATTAGGGATTGGAAGGGACCTTGAAAGATCACCTAGTCCAATCCCCCTGACACAGCAGGATCACCTAGACCAAGTCACACAAGAACACATCCAGGCGGGTCTTAAATGTCCCCAGTGAAGGAGACTCCACAACTCCCTTGGGCTGCCCGTTCCAGTGCTCTGTCATTCTCACTGTGAAGAAGTTCCTTCTCAGATTGATGTGGAACCTTCTGTGTTCCAGCTTACAACCATTGCCCCTCGTCCTATGACTAGATGACACTGAGAAGAGCCTGGCTCCATCCTCCTGACACCCACCCTTCACATATTTGTAGACATTAATGAGGTCACCCCTCAGTTTCCTCTTTTCCAAGCTAAAGAGACCCAGCTCCCTCAGCCTCTCCTTATAAGGGAAGTGTTCCACCTCTTTCATCATCCTTGTTGCCCTATGCTGGACTCTCTCAAGCAGATCCAATCTTCCTAAGATCCAATCTAAACCTCCCCTGACACAACTTGAGGCCATTCTCCTTGTCCTATTAGTAATTTGGGAGAAGAGACCAGCACCAGCTGTGCTACAATCTGCTTTGAGGTAGCAGTAGAGAGCAATAAGTTCTCCTCTCAGCTTCCTCTTCTCTAGACTAAGTAACCCCAGTTCCCTCAGCCACTTTTGATAGAGCCTATTTTCCAAACCTCTCACCAGCCTCATTGCCCTTCTCTAGACCCCTTCCGGCACCTCAATGTTCTTCTGACTGTGGCACCCAAAACTGGACAGAGTACTCAAGATGCGGTCTCACGAGTGCAGAGTACACGGGCACCATCACTTCCCTACTTTCTCATTTCCCTATTATCGTGAAGGTCCAGTAAGTAAGGCCAGACTAAGAGAGAAAGGTGGTAGTGGATAAGGTGTTAGACACTGCCTTTTCTGTCGAGTCTCATTCTGAAATGTGTCTACACAGTTACCAGCCAGGCTTTCAGATGCCAAGGAAGGTGACCTATGTTGTCTCCTGGCCTCCCTCTGGCTTTCTGGCTGTTTTGTGCCTTCACTCACACGAGTTCTGGCAGGCAGAGGACAGAAGTTGTGCACAGGCATGTCCAAGTAGTTGCAATTGTTTCAGCAACCTGCTTCCTAACGGTCATTCAGGGCCACCACTTTTCCACCCTGAGAGATTAAACAGGGAAGCTGACACACCAGCATTTCTGCAGCCCTGTGGACACATAAACAAGTGAACATCTCTGCACTGGGGATTAGGACTAAAGCATTAAAGGCTCAGCCTAATAAGCTTTGGTGTTTCCCTAAGTTATGGTGTCTCCGGAGCACACTTATGTTTCTGCTCCTAGGAAGTGCTGTGGCAATCAGAGAGGAAGTTCGTGTTCAGATTCGTGAATGCAGGCTTCAGTTTGCCCTAAATCTCAGTAATTGGCTAAAATGTTTAAGAGGAACAAAATAACATAAGTGTTTTGCAACCGGATTCAATAATAGCGGTGGCATCTAATTAGTTCCTGTCACCAGAGGGCATTGGAGGATAAGTTGATGTTTAGAAAGCACAGGGCTGGCTTCCTCCAGTTAAACCAGCGACTACTGATGAAGAGAGAGGGATCCAGACTGCCCTTGTGTTGGTAGAAAACCAGCAAGTCCAGCACAAGCCAAGAGGGAAGGGGGCCCTGGGCTTGCCCCATGCAGGGCTGTGGGCTGGAGGGCATCTCCTTGCTGGTCACCCTGTAGCTTTACACATGTCTGAGGACAAGCCTGAACGTAGCTCGGGGCTGTGACTAAGTGATGCTTTGGAAGTTGCCATGTAGTCCTCACAAGTGTGTTGGGGTGGCTCTTGAGGAACCAGCCACTCACCAATACAAAAATACCCTCTCATCCTAGGGCTGATTGTCTGGGAGAAGAGCCTGACCCCCACCTGACTACAATCTCCCTTTGGGGAGTTGGAGAGAGGGGGAAGGTCCTCCATGGGTCTCCTCTTCTCCGGGCTAAACACCACCAGCTCCCTCAGCCTCTCCTCAGCAGACTTTCCCTCCAGTCCCTTCCCCAGCCTTGTTGCTCCTCTGGACCTGCTCCAGCCCCTCAGTCTCTTTCTTGAAGTGAGGAACCCAGATCTGCCCCCAGGACTCAAGGGGAGGCCTCACCAGTGCCCAGTACATAGGCAGAATAACGTCCCTAGTCCTTCTGGCCACACTATTGCTGGTACAAGCCAGGATGCCACTGGTCTTCTGGGCCACCTGGGCGCCCTGCTGGGTCCTGTTCAGCTGGCTGTCAACCAGTACTGCCAGGTCCCTCTCTGCCAGCTGCTCCCCAGCCCCTCATCCCCCAGTCTGTAGCGGCAGGAGGTTCTTGTGGCCAAAACAGCACTTCAGTCCAACTCCTACTCAATTCATGAAACTAATTTCTATGTTCAATGTGGACTTAGAGGTTTGCAGCAGGAGAGGATTCTTGCAGACTGCCCCCCTTGGCTGAAGCATCCCTCTTCAGATTAGCAAGGGAATAAAATCAATGTGGGCCTGGGAACAGCATGAGAAGTACTTTGTGTGGTGCCAAAATGGCCAATGAATTTCAGTTAGCAGGAAGAGGGACCGTCCACTAGCATCACACAGGGCTTTCTACGTATTATGAACACTTTGCTCTCAAAGGGGGCGGAGCAGCCCAAGTGGCCCTGGTCTCTTATCACCATAACATAGCAGTGCTCAGTTACACGGTGACTGTGGCAAATTTATGCCCCATGTCAGATCCCCAAGGCCGAGATAACTGATTTCAATTGAACACTGCTGTGTAGCAATCAAGGTCTAACGTTTGTGCTTGTGCTTTTCAAGCCGGGTCAGCTCCATACCCGGTGATAATGGTCTAGGTTAGATCAGGCAATGGTTTCATCTGCACCATATTCTGCTACCTCTTTTTTCCTCTAGACATGCACTTTTTAATTTCAGTTTTTGCTTCACTTCATTCCTACGACAGGCTAGGCAACTACAGGCTTTGAGTGAGAAGGAAAGCAGTGGGGGGCATTAATTTATTTTCTGTTTTAGAGGCAGAGCCTTGTCAACTATGCAAAACACAACAATCAATATATGATGCTTCCTGCACATCACAGATTCAAGAGGTAGTATCAACACCTTGCCAAAACTGACAACTCATTGATTTCTCTTTAAAAGCCAAGCAGTCTCCAAAAAATGAGTATGGACATTTATAGAATCATAGAATCACAGAATCATTCAGGATTGGAAGGGACCTTGAAAGATCACCTAGTCCAATCCCCCTGACACAGCAGGATCACCTAGACCAAGTCACACAGGAACACATCCAGGTGGGTCTTAAACATCTCCAGTGAAGGAGACTCCACAACCTCTCTGGGCAGCTTGTTCCAGTGCTCTGTCACTCTCACTGTGAAGAAGTTCCTTCTCATATTGATGTGCAGCCTCCTATGTTCCAGGTCACACCCATTGCCCCTTGTCCTATGACTAGATGACACTGAGAAGGGCCTGGCTCCATCCTCCTGACACCCACCCTTCAAATATTTGTAGACATTGATGAGGCCACCCCTCAGTCTCTTCTTTTCCAAGCTAAGTTGCCACATTTCTATTGTTTTGGAGCACAGGACAAAGAAGGAGATGCCTTGAAGCCTTTCTGGAGAATGTTCACAATGGGACTGTGAAGTTTAGAATGAAGGGGACCCGGCATGAATCCCGACCTGAGTTGTTACGGGGACGTGTCTCAAAACAAAACACATTCCATAGTCTGTAGTGTATAAAGTGCCTCATTCTTTTCAAAGTTTATAATCTGTAAAGACACAACTTCTCATAACACTACATCCTTACATTTTTTTATCTAATCAATAGAACAGACTCAAAATCACAAAACCCAGGGATTAAACGAAGCAAGAAACCATTTGGGACACCTGCTTTGTTGCACTGATCCCCACACTTCCACCAGTGTGCTGTTAGCTGGAAAAGCATTTCTAAAAGGAAGTGTCTAATGCATTAGACTGCATTATTTATTTAATTACAGTTTTAAAAGAAATAAAAAGAACGACTCAATTAAAATATGCATTTCATTAATCAAATTGTAGAAATGCTGTTGTAAGTAAATAAAAAGTGCTTGGAGTAAGAATCTTTTTCCCCCTCCGCTAAAGAGCTGACCTCCTTCAACTTCCTTTTGGGAGGGGAGGGTTTAAAGTGTAGGGTGAAACCAGAATACTGAGTTAGCAAATGCCAAAAATGAAAGGTTGATTAAGAACCAAGCCTACAATAGTGCCCGTGGAAAAGAAATCTTAAAAAAAGGATAAATTCCTAAAACGGCCTAGAACACTTCTCCCTGCTTTTGAACTGGCATAAGTAATGGCTCAGAATTGCTCAAATTGGAAAAGACATTCAAGATGATCGAGTCCAACCTCAACCTACCCCTACTGCCCTCTGTCTAACAACCCGCTGCTAAATCCTGTCCTCCAGCACCACATCCAAATGACTTACAAACACATACAGGGAGGGTGACTCAGCCCCCTCCCTGGGGAGTCTGTTCCAGGGCTTAACAATCCCCACTGTAAAGGAGTTTTTCCTGATACCCAACCTAAGTCCCCTGGCGCAAACTGAAGGGCATCTCAAGGCTTTCTGCCCGTGGCCGTGTGATACCTCTTCCTGGCTATGAGCGCTGTAAGAGAACAGTGCTCACACCATCGTGCCGATGTGTAGTAGTACACACAGAGCTCCGTTCACCGAGGAAACTAATCACAATTTAGATGTTGATGCCCTTAAAAGTTAAAATGCTGTTGAAATGCTGTTTTCTTACCTGCCACTCCAGATTTTGGCAGGTAGTCTATCCCCTACCATTGCATTTATCGCTCTATTTCCTTCAGCCATTTCTCTGTCAGGTGACCCAACCAAACTTCCTAAAGGAACAGTGCAGAGGAAATAGACCCAAACTCACAGAATCACAGATCATTAGAGATTGGAAGGGACCTCAAAAGATCATCTAGTCCAATCCCCCTGCCAGAGCAGGATCACCTAACCAAGTTTTTTATGTTGCTACAATCAGAAACCTAAAATTGTAGCCAGCAAAACTTCAAATCAGATCCAAACATGTTCCAAAAATGACTCAAGAGAAATAACTTTTGAAAACACCTTTTGGTTTTCCTCTCCAGTGGTGATAGGAAAGAGTCTGGGCCTGATCTGCACCAGGGGAGGTTAGGCTGGATGTGAGGAATGCCTTACTCATGGAAAGGGTGATCAGACCCTAGAATGGACTGCCCAGGCCAGTGGTGGAGCCTCCATCCCTGGAGGTGTTTGACAGCCTGCCTGTGGCTCTTAGTACTCTGGTCTGGCTGATGTGGTCACATTAGGTCCTGGGCTGGGCTGGATGATCTCAGAGGTCTCTTCCAGCCTCAATCATTCTGTGGTCCTGTGTAATGCTGCCTGTTTCCCCAAGGGCTTACAGAACACGCCTGCACCAGCTTCTGTGCTCTGCTGCTTATCCACAGCTTCAGCAAAGTACCACTAGCCACTCATTTTGTTTTTTCACCCTTCTCATTGCAAGATGGAGCTGAGGGAACTGCTAACCTTTTCTTGCAAGTGGCAAGGAAGACTTCTGTGCACTGGCATTTGCTTTGTAGGCACTTGAGTAGCGTGTGGAAGCAGTAAACCAGTCTTGTGAGATGGCACACATTGTGCAGCTTGGGCTGCTCCTGCTTGGAAACAGCAGCTAACACTGGGAGCGTTTGTGTTTAGCTCCCACTAGCCCCCACTGCAGATCTGCTAAGCAGGGCAGCCAGGACTGTAGATGAGACCATTACCAAACGGGCTGGGAGGTTATGGGCCTGTCTGAGGTCTGTGGTGAACTCTGGAGAACAGGAAGTAAATTTCCCATTAACAGACTTCTTTATGTTGTCCTGGTGCCAGTGTGATGGGCAAAGGACTGCACTGCCTGAGGCACCAGTAAGCAAAGGAGAGCGAGGGCAGGCGCAGCCATTGCTTACGCAAAGGAGAATCAGGCCACACAAACCTGAGGCAGTGAAGTGCATAAAGCAGCTTAGGAGCGGGCAGAAATGGGACAGGGTGTACTTTATATTGACACAACACATACCATGCAGTTTCCCACAAGCATCCCCTTCCTCCTCAGGATGGTAACTAATGGATTTGAGGAGCTGAAGGGGCTTTTTCTGTCAGAGGGGTGTGAGAGTGCTGTGGAATGGAAAGAAATACAATTGTCTTGTGCAGCAGGGAGAAGCGCTGCACGCTCCTGCCAGCAGCCCCGGATCTCAATGGGAGATATTTATAACGCTGCCTCTGGAGAAGATGAAAGTATTTCTTATGCTGAGAAGTGGAACAAAAAACGTTACCTAAAAATAAACGCCCCAAGTCAATGCCACCTATTTCTATACTCCCTGTGTCAGAGCTGGCTAAACGAGCTATATTGAGAACCATTTGCGTTGCTCAATGAGTAATAAGGCCATTCTGAAATTGGGATGGCTTTTACTCTCAACCTCTGCTAATATCTCAGCAGTTTTCTGCGCTCTGTGATGCCATCACTCAGTGAGTTGAGAAAGGCAGTGCACTCAGCACAACAATGCTACCAGACAGTGACCAGGGTAAGGTGGCCAGTGCGCGCACACAGCAATTGCAACTCCGACGGCACTGGTTCGTCTCCTGCAAGCATCCCCAAGAGCATTACCAGGTCATGCTCTGAGCTGACACTCCTTCCCCACTTCTGTTTTCACCAGAAAACCCACAGGGGTTTGCAAGCTGCAGAAGACTCCTCCTGTGTCGGCTCTGCTCATTCAAGAATTTCAAAGCCTTCTCCAAATGGCTGCAGAGTTTAACAAAACTTCTGGTTTGAAAACTGTGGCACTGACCTGAGGTGCAGAGCCACTGCCAAGCAGGTGGAGCTGGGAAACTCTCTCAGAGCTCTCTGTGCTTAGAAGAGGTGAAAAGTGAAAGACCCAAAGAAGCCCCATCTAAGAGCTTTTGGACTGGAGCTGACTTTTGTCTCTACTCACTATGAAGGTGAATGGCTGCAGAGCAGGCAATATGCTTATGGCTGCTGTCAGAGGCCACCTCTGCTCTCGATTCCAACAGATCACAAATACACAAGCAATAACTAAGGGTACAATCTAACTAGTACAGTGACAAACCAGCAAACCAACCTTATACGTTCAGCTCAGAGGAAGAGCTGAATGAGAAAAAAGTAATAATCCCATATTTTTCACTCAGCTCTACATCAGCCATAACCTTGATTCCCTTCAGCAGTTCAGCCTTGCTGGGGGAGGCGTTTCTGGTCTGGCTGAGCTCCTGTGCTTGTTGCACTCATGCTGCACGACTGATCCTGGTTGCCAGCCAGCCTTGGCTCCTAAAGAGGTGACTCCCTAAACTAAAGCTTCTTGATGAGAAACAAAAAGGGCTCCTCTGGCTGAGCCAGCTAGTTGAGGACAGGTCCCAGCGGTTCAGGCAGACCCCAGCAGAGGGCAATGGCAGATGGACATTCACAATCTGTCACTGCTGAGTGCCCTGCGGGGTGAAACCAAGGTCTGCCCGGCCTGGCAGACCTGGTTACAACTGGGGAGGCAGCACTCGCTAATAAATGGAGCAAAACCTGTCCAGAGCTGAATCAAGACCCAGCAGAAGATCTTGTGTGGCACAATTAGGCAGAGGCATGATCAAGGCTTTCCGCCTCTGTCCTGAGCGACAAGTCTGTCACGGAAGGAAGAGCCTCAGCAGGGTTTTCACGGTAAGGTCAGCAAACACGTGTGGTCTGGCTCGCCTGCTATGCTCCATCAGAAAAGACAGAGCAGTGCAGCTGTATTTCTTCTGTGGTACTGCCAGTCAGAAAGACCAAGATGGAAGTGGCCAGTGTGGAGGAGGAAAGGGCAAACAGATGAAGTGGAGACTCAGCCATGCACCAAGGAAAACCTTGGCTGCTTTATTGCTGTCCGTGGAAACGCTCTTATTTTGACATTCTAATGTCAGTCTTAATGTCCTTTTAAAAGGGACTGGAAGCAATACAGAACAGGCTTTGTTAAATGTGTGTGCACCTGAAAAACAGGAGCCTCAGCTGGACCCAGTTAAGCCACACTTCCTTAGGCTGGATCTGTGCTCTTCTGAGCATAAAACCCCAGGTGGGGTTTTTTGGGATGAAAAATAGAAACATCCAGAACCAGCACCACTTTAAAAAAAAGGCCAGTAAGATTGTATGTCATGTGCCCTGAAATGCAGGTGTGCCACAGGAGCATGGAAGAATGTCCGTTTTGACCAAGGATGTGAGGAGATGTTTACAAATCCTTTCAAGGCAATAACCATAAATAACAAGTAGGCAGCAGCAGGAGCAACTGCTGCTCTGATACTGCTGTCATTTGTTGTGTGTGCATCAGCAGGCAAGGGCGAGGGGAAATGACTACCCGAGGAGAGAGAAATATGTTGCCAAGCAACACGAGAGCCCATCTGGGGGACCCCCTCCACTGCCCAGCAGCAGACAAAGCTTCCGAGGCCTCAGCTTTAACTACAACCACTTGGAAAGCAAAGCCAGCATCCCTCAGGGGAGAGTGGACATGGGTGGAGTGAGTGAGCAGGAGAGGGAATGAGAGCAGAGCCTCTAATTGTCAAGGAGAGGCTGTGGAGCCCTAGATAAGCAATAGCAATCCTTCCAGGAGGGATGAGGAAAGGAGCTGAGGATGTAGGCAGAAGCCAAGCCAGGACAGTGCAGCTGATCTGAGAGTGTGGCTGATCTGACAATGCTTAGATCAAACTCCACTGCAGGGTGGCAAGTCTGGACCTGACTGGGACTGCCTGAGCTGAAGAGAAAGAGCAGTATGGTAGAAGAAAGTACTCTCCAGTTTTTTCTTTCCAAGACATGCCCATGTCAATACACCCCTTGCAATATCACCTGCTTGCATTATTTTTCTCAAGGAAACTGGCAGCTAGGTCTCAGCCTGCCAGATGAGAGGAGAGTGCAGAGTCTGGAATTCAAAGCTCAAGGGCAGCAGCCAGGTACCCATTCTGGTTCCTGTCTCTGCTGTTAACCTCCTCTGTCGGCTTGGCCAAGTCACACAAGAGCTCCAGTCTCGGGGAACTGAGCATCCCAGCCAATGGAAATTTGGGAGTGAATGAGTAACTACAGCAGGCACCTTGGAAAACTATCAGTTTTTCAGTCATGACCATTGGCTGGGGCTGCTACATTCCCCTGGTAGCTGGGGTCAAGCAAGCATCACTCTGACACTCTGAGAGCCCAGTGTTTACCAATAGCATCTCTGAAAGCACGAAAATGCAGGCAAAGAATAACAGCACACAGTTATGACTCTCCGTGAGGCAAGCTACGGCAGAGAGCTGACCTGGCTGGAGGTCCTGGCTCATCAGTTACCTGGGTTAATGCTAGGACCTGCTTTATATACACAACCACAATTTACCTCCTGCTTCCTAATTCCCACAAAAGCAAACTTTCTTCTGTGTGGAAGAAAAGGTCCCTTCCAGCTGAAGTGGTTTGTGAATTAAAACCTCTTTGTCCAAGGCTAGCAAGTTAAAAATGCAGCAAGTGCTACACTACAATAATTCTGCTAGGTTTTGCGAAAGGAGGCAAGAGACATGCAACCAACCATGTTTCCTAACCAAAGGGATGCAGCTGTCAGCAGAAGACTAAATGTCTGTTTTACTATTTATCTCTATGGAGCTCAAAGATGAAATGGCATAGTTGGTAACGGAGGAGACAACTGAGATGATAGGGCTTGCTGAACCACCCAGGTAAAAAAGCTAACAACAGAGAAACCACCCACAGCCCGTGTCCCAATATATCTTGAAGAATACCTGAGAAATCCATCATCCAATTCATTACCCTTCTCCTACTCATCCTGTCCCCCCGCCACTGGAAGCTTCATTTGGGAGAGAGCTGCAACAGTTTGTCCAAGATGTCTGTCTACCCACAGATAAACTCCCGACTCTCTGCAAACAGACCCGCTTTCTACTGTTCCAGTTGCATAAACTGTCCTTCAGAGACATCTTTTTGAAGCAGACACCTGTTGTCAACCACCTTATTGCTTTTTGGCCAAAGTTGGCTGAGTCCTGGGCAACAGCCAAAAGGAGCGTTTCTGTCACTGTTCTGCACCTCCTACAGTCGCTGGGTATCTGTTCCCACCTCAGCTTCTGGGCAGGGAAAAAGAGAATCATCCATGTGTCAGCTTTAATTCTCAGCACTTCACCAACACATCTTAAAATCTCTTGCTGAACCTCTGCTAATCCCCAGCATTCCATATATCACAGCAGTCACACAGGCCGGGGGAACCTGCTTCCAGTTGGTCAATAGCAACAGGAAAATCTTTAAACCTCCTTTTAATCCAGACACAAGTGCTGTGGGGTCCACATCTCACAGCCAGCCCTTCGTTCTCCCAAGACTGCCTGCTGCAAAGCAGAGATACCCTGCGCGAAGCAAGCAGGATTGTGTCTGCAGGAAGTGTTTGAACGTTGGAAGGCAGTGCTGCCTCCCAGCTCCTGCTGCCTTTTAACGAGCCGCTCATCGCCGAAATGCTGCCAGCTTGTATTAGACAGGCAGTCAGGTGAGATGATCATATTGGTCTGCAGCAGCTTTAGCCTGTGAGTGAGCATAAGCCCCACTGATTTCGACAGGCTGAAGGATCTGGGAGAGTTGCTTCGAATCTTCAGGCATAATCACATGCACCGACAAAAGAAATGCAACTTTGCCTAACTCTCTCCTCAGACATGACATGACTGCAGGGCCCACCAAATCCATCTCCAGGCTGGTAGTTTTGCAGTGCGTGTTAAACATCTCACAATGAAAGCCGAAGGGAAGAATGGGGAGCAGCTTTGTGTGCTGTGCTTCCTTGTCCTCCTCTCCGTCTACTGAAAGGGGGAGGCAGGGCTTGCAGAATTCCTACCTGGTGCTAGGCTGTATCTGGACATCTGCTGCTTGTTCCAGAAACATTCAGGTTAGGAGGAGGAGGTCTGAGACATGAGAGCTGGGGAATGTTCTGCCCCTACCCAGTTGTGTGCCCCAGGTTTTCCCTGACCACCATGTATACACTGCTTTGTCCACAGCAGTGTGGAGGTGCCTGTGTGTGCACCACTTTTCCTTGATAACCTCTGCCAGGGCATTGCACTTCTGAACAACTCAGAGCTCAGAACTGGGGAAGATATTTTAAGAAAACATTCTCTTTTATTTTTGTTAACAGAAAACCACCATCTTCACAAAAAACAGCCCCCCGCCATAATTACATGAAGGTACTTCTTATAAGGATCTGTACTGCTCTTTTTGCTGCTGCTGCGAAAGCCTGCTGTGATTTTCGGGAGGTGTTGTGCCAGCCTGGCGCCAGTTCATATGTTCTGTACACGGACACAAACAGTATGCACCACTGCAGTCCGGAACTGCATCCCACAGGGGTTCATGCAATGGTCACGGTGACAAAATGTACTGATACCTGCCCGGTGGCCACCAGGGAAACCCAGAGACCTGTGGACAGATCAGCATTGATGTTCACAGAGCAACTCACATTAACGCTGATGGGAGTTAAAGCCTATCCATCTTTTGTACACCTAGATGAGAGCACCAGGAAGCAATTCGTTCTGGACTTACATCCAGTATTGATGGAAGAGCCTGCAGCTGCGGAAGATACAGATTAAGGAATACTCTGGACCTCTGGCTACCACTCTATTGAATCCCTTTAAATATGCTCTGCCCACCACCATGGAAACCAGCCTGATCTCATGACACCAGTGTCCAGAGGATGGGGATGGAAAAAGAGGATCTGTTGCGGCATTTGTGATGCTGCCACAAAACAGGGGACTCTGAACAGCCAGACGTTAAAATGAACTGGATAGAATCATCCTTGCTCTGAGGCCCTGTGCAAAGTATATTTGAAACAGCAGCAGACAGGGGTTACAACTGGTATTTAGGAGACAGGAATGGGACTATTTGAAGGAATAAAGGTATTTTCTTCCTCTTTCACCTGTTTTATAGTTCTGATAAATTTAAAGCCTGAGTATGGCCCCGTGCCACACAGGGCCATGTTCATTTTGGTATCTTGTCCAAAAGCAGGGCAAATGAATAAACCTCGGGCCTTGCCATTGTTACTGCTGCAGGTGAACTGATACACAAGCCAGCCTCGTACATCATCATCATCTTGGTTTGTCCTATAAATCGTTTCAGTGAAATACGTGAGCGTTCCCTTGCAGCCAGAGGAACCTCTCTGTTTTTCAGAGCCTGTCTTCTGGAAGGTGCTTAAAAGTGAAAGATGCTGCACTGCCACTGGTGACTGGCTGTTAGGAAGTTACAACCCAGCACGGACTGAACCCTGCCCTTGGCAAAGCTCTTCACAGCTCTGCCAGAGACAAAACCTGAGCAGCTTTGACAGTGCGACTCCGTTAAAAGAGCTTATTTGGTCAATCTGGTTTTGCGCTTACCGTCTCGCCCCGCCATCTGCTCTCTTGTGACAGCAGCACTGCTGCCCTGCTGTGGTTTGCCTTCCCTACCGAGAGAAGCACCAGCCTTCTCTGGAAGGTCTGTCAGGAGCGCACGGGTCAGTAAGGGGCAAGACCACTAATTTGCCTGAAATCCTAGGGCTGTGCAGACACCCAGGCTCTGGCACACAACTCCACTAGCGAGGCCTGCCCCAGCTCCGTGCCTCAGCTTCCACTGCTGTAAATTGTGGCTAGAGAGACTCATTTTCCCTGCAGAGTACACACAGAAAGGACAGCGCAGCATACTGCTGTCTCCAAATGGGACACATCTAGGCTGCTGAGATGCTATCTGCATCTCGGGCTCCACATCAGTGCTCAGAGCTTCAGCTTTTGCTTTTGACAGCTTTCGACAGACCCCACAAGCTTTCCCAGGAACATGTCAGCAAAGCACCTGTGAAACACGTGCAGAGGAAGGAGGTGCAAAATCAAGTTACGTTCATCAGGAATGAGCTGAGAAATCAACCACAGACGAGATGTCTCGGTGTCCTGGTGTAACCGGATAAATCTCTCGGTAGATAGGTGTCTATTTGTGTGTTGGGGCTCAATCACACTGAAATCTCTGGGGATCTAAGGTGCTGCCACTATCATAAATAAGCCCAACCTTTTCCTATGCATGACCTGACTTTCTATTCTGTGTTACTCAGGGAGGAAGCAAAATATTGGCTGTGGGCTAAGTATGAGTGAAGTGCATTATAAATCTATAGGCAGCTGCAAACTCTGTGGAAAGAGAAGAGGTGAGGTGTAAGCAGAGTCTATCTCAGCCATAACAGATATGTAGCTTATATTTCTGTGGATTTAAGTCCCTGCCCTAAGTTGTATTCCTCACTGCTTTTAAGTCAGTCTTCATGGAATTGACCAATATGATGCTCAGGGACAGCCTTGGCTGCAGTGACCATGAAGCAGTTGCATTTAGGATCCTCAGGGCAACCAGGAGGAAGTCTTCTAAGCTTATGACCCTGGACTTTGGGCGTGCAGACTTTGATGGCTTCAGGGATCTGCTGGCCAAAGTATCATGGGATGCAGCCCTTGAGGGAAAAGGGGTCCAGGACAGCTGCTTAGTATTCAAGGATCACCTCCTCTGTGNTACCTGAAAGTGTTCAAGTCCATGGGACCTGATGGGATACAGCCAAGGGTCCTGAGAGAACTGGCAGATGAGGTTGCTAGACCCCTCTCTATTCTATTCCAAAAGTCCTGGCGGTCTGGTGAAGTCCCCACTGACTGGAAAAGGGGAAACAGAATTTCTATTTTCAAAAAGGGTAGGAGGAAGGAGCCAGGGAACTACAGGCCAGTCAGTCTCACCTCTGTGCCTGGTAAGATCATGGAGCAGATCCTCCTGGAGGCACTGCTGAGACAGGAGAATAGTGAAGAGGTGATTGGGTACAATCAACATGGCTTCACCAAGGGCCAGTCCTGCCTGACAAACCTGGTGGCCTTCTATGAACAGGTCACAACATTAATGGATGAGGGGCAGGCAACTGATGTCATTTGCCTGGACCTGAGCAAAGCCTTTGACACTGTCCCGCACCACATTCTGGTCTCCAAGCTGGTGAACCATGGCTTTGATGGGTGGACCACTAGATGGGTAAAGTCCTTTCTGTGTTCATCTTTAAACTGAGAAAATTTGACTGAAGCCAGTGAAATATCCGTCTTTAACATCAGCTGGAGGCAACAGATATCCTGAAGTCATGACAGACATGCAGCTTTTGTTCCACTGGCCTTGTGGGATCATAAAGGCTAATGACACTAAGCATCCTGTTAATTAGGGCTAGCTGGTGGGTGTTCATTGAGAGCATCTCCCGCTTTTAGGTCTAGGCATAAGCTCCAGGAAATGCACTCTGGGCAGTCAGAGGTATTTATTTCTTCCTCAGTTGTTCTGCCCTTTGAACTACAGCGAGCGGTTCCCTTCTGCTTGTAAAGTAGCTGTCGTGTCGCCTGTCAGAGGCGAAGTTGTACGCAGTTTGGCAAAACCCATAAATCCAGAGTAGGGACAGCACAAAGCTCTGTCACCCCTTGTCCCTCCTGCACCTGCTCTTTGGAGTGGCACAGCCAGCAATGACCATGGACCTTGCCGTGCTGCACCCTGTGCAAACACAGAACAAAACACCTCTGCCCCAAAGAGGTTGCAGCGGAAATCTACGACAACGCAAACAGCTGAATCCACAGAGGCAGGGGCAGCCGGGTCTGTTCTCTCTGTACATTCACGTGGGCAAGAAGCAGACAGGGCTATTTCACTGTGTTTGAACTTCTCCAGGAAGGAAAAACGGACCTTGTTTTGGACTTCCATCTTTAAGGGCTGGTTGATTCCTGAGGCAGACATTTGCTGCAATGCTGAAGAGCACTGTGACCGCCCCCACCTATTGTTTTACTTGTTGCTCGCCCAGGCTCCGCTGTGCACACATCCTGCTGGCATGCGGAAGCTGCTAGGAACATGGCTGGGGATCCAGTGTGGCTTGCAGCTGTCTCTCTTCTCTCTGCCTTCCAGCAATGTAAGATCTACAGGGCTATGGGGCTGGGGAGCTTTCTGCTGGTTCTGCAGTACTGCAGATTGTTTTAGCATAAACTGGCTGCTCTGTAGCTTTGATTTCTCAGATCTGATAAGATTTTTCCCCCTGCAGCATTGTCTGCCCTGTGTGTAGTCTGAACAGGAGGTGTCTTAGTGGGACAGATAGCTTTTCCACGTGGGAGAAACTAGTTTGTTTTCAATTCCCCTTTGTTTGCTGACTTTTGGGAATCGCAGTAGTCTGTGGCTGTAAAGTTATCCCAAAGCCACATCATATCTTGGTTTCACTTCTGCAAGACTGAAAACCTCAGGAGTGAGAGTAAATTTGTGGTACCCCCTGCCAGACTGAAAACTCTGTGAAACTGTTTGCGAAACAGAGATGGATCCTAAGTGCCTGAAATGAACCAAGCAAGCAAGCCTTTACACAAAAGTCTTTCATATTACGGATTCATCATTATTTTTCTTTAAGATCTGAATTAGTTTATTTCATCCTTTGCTGACAAAATTCTGAGACTCAAGGAGCAGGAAAAAGAGGTGGGCAAGCCTGAGATGCAACTTTTGCTGTCTCAGGCAAGGCTACTGCTGTGAGGTGTTTAAGGGTTGTCAGGAATGCATTGATTCATATAGTTCAGGCTACACCAAGAACCATGACCCATTTTGAAGGCGTTTCACAGAATCACAGGATGTTACAGGTTGGAAGGGACCTCGAGAGATCATCTAAGTCCAACCCCCTCTACTGCAGCAGGGTAAGCCTACAGTACTGTCTCAAGGTGTTGTACATGGGGCTCAATCCCATGACCCCAGGAATTCAGAGTCCCATGCTCTACCTATGAGATTAAGAGCAAGTTAAAAATAATGACTCTGCCTTATTTTCAGTGATTGGGAGCAGTGCCAGCTCACCCAGCAACCTGCCTGTGTGGCCTGACTGTCTCTTTTCCCCTCAATCACTGAAATCACATTTGTACCCGGCAGAAAAAAAAAACTCGAGGAAGCGACCCTTCTGAGTCAAAAACAGCCCAACGCAAGGAAAGGCAGAGAAAAGCTCCTAAGATTTACATTCTCTCGTGCTGTTGTCAGATCAGCTACAGCAGATCCCTGTGATCCTCCCAGAACTTGTCTGTCTGGTGGCAGCACTCGCCATCAGCGTCTGCAGAAGTTCACCTTTGCCTGCCCTGATCTTTAATACCAGAGTGTGAAGGGCAAAGCCAAACAAGTCACTGTGCTGTCCAGAAAGGGACGGTGGTCTGAAAACTCCGGGAGTGGTGCAGATACTGCAGAGGGTGGGTGGAAACACCTGCGCTCCTCCGTGTGTTTGTTAACATCACAGAAAAGCCAGGATCGCTGGAGTTTTCATTTGCACTGGCAGTGGGACACCAAGCACAGAAGAACCCTGCTTAAGGATCTGTGGTTCTGATCTAAATCACCACAGCCTGGCTTCCTGCCAACGCGGGTAAACCAGCATGGGTTGAATGAAGGCATCTCAGATGAGAGTGGTGAAGTTGCCACTGTAAGCATGTGTTGGAACCTGTTCCTGTATGGAGAGCAGCCCGGAGCCGGTGACAAGGCTACACCCAACACACACAGCACTCGGTGTACTGTTTGCTCTCCTCTTCATTCTACCCAGCCTCTGGTGCAGAGGCAGTAAGGTGCTAGTGGGCAACCTGACCTGTCTGTAGCAGTGCTGGAAGCTGTGTTTCACTCAGCCATCATCAGAGGGCCTGCGAACCGTGAGTTATTCAAAGAATCATGCCAGCTGAGGATTAAGCTCTGCAAGAAATGCTCTAGGGTAGAAAGAAAGATCAGAAACAATGCAGCAAGTGGTGTCCAGTCATGAATCCAGTTTAGAAGAAGGATGAGGACCTCATGAAACGTGTCCAGAGGAGGCCACAAAAATGCTCAGAGGGCTGGAGCACCTCTCCTACAGGGACAGGCTGAGAGAGCTGGGGTTGTTGCCTGAAGAGAAGACTCTGGGGGCACATTCCAGTCCCTGAAAGGCACTGTCAGAAATCTGAGGAAGGCTGTTCACTTGGGCAGGGTTGTGTTTGGCTACCGCTGGGCTGAGCAGAATTTGGGGTTCCCTGCAGCAAGGGAAGCCAAAGAAAGCAGGAGCTGGCAGCTGCTGTGAGACTGGCTGAGGTTCAGGCAGGTGCGTGGCTGTTGCTTTCTTGGTGCCCTTGGCTGAGGGGAAAAACAATGACAAAGGCAAGGACTGTTGTTAGAAAACCTGTGGGCACCCAGGCAGATCCCCCACGTGAACATGTAATGTAGGTGCACAGGCCCCTCGCTGCAGAGAGTGCTGGAGCCTGGCACTTGCAATGGAGGGCAGTGGAGACATCACCTGTGTCAGATGTGAACAGGTGAGTGATCTGCTCAGCCTAGTGGTTGAGCTGAAGGAAGAAGTTTCAAGAAGACTAAGGACTGTAAGGGAATGTGGAAGGGAGATAGACTGGTGGAGGCAGGCTCTGCCACCCCTGAGAGAGGGGCAGCAGGGGTGGGCTGCACAAAAAGAAGGGGATCCCATGTCTTCTTGCCACTTGGAAAAAGAAGGTGACCTAAAAGATGGGGGGAATGGAGGCAAGACCCTCCCTAGAGTGGTGGGAGAGGCTAGAGCCACGTCCCAACATCCCCCATATTCCCAGTTGCCCATATACAACATGTATTGGGCTTTACAAACAGAGGGCTGGGCGAATGAGGATGAAGATTAAAGTCCATCCACGCAGAGTGTGCCAGCCAGTCCCATGACTCAGGACTAGCTCAATCAAGGAAAAAAAAAAGAGGTGATAGTAGTAAGGGATTCCCCTCTCAGGGGAATTAAGGCCCCCATATTCAGGCCAGACCCATTCCACAGGGAGGTCTGCTGCCTACCTGGGGGTGGTCATGTAAATTGCGAGTGATGAGGTGATGGACAGGAGCACAAAACCAATTCAAAACTACTTCAGGGCTTTGGGGAGATTGCTTGAGGACTTGCATTCAATGATTTTATGAAATTCTAGTCATTGAGACTGGGAAGGACAGGAGTCCCACTACTGTATTTTGAAGCTTCTTCAAAACACCTTTTAAAAGGATTCTTTCTAATTCAGGACTCAGCAAGACATTACTAAATCATTGTATTTGTTTGAAAGGTTGTTGGGCCAGGCAACGCCGAGTGACCCACACTAGCATACAGCACGATGCAGGTACCAGCTTCCCTGCGGGCTTTTTAACCCGTGTTGAGAGCAATACTCCTTGAAAGCCTGCTTTGTCCCGTACTTTCAGAGCAAAGACATTAACTCAGTAAACATAAATGCCACCTGAAGGTGAAAACAAAAAAGCCAACAAAGGCAAGTCAAGAATACTCTGTAATGCCTCGGCTGCAATTTAGCTGCTAGAGTACCGCTTGGTGCAGGGACAAGAGCAGGCTCTGAAATTCTTAGCCCTGCTGCAGTGCTTCTGGAATCCTCACACCAGCACTTCCAGTGGGTGGGGCAGATGTGCTCTCCCGTTGCTTTATCTACTTTAGCCTTGGTTATACCATCATCACTGCTGTGCTCTCACAACCCATGTCTGCAGGTGGTTACCCAGAGTCTCCCACGTGCAAATCTCAGCCCTCAGACTTGAACTTTGCCGACCGAGCAACACCAAGGGCAATTCACGCTACAGCTGAGGCCAGGGCTATACTGTGGCCTTGACAGTTGGCTTTGGTTAATTATGCCAAACAATGGATTGGGGTGCAACGAGCCTTAGAACAAAAGGGGTCCCAGGCTGTCACTAAGCACTGAAACGAGGAATGCACAAACCATTGTGGCTGACCTGCTGCTTTGACTGCTAAGCCAGGCAGTACTTGTCAGCTTGTAGCATTTGTGGTTAAAAATAGGCAATTTTGAAGGTGACTATTTCAGTTAGGTTTTCCAGGAAAATATTTATCAGGTTCTTCCGTGAGTTTCTGTCTCCCTCAAGCATGTTCCCTCCCCAACACCATTCTTCCCTTCTGAAGGGCTGCAAGGTGGCACAGAACAGATAAAGCACCAGGATAACAAGAGACGCGTGGGAGGGAGTGGAGGAGGTCTGGCTGGATGCAAATACAACAAAAGGTCTTGTAAACCTGCCTAACAGAGAGATAGCTGAGAGGTTCTGACTAGTCTCTGGACAGAAAAGTCAGGAGGACACTTGAGTACAGCCCCCATGTAGTTACTCTATGTGGGGAGAAGACAAATGGGAAAACGCTTTTTTGGGAAAAGGCTTTGGGCACAAGGCTGAGACTTCAAGGGTGGAGGGGGCAGCACCACTAATGTCTTGAGCTGTATTTTAATACCACAGCTTCCAGAAGGGAGAATAGAAGATATGCTCTAGGTTTGCCCCTTAGACAGATTGTTTTAGTGGCCTCCAGTGTGTGTCTGGCTTTTGGATCCAGGTAAAGCGTGGTACAAAGTAGATAGCAAGCATCTTGTATTGAGTGGTTATAACATGGCCAGGAAAATAATCCCAGGTGCTCACAGAATGTTCGAGTTCAACAGGGTGACGCCCAATAGCTCTGCTCATGCATAACATTGCTGTCTGTGTATTGCCTTTTGTCCTCGTGAGCCTCAACTTTTAGGGGGAGACTTGTCCAGTGAGGACATCAGTAAAATAATATATATGTAGACACATCAGAAGTGATCCTAGAAACACAGATCAGGAGGGCAGAGCTAGCGTTTGCCTGGTTTGGAGTTTTTCGGTGGGTAGCTGATATTTAGACACTGTGCAGTAAGGAATCTGTCTTTTTCATGGCACTGCATCTGTTCTAAAAAAGCTTTTTAGAAGACAGGGAAACTCCAGTTAGTGGAGGTGGAAACAGCAGAGGTCCTTCAAGAGAAAGCTGTCAGAGCTCTCCAGCAGATGAGGTGCAGTGCAGGGAACAGGCTACAGCTACACAGCTGCAGCTCTCTGCTGTTTCCAACATACTGACTTTTGAGAGTCCAGGGCAATTACAACAGATGGAGAAGTAAATAACTCTCAAAATGTGGATACCAGGTTTTTATTTCCATACGTCAAAGCATTGCAGCTCTGATAGTCCCCATTAAAGAAATTACTGATGTGTTAGGGACACAACTAAACTGAGAAATGGTAATTCATGACCCCCTGCTTTTGCTTTTAGGTCATTTTGCTTGGCTGGTGGGGAAGTCAAGAATGAAGCACAGGGTCATGGCCCCAGCTGTCACCGGTGCTCCAGAATTTGACAGAACATTTCGTGCACAGTAAGTCTGGAGATCATCAAGATGGTGGAAACGAGTATCAATTCAGTCCAGAAAAGAGGCAAAAATATTATCTGACAATCTCAGCTTTTCTTTGCTCCTTCTACCCAAAAAAGGAAAAAAAGAGCGTTATCAGATTGCTTTTCAAATGATTCAGCTGTTATTTGAATGATAACAGGGTAAGTTTGGCTCATTTAAATCAGTCACAGCTCAAATTCTGATCAAACTGTGCAATCAGATCACCTAGGAGGGGCTGCGAGCTAATGGATTGTAACTTGGACAGTTGAGAAGTTCTGAGTCTGGCAGCTGTGCTGTCAAATACTGGACTGTGGCTAACACCTAACATATGGAAGATGAGCGCAAAAAAACTTCTGTCTTCACAGGGAGTAACAGTGGAATAGCTTAAATAGATGTTTTCTTAAAGGGCTTCAGTTTGCATTAGCTAACGACCCTGTCTGCTGTAACTGTAGTTATACTGGACAGCCATACGAGACGAAGAGTACATTAAGCAGTGCATTAGACAGAAGAGTGTGTCTGATATGGAAGCTTGCCTGATTCAGTAAAAATAAATTCATTCAGAACAACCAGGAAAAGATATCTCGTCAAAATGAGGCCAAAGCTGATTCTTCTTGAAAATCCCTCCTACAGCTCTTCCTTTCCTGACCAATATTCTGTCACATTTGTTCTGCAGACAAAACTGTGTGGAGTTTTACCCAATATTCCTGACCGTCCTCTGGACTGCAGGATGGTTTTTTAATCAAGGTAAACACATTTCATTTTAATCGTGGACTGAGACGTTTAAAACCACCTTGCAAAAGACTTCAGCTTTATCGTGAGATAAATTACTGTAGGTATCTTTTCCCCATCTTTTAATTGTGTTACCTTAGCATAGCCTTCCTACCAGAATGCTCAGTAACACTGAAATCCCCCCCATAAACACAGCATTTCATGTAGCCCCTCCAGCTTTCACTTCTCTCTACAAACAAAGGAGCCAGTATGTGACACATTTGTCAGAGGTTCAGTGGATTTTCAGGGACAGTCATTCAGACAAGCAGCTCCCAGATGCTTCCTTGGAAGGACACAGTCTGAAAAAACTCAAGTCAGGACACCCATCCCTGTGGCTGGACCTGTGGCTGATGGAGCTCAACCCAGCAATCTCATCCCAGGCGGGTGGCACCATCACTGGGACATAGAACTGGCCACTGATTCTTGGCTGTAACAGCAGCATTTCCAGCCATAGACATGCAGAATGCAGTGGGGACTCAGGAAAACCTGCTGCACTGTGGTGGGTTCAAGACCACAATCAAAGACAAAGGAAAAGAAAGCAAAGCAGTTTGGTCTCGATGAGATCTCAGATAAAATTTGCCAGACAATGGATAGCTTAGGGAAAATGGAAAAGGGTTCATTATAACTGTACACAGAAAAGAAGAAAAGGTTAAGCGAGTTAGTGCACACAACCTAGAAACTGTGTCACAAATGCCATCACATATTCTGGGAAAAATACAATGGGAGGTCACTATCGTATCGGTCCTTGGGTCTTTTTTCTCACACCAGAGATCTGGGGGAAAAGAGCATGTCAGCCAAGTAGAGATGAGTACCACCACCCTCTCTATTATTCATGTGTCACCCTCTGGGAAACAGTGGCACCCGGGCTGTCCAGACTGATGAATTCTTCAATTCTTCAGCGTAACTTCTCCAGCTCAACGCTCATCGGGCAGGCTTGATTCTTCAGCACCTGAACTGCATCCCTCGATGCAGCACACAGGCTTTCAAACGAAGAAACCGGACTCTGTCTTTCATGGCCAAGGTTTAAGGATTCTCAAGTCCTTCTGCTTTCTTCAGCTAAGCCCAAGGGAATTCTCCCCAAATACTTGAGCATCCTCATGTTACCTCAGTGGTAGAAATGACAAACAGTCTCTCGTCCTGCTGATCAGTGCTCTGTAACGTGGCAGCAAGCGGCCACATGGCCCCGGCCACATGTGGAACCCAAGCTGGAGACTGACTGCATGGCTGTGTCAGCAGGGATGCCCCCCCCCCCC
>VXBP01009786.1:33717-60152 GCA_013400115.1 Rhinopomastus cyanomelas
ACTCTGCACGTGGCCAAGAGGGTTTTCCAGGATCCTCTCCTCGCCTTTCCCCTCCCTCTCCCTCTCCCTCCGTGGGCAAGAGGAAGGCTAAATACCTCATGCCTGCTACGCCTTCCTGAACCTTTCTTCCCCATTCTCTCTACTTACTCCAAAGTAATAATTTTGTTTCAGGGATCTCTTGCAACCAGAGTCCCATCTCCACTGCAAATCCAATATAGATCCAAAGCAGCACCACTCCAGTTAACAAGGTGGCTATGAAGTACTACACGTGCTCAGACAGACACCTGAATCAAGGAAGAGCACAGGTACACATGTAAGAAAAGGAGGACTACGTTAGCATCCTCTTCGGCCATTTACTTTTCATCCGAGTGTCTCCCAGAGGCATGTTCACACAAGTCAATCCGGAACTCGGCGAAGGCTGTGGCATCTATCCCTCGCGCATTTTGAAATAGCACAGAGTTAAGTAGTGGTGCTTTGTCCCAGATAACACGACTGACCTACACACCCTGCTCCATCTATCAAACCGAGGTGACTTTATATCTTCCCTCGGGGAGGTCAGAGACCTAACTTCACTACAGCTTCCTCTCATGTCCTTGGATAAAAGCTGCTATATAAATGCAAAGCAGGTTATTAACAACATAAATAAGATTCTTTTTCCAAAACACACGCTCTCCTTTAGCATGAGCTGCCATAACAATATGAAGTGACAGTGCTGGGTCAAGCCACTGAGCTCCAACCCTCTCTGGGATAACACTGAACTGGGAGGACTGTGGATTCCTGTCAGGTCTTGAGTCTCTCTTTCAGGGAATGCTTTTAGATTTCTTGGGACAGGCCCATGCCGAAGCCCATCTGTAAACCCACACGAAAGGTTTCCTGTAGTGGGTGTTTAAGAATACATGCGTGTCTTTTGAATTATTCTTTCCCAAGGAAACCCCCCGGGGATAGGTAGCGATGAGACTCCCTGGAGCTGTATAATCGTAAAATATGAACTGAAGTGGCTAGCTGTCCACAGTCAGGGGTTTTCTTGTATTTTAACTGTTTTTCCCCTTGTTAATTTTTTCTTTCTTAGAATTAGCTGCCTTTCTGGGGGCGTTGTATGTGTTTGTCCGCTACAAGTACTTCCATGGCTATGTCCAGTCTGTAAAAGGAAGGTAAGGGGCCAGCAGCTGAATGCAGGTTAGCAGCCCCAGGCTGTGGTCTGAAGCTGGGCTGAGAGCCAAGGGCTGGCTGTGAGAAGTGACTGTGATTGAATGCAACGTGTAAAATGTCAGCAAAAAGTCTGAAGTAGAAACCCTCAGGGAGGAGGGCTGGCTGTTACAGCAGAAGCCTGGGTTAAGA
Source organism: Rhinopomastus cyanomelas (assembly GCA_013400115.1). Taxonomy (NCBI): domain Eukaryota; kingdom Metazoa; phylum Chordata; class Aves; order Bucerotiformes; family Rhinopomastidae; genus Rhinopomastus; species Rhinopomastus cyanomelas. The sequence continues at coordinate 35,056 of VXBP01009786.1, forward strand.
CGTGCACGTGCTGTGGGTCACAAGAGAGAAAAGTCCAACGCTCACTTTGGGGTGCTTTGTACCGAGCGTATTGGCCACTGGCAGCACAGCTTTGCAGCTCAGGGCTGCTGCAATGTGGCAGACTGCTTGGCACGTCTTGCCCCATGCGTCCCTGTCTGCTGTTCTCATTTCTCCTCAGTTTGTCACACTGAGACCTCTACTCTGACTGTACAAAAGGCACTGAAGGAAGTAAGCAAATCTGGCCTTGTAGGTTGCTGAACTTTAACCAAAAGGATAAGAGAACACAGCCTCAGATAAGCACATGTGAATGAATGGTAAGGGCACAATGTCCTGTACTACAAATTCTGCTTCAGCAAACACGTACACCACCAAAACTCCCCTCCTCTATGAGCATTCAACACACAGAGCTTGTTCCGCTGAAGCCACTGCATCATCTTCTGCATCCTGAGCTAAGGCTCCTTTTCCAGCACACGTTTCAGATTTAAAAGGCAAATAGCATGACATAGGCTTGTCATGAAATTAAAAGACTTGGTGTTTCTAGAGGAAGATATTTTAAAGTGAATGATGCTGCAGCAGCAGGAACTGTACTACAGGGCTATTTTTCCATAGCTTGTGTCCTGATGTCACTGTTCAGGGGCTAGAAAGGGGCTTTGCTCCCCAGACCTGCCTGTTGCTGATGTCCAGTGCATGCTTCATCCAGCAACAAGCCAGCACCAGTCAGACATGTGGAACCCAGCCCCAAAACAAGCCTCCGGCATCCCTACTAGTGAGAACGTACTTAGTCTTCTCAGTCAGCCATGATCACTGGCTATGACCATGCTAGTTTAACTTTATAACTTAAACTATATATATGATTCATGAGCTCAGGTAGCTGGTTAAAGACACATACATGCTCCCTCTGTGTGAATCTATGTGAACTATGTGAATCACAGTTCAGATTTGCCCAAGGTGGCTTTTTAAGGACACAACAGAAACATGCATTTTCTTATCTGTGCTGGAGGTGCCTCTGCGAGTGATCTGTACCTTTTCCTCTTCCCTCCAGTGGGCTCTGGCTGATACGAAACAAAAGACTTTCCATACCCTCCTGAAACTGAGAAAACCTCATTCCTTACCACTTTTGAATCCGTTTCTAGATGTGGCATACCCAAAAGGCTCCTTGTATCAACTCTTTAGGCACCAGTAAGATTGTCAGGCTCCCCACACTCCCCAGTGGTGCCAGAGCACTTAACTCCTCCAGCTTCTAGGCATAGGCCCAGCTGGCTAGAAGCTGAAGGCTGACAAGCTTTTCAGACCTCTCTTGAATGTTAACGTGATGGAATTCTCCAGAGAGGCCTTCCGCTGCTCGCTTTGCTGGCAGAGGCAAACCCAGCAGCAGATCCCACAACAGACTCCCATCAGAGCAGCATCTGTACCAAGCAACTGAGAACAGTCCCTGGAGACTGTGCATGGAGAGGAAGCTCCCTTCTCCCAAGTGCCCAGAAGACAAGCTCTGCATCCCACAGCTGAAGGGCTCTCTCAGCCTCTTCTGCAGAAGCCTTACATTTCGTGCAAATAAAATAATCATACCCTTTTTCAAGCCCAGCAAGGGGTCCAAAAACCCATCTCCAAGTCAAAGTCAAACCAGAAGCTCAGTGGAGAGCACTTAGGAGAGACACACACCTCTCTCTCAGTCCTATGGCTTCTCTCCCACACTTCTGCACTTAGAGTTGTAATAAACTGAGCAAGCTTCTCTGCAGCTTTACCTGTCATGGGATGAGTTAGCTTCATCTACTGAATCAAGTTCCGAACTTCCACTATGTCAAAACACCAAGGGAGTGTTTTCTCGCAGAGATGTTGGGAAGGTCTCTTCTCCCTTGCAGAAGTCACCAGAGGGAATGATCATGAAAACAGCCCAGGGCAGCGTTGCAGCAGTGATCCTTTCTCATTCCACACGGCTCTTCTTAACTGGTCTGGACAAGTAGTATCGGTGCAAACACATTGTGTGCAGCTAACGGTACTTTTCCGCTCTCCACTTCTAGGTTAACAGGCTTTTATTCGAGTTTGGTCATTCTAACTTGCTTGATTGCCATGAGTGGAGCTGGGATTGTTAACAGCTTTCTGGACAAATACTTGGACTTCAGCATTATGAAGAAACTACATAAATTGTTCTGAACTGGTGTGTTTGTGGGGATTTTTAATAAATAAGTAATGTGAAAGTTGTCCCTGGACACCAAAAAGACAATAAGCTGTACGTGAATAAAGCATCTGTAATAACAGCCCACTGCAATGTAAAATGCATGTTTTTCCTGAGCTGTTTATGCTTTCTCCTCTCCCTACCAGTTTGAAAAGGAGTCAGTAAGACAGAATGTCCCGTCAGACACGCACTTGCAATTAAATGCTCTGGGTTGCTCTACAGTACTGTAAACCCTAAACAAATTGCATCAAACTGAACCCATTCATTCACTAAGTAATGTGGTTGCTGCTGACACTTCAAGCATCAGCCCCTCTTACCCAGTGTCTTGCAGCTTTGCCAACAATTCCACAGCCTTCCTTCCCTCCTCTTTGTTTCCCCCAGCAGCGCCCTCCATGTTGCACAAACACAAAAACACGCTTCGATGCAATGTACTGCTGCTTCCACGTCCCAGCTTCCCAACTGCAGCGAATCCCACTGCACGTGTGCTCTTCCCGCACGTGTGCTCTTCCTGCACGTGTGCCCCAGCTTTTCTCTAGCAAAACACTTGTTGCGGCACTGACCCTGCATTTCTGTGAAGGTCTTTTGATTTAGGATCCAACACTTTGGCCACAATGACCCCCTGCAGCTACAGACTGGGGGATGAGTGCCTGGAGAACACAGAGAGGGACCTGGAAGTACTGGTTGACAGCCAGCTGAACAGGACCCAGCAGGGTGCCCAGGTCACCCAGAAGGCCAATGACATCCTGGCTTGTACCAGCAACAGTGTGGCCAGCAGGACTAGGGACTCAAGAGGCTTCTCCTCCAGTACTGGGGGCAGTTCTGGGCCCCTCACTTCAGGAAAGAGATTGAGGGGCTGGAGCAGGTCCAGAGGAGCAACAAGACTGGAGAAGGGACTGGAGAGAAAGTCTGCTGAGGAGAGGTTGAGGGAGCTGGTGGTGTTTAGCCTGGAGGAGACTCATGGAGGACCTTCCCCCTCTCTCCACCTCCCCAAAGGGAGATTGTAGTCAGGTGGGGGTCAGGCTCTTCTCCCAGGCAACCAATGCCAGGACAAGAGGGTAGGGCCTGAAGCTGCACCAGGGAAGGGTTAAGTTGGATGATCATAGATTGGATGGACTGCCCAGGGCAGTGGTGGACTTGCCATCCTGGAGGATGTTTAAGGGCAGCCTGGCTGTGGCCCTTAGTGCCCTGGTCTGGCCAATGTGGTGATGTTAGGCCATGGGCTTGCCCCAATAATAAAAGCAAAACAATTTTATACATATATGTATAAAAGGCCTAAATGCTCTTCTCAAAGAAGTGGCAGATCCTAGTCCTCACACAAAGCCTCCTGATGACAGGCTGTACCCACAACGTTGTGCTCATGAGAGGGAGAGGCAGCCGGCTGAAAGGAAGCAGCCATTGATGATCATCTAACAACTGCCTCCCACCAGAGCACGATTGGCTGGGGTACGGGAAACACTGGACAAATGTCCCAGCACAGCCACAGCTCTGGGAATCATAACGTGACATGAAAAACAAACTAAGAGAACAGCTTTCTGCTGAAAGGGAGGAAAATCATAGCTTCACCCCATGAGCTTGAAGTATGCTGGTAGCTTAAACTGTGTAGAAGAAAGAAGCAGCAAGACCATGCTCATTTGGTAGCTTCTGCTCATTCAGATTGCTTAGGCAGTGCTGAATATACTCACGTGACAGCAGAAGTGTGTAGTGGTATTCAGACAGGTCTGCATAATGAACATGCTTATGGTCCTTGGAAACGCACACTGAGGTCAATACCCTGACCACAAAACAAGCGCGCGTTGGATCATGTTCACAAGAACCTTTTGTATGAACAAGGTGGACATGTGCAGAAGCTTCTGATGAGAAGACACCATGTAGTGCCTGCAGGTAGAAAGGCTGAAATGGCGTTTGATATGAGAAAAAGAAACAAGGATGAAAGTGCAAGACTTGGGCCCAACAGCTTCAAGGGGACGAGGACAGACTGTGATGGTGAAAAACCTGGAGCAGTTGTGGACAGGGCAGTTCTTTGGCATTTGCCTCCAGGGAGCACACACAACAGGGCCAGACTTAACTAGCACAACAATGACTGGGACTTCTTCCGCTAACTTGCCTTGTATGGGCTGAAAGACAGGAAATCCACCAAAGCGTGGCCAGAGATGCCTTCAGACAGCAGAAAGTGCTGCTGCTGCGTGTTCATGTATTTATATGGTCTACACAGTTCTACCATCTACTGCTGGATTCTAGTTCTGTTCTGTTCCACAGAAAGGAATGAACTGGTGCAGCACACGGACAATTTCATGTGCCAACAAGTGCAGGTGTGAGGCTGCAAAGCATCATCCAGCACCACAAAGCCACAGTATTGGGGGATAAACATCAACCTAATATCTCAGGAGCTGCAACAGCTAATGAGAAGGCACAAGTAGAGCTGAGTGTGCCACCTGTCTTCTGACTCACTGCTCTTTCCCCCAACAAGTTAAGACAGAGGATCTATGACAGTGTTGAAATCTGACTCCCCTGTTGTTAAAAACCAAATGCACCTATAACAGATGGAATCTCTCAGTGCTGGTGTTTAGTTCAGCAAGAACAACACCATCTCCTGCCTGCTGTCAGGCAGCACATTCAGCAAACACTGGGACTTGGAGCAAACCTTCATCCATCAGTCACGATCGGAAACGATGGTCCCCGCTGCAGCTCCAAAGCTGGCTGACACCTGAAAGCACCTTCTTCTTGTGAAGCCCTCTGCCAGCACATGCTGTGGAGTAATTCTGGTAAGCTGCTGTAATCTGGGCCCATTTTCTCTGCCCTTTTCTCTCCTATGTTCTCTCCTGTACCTCTCCTGTGAGGCCAGACTGAGAGAGTTGGGGCTGTTCAGTCTGGAGAAGAGGAGGCTCCCAGGTGACCTTATTGTGGCCTTCCAGTATCTGAAGGGGGCCTACAGAAGGGCTGGGGAGGGGCTTTTTAGGATGTCAGGTAGTGACAGGAGCAAAGCTGGCGATGGGTAGATTTAAAGTGGATGTGAGGAGGAAGTTCTTCACCATGAGAGTGGTGAGAGCCTGGAATGGGTTCCCCAGGGAGGTGGTTGACACCCCATCCTTGGAGGTATTTAAGGCCAGGCTGGATGAGGCTGTGGCCAGCCTGATCTAGTGTGGGGTGTCCTTGCCCATGGCAGGGGGGTTGGAACTGGATGATCCTGAGGTACTTTCCAACCCTGACTGATTCTATGATTCTATAACGTCTTCCCAGTGAGGGTGACGAAGCTCTGGAGGGGGCTGCCCAGGGGGTTTGTGGAGTCTCCTTCTTTGGAGAGATTTGGAGCCCGCCTGGACATGTTCCTGTGCAGCTTGATCTGGGGCGTCCTGCTGTGGTGGGGGGATTGGACTGGATGATCTTTTGTGGTCCCTTCCAGTCCCTAATGTTGTGTGGTTCAGTGTTTCTGTGAGTTATAGGTGTGAGCTGGAAAACAGGAGGTTCCGTATAAATCAGAAGGAATTTCTTCCCAGTGAGGGTGACAGAGCCCTGGAACAGGCTGCCCGGGGGCGTTGTGGAGTCTTCTTCTCTGGAGATGTTTAAAACCCGCCTGGACTTGGTCTAGGTGATCCTGCTGTGGCAGGAGGATTGGACTAGATGATCTTTCGAGGTCTCTTCCAATCCCTGGTCCTCTGTGACACTGTGATTCTCCCGATTTAGAAGGGTAAAGGAATGGCATTAAGGAGACCAGGGAACCTCACTGTAAGAGCCGCACATGAAGCCAAGCGTTGTGGGGACCCCTTTAGCTTTACAGGACTAATGTGCTTTGTGACAAAAAACCAGCCAAGCTCCCTCCCCATCATCCTATTCATCCAGAAAACATTTCTGGAATCCAGAAGGGCAGTTTGCTCCGAGATTCCAGACTCCGTCTTGGCTTCTCTCGTCTGTGCTGCGAGGGACTGTTCTGTCGTGCAGATCTGCTGAAGGACAGCTAATTCTCTCTGCTTTGTTCTATATTGCTTTCAGAAGATTGGCATCTTGGCAGCAGTGCTAGAGTAGTGCAAACATATCCACGTCGGGGGGAAGAAGGTGTAGCGGGGGAGGGAAAGAGGTGGGGGGAAGGCCTGCAAAACACTGCTGGGCTGGCCACCACAGTTCTGTCTCTTGAACCCTTTCTTTACTCTCCGTTAATAAACTTCTTCTTTCTCCTTTACTATAATGATTGTTCCTGGTTTCTCTGTGTTTTGGCAACCCTGAGAGATCCAAACAGGCACAAAATAATCTAAGTGAAGGCACCAAATGGCAATGACACCCCAAACCGATCGTTCAAACGCAGAGGTCCGGTATCTGATCTCGCCGTGACTGACCAGTCAGCTGCAAACACAGTGGAGTCAGTGCCGAGCCTTGAAAGGTTCGCAGCATGTTTGTCTTGAACCTCTCATATAAATTCAGCCGGTCTTCATGCATTTTCCAAAAGGCTTCTGACAGCACAATTCTCATGCTGCTGAAGTAGCAGGGGAGAGGGAACTCACCTGAGCGTGTGTCTTCACGATCCCCTGGTTTCCCCATCTCTTCTTTCCAACTTCTGTGTCCAACCCCGTACCCTGTTTCTCCCTTCCCAACTTGCCTACCCACATCTCAGCCCCAAGACTTCTACATCCTGGGCTCTTATTTTCCTCTACTGAAAGCACTTCCCTACTACTTACTTTTGCTACCTACACACAGAATAAACTCAGAATGTTTGGAGCTGCCACCTCTGACAGATCCAGTTATGGTCCAACTCTGCCACAGCAACCTGTTTGTCCTGCAGGCAAGAAGGCCACCCTGGTGAGGGCTGCACCCTGAGTTCAGCTGGGCAGGGGCTGCTCTGCAGGGAGCAGTGAGGCAGGCAGGCAGAAACCTTGGTGGCAAAATGAGCTCACCCTCCTGCCCCTGTAAGATCACCCAGCGAGGTGCAGGAGTGGGGCAAGAGATGATCCTATAAACCAGCCCGGCATATGACTCAGATAACCATAGTTTTATTTTGGATTTTTTTTTTTTGGTTTTTTTGTTTTGTTTTTCTTTAAAAGTGGTGCGTTAACATCAGGTCTTTTTCTACATGTTCAGAGCTCTGTACAGGTCTTCAAAGGAAATAAGCAGTGCTTAATGTACAAAGTAAAAACAGAAAACTAGAAAAATCTGAATAAAATGGAGCGTGTTGCCGTCAGGGATACAGTACAAATTCTTAATTAGATGTCATCTGAAGTGCAATACCACTGCAGTAAGGATGACTTAAGGAATGAAATAAAAATACTCTATTTTAAACAAACAGTATATATATATATATATATATATATGTATATTTTTTTTACAGATAATAGACCCAGAGATATCTGTAGAATTGTAAAAACATATTTACAAATAACTTTTTCTTTTAACATTACATATACATCAGCACCATAGTAAGAAAGGAAAGAAAAAATCAACCCCAAATCTAATAAAATCTACCCCTCTAGTACTTGGTCCCGGTACAGAGTATTTGGAGGAAGCTTTGCAAAGACAACAGAGACTCAGCCTTCATCACCATTCGTCCACCAGCGCCTGTATCTCCCTGAAGCATATGGATGTGCATGATGCCCCTGTCCCTTCAGGGTACTATTTCTCTCACTGCCTGTCCTTGCTGCTCAGGCTTGTCCAACCAGCAGCCACTGAGACACAAGATGGACTGTAAAAGTGGCTGGTTCTCTCCTTTACTGAATTAGGGCCCAACCTAGCACCTACTGAAGCAGCGAACAGGCAAACCACCGTTGTCTTCAGTGGGAAGCGGAACAGATCTTTGTGCTGTGTTTTATAAAGGGGTTTAGCTAAAAGAGATGGAGCTAAAGCTTTCTGTAAAAATTGAAAGCCCAGACACGCAGGGTAATACTGCCTGCCACACTTGCACTTCCCGAGAGGAGAAGCCTCCCCCATGAGATTCCTCATGCCTGTTTTCTCCTCCCCTGCCTGCCCATTCTGACAGGAGTTGCTCACCTGATAGGGAGTGCAACCAGCTCACCTTGCTTTGCACGCAAGGACCTAACAATGTACTGTGAAGGAAGGAGAGAGAGGGACCTGGTCACGTCTCTTCAACACCACCTATAGCTGCTGCTCAGCACCCCCAGGCAGCTGACACACACCAAAGTGCTCTGGCAGGGAAGCACTACTGCAAGTCCCAAAGGGGACTACATAGCTGAAGTTAACCCACTTGCCTAAGCCATCTCCAGCAGCAGTCCCATAATCAGACTCACTACACTGAGAAATTTGTGATCTCCTACACTTTCACTGGACCTTTATCAGTCTGCAGTGAATATAGTGATCTCCCTGTGACTGTTCAGATTTGCCATGTGTGTGCTGCACATTCTCTTGTGACAGCCCAAAGCCAGCCCTATGGGCCTGGCCGTGGCTTAGCGAGACCTGTTCACCCCTGGGGTTAGGCTTGTTTCCAACCAGGGCCTGTGCAATTGCCCACGGACATAGACTTTGCTCCTGTTTCCATCTGCTCCTCTGCAGTCCCACATGATGTGGGATGTATCAAGACCACCTCGTACTGCTGTGCAACGAAGCCTCATGGCAGCGGGGAAAGACAAAATCTTCCCAACCAGAGGCATCATCTGCTTTTCCAGTTCTCCCATCCTGCCTCACACACATGCATAGCAGATGCTGACACACAACAGAGGTTGCTTGACGGAAGTCTGGGGATGTTCTCATCATCCCTTGAATCTTCCAAAACTGGCTACAGATCAGCTCAGTTTGCATGATTAAAAATGAAGGAAAACAAAATAAACCCAAACCAAACCAATTCACACAACCCCCCCACAACAATCGACAGATGGGGGAACACCCAACTCTCTCTTTTCTCTTTTTCGAACGTCACAACCAAAGCTCTAGACTTTACGAGCCCATTCACTGAGGGGTTCCAAACAACTCATCAAGCTCTTGTATCCACTCATCTCCAGGTCCGCTCTTTATGATCGAGTCCACAAGGTCTGCACCCTCTGCTAAACTTGAGAATGATCCTCCTGCTCCTTCATTACTGTAGTTGTAAGATATGTCCTGAGTGGGGTTCCTTTCGTAGGCCTGGCCTTGGCTGCTCTGAGCAAAGTTACCACCTGGCATTTGCTGCGTTGGAGGTTGACTGAAGCTGGACATGGTGGGGACCCCTTGGCTTATTGCCGGCATCATTGGCCTAGCCTGGGTGGCTCCTTGTTGTCCAGGTAGTGGTTGCAGCAACTGTCTCCCCATTGCTGGGTTCAGTGTTCTTACTGTTCCGCTCGTGTCCACAACTGACTGATTGAGCCCCTGTGGGAAATGCTGCTTGGACAGCCGTGGCTGCCCGGACTGCATCGGGTATGCTGTGCCATTGCTGAAAGGCCCCATTTCACTGCTAGTCCTCCCAGGGATGGCTTGCAAGCCTCGCTGCTGCCATGTTTGTGTGCCTTGAGGGACAGTCCCCCCCAGGTTTTGAAGTCGTGGTGCTTGTGGCCTGGGTAAGACCTGACCCACAGGTCCTTTCAGCTGCTGCTGATGCTGGGGAAGAGCAGAGTTTACCAGCATGGTCTGACCAAAATTGCCGACCATTCCCACCGCTTGTGCGGAGGCAGGCTGCCTCGTTCCCTGGCTGGCACCGTGTACCATGTTCATACCGCTTTGGTTTGGGTGCTGCAGCATTTGGCTCATCCCTGTGCTCATGCTGTACATTCCCGGCTGGCTGGAAGAGGCGTTGCTGTAAGGAGCCATGCCCACGTCTGACTGGCCTGCGGTCGTGGGCATCATGCTTGGGTTCTGGGAGGGTGCCATTGCCATCATGCTAGTGTTCTGAGCCATCATTCGGGATGTCCTCATGCCCTGGAGTGCTGCTTGGTTTCTCACAGCTGCTATATCCTGGGGAGAACCTACACCAAAAAGAGAGGAAGGTAAGAAAACCCCCCACAATCCCATAAATCTTAATTGACAAAGATCTTAATTAATGTCTTTGCATGAGAGAATCCACAGGATCCTTCTGTAGGATTTCAGATTGCTGTTCCTTCTGAGTGAACAAACTATTGCTCCACACAAAGTTTAGCAGCCAGCCAGAAGGTTATCCATGGTCGAGAGATGAGCTTGCTGCCCGCCGTTAGCTGCCAGCCATTAGCTGCATTCCAGAGATTATGTTGTCCCCACCTGACTCAGGCTGCAGCCTCTGTCCTGACCCGCCAAGTCCTCCGTCCTTGAAGGTAAGAGTCAACACAGCCCAGGTGCTAACCTAAACAGGAATCACTGTTTGTGTTATGGATTCAGTTTGTGAGGCCGGACACTGTTCAGCAGAGACTGCCATCGATGCAGGCGAGCAACCTCATGTCCCTGACTACCAATGACTTACTCACTAAGTAATTCTCAGTGATGACAGTTCTGGGATGAGTATCCAAAGGGATTCATGCCTTCAGATTCTTGAATTCTGACAAGCTAACTGCATGCATGATGCATGATTGCAGCCAGCACCGCCTCCTTGATAATAACCTGCTCAGGTGCCTCAGAAAGACAGGGACAGGAGCTACAGGGCTACGATCAGAGTGCCTTTCTCTTACTTCTCTAGAATCAGAGATTCAATTTTGAAGAAGTGACCCAGGAGTCAGAGTCTCCTTTCAAAACAAATTGTGAGTTTTTAATTTTGTCCCCAGGACCAATGACAAAGTGCACTCTCCTCCATGAAAAAAAATCAGTCCCTAAGACTTGAAACTTTTTACTTGTGCCCTGGGATAAGATCAGGGACAATGGATTCCAGCTCGAGCACAAGAGTTCCACCTCAACATGAGGAAGAACTACTTTACTGGGAGGGTGATAGAGATCTGAACAGGCTCCCCAGAGAGGTTGTGGAGTCTCCTCTGGAACCTTACCAGCCCTGTCTGGATGCATTTCTGAGTGATCTGCCCTAGTTTTGGTCCTGCTCTGGCAGGGGGGCTGGGCCCGCTGATCTGTGGAGGTCTCTTCCAACCCCTGATACTCAGTGATTCTGTGGAAGTTTCATGTGCACTGTGATTGTCCTTCAGATAAGCCTGATTCAGTTTCTAGCAAGCAAATGAGAGAGCCTCCGCTCATCTTCCTCAATGGTAGCAAAGCAGCTGAAGTTCAGCTTATCATTTCCAGCTCTCTTTTAAATATCCCCATTGTCTTTCAAAAGTAAGCCTCAAAAATGGAATAGTCAGGCTTAGAAGGCAAATCAATTTTTTAATAGCTCAGGAGGCATAACTGAATTGATTTTCTATATCATTGTTACTGATTGGGTCTGTGGAAAGAAGAAAAATTGTTTTCTGTGGACATTTAGAGCAGGGAGAGTGTATTAATGGATCAATATTATAAGCACATTTTACTCCACCTTAGGCCAGTGATGGAAAACCAGAAAATCCTAACCTTGTTAAATTCTATAACACAGCAGATAACTGAGCCATGAGTGTGTCTTCCTTTCAAGAGTGGGGGAGCTATTGATTGCTGGGAAGCCAGTATGCTTCTGTATTTACTATCTTTATTTAGAAAGAACTACCAGAGCTCTGATTACACCATGGGTTCACTGTGCTTTTGAATCACGACTGACCCAAACTAATTCCTGTGCAGGTGAAGCTCTGAGAGTATGAGGCACACAGCTCCTCCCTGCTCAAACATTCATAAACACAAGGTGTCCATATAAAATTGTTGCTTTAAGAGTCACATACTGCACAGCAAACTCCAAGCATTCTGAAATCATCCTCTTTCTGGTGTTGCCCTGTGGTGAGTGACTGAACCTGAACATCCCTGGAGAACAGGCTGGGCCCCAGTACCTTTGCTGACCTGGTTTCCATGAGAAATAGGTACAAATAACCAAAATGTCATTTCTGCCCACAGCACTGAGGACAGCTACATCTCCTTTTTGCTGCAGCAGGAAAAGCTTCTGGACGATGCCTTTTGCTCCAATATATAGATAAAGGAAAAATTTTGTATCATGAAGAGACCCCATCTAGATCTCACTTGATCAGGGCACATGTGGTGGCAGCTCTTCCTTTATCTGTGCTATCAAACAATTCTCTTAATGATTGGCATTGAGTTTTCTTAATTTAGACCACCTCCATCTTCCTTGATCAGAAGCATTCTCCTTTTACAGTGACTCTTACAAGGGCTTGAGACACAGATACTGTTAGAAACTGGCTGAACATATCTTTGGCTACTTTGTACTTGAAAATGGCATTTGAAACCCTCCAAAGTAGGTTCACACACTACCTTTTATAACTACTGTGCCTGGCTAAAGAAACAGGAGATCAGACAAGGAGTAGTTAAAATAGAGATCACAGAATCATAGAATCATTAGGGATTGGAAGTGACCTTGAAAGGTCATTTAGTCCAGTGTTAAGATTTTGAGCCACCTTCTGGTCTCACTGACACATAACCTTCTGCACAGGGTTACAGTCTTGTGACTAAATAGGAAAAGTGGTGAAGCATTTATATTTAAATTAGCTCACTTATGAAAATTAAGTCCATGCTCTGTCAGATTAGCCTAAACCCTCTTCCATGTTCCTCTGTTCCTGTTCAATAATACATATGAAGGTGAGGTTTCAGAGAAGTACTAAAGCAGAAAGGTTTTATGTGCACCTCAGCGTGCAGCGGGGCGCACACACATCTTAGGTTTTGCAAATGAATTATTGAGGGAAAAAAAGTCACTCGCTATAGAATTTATGTTGCCAAAGATAAAAATGAGAAGGAGATTAGGAGGAGCCGCGCTGATTCGTAATAGCAGCACATGTGGCAGCCTGGTAATTGCCAGGCTACGAGAAGCACAAGTTGCTTCCCTCTCTTGTTGTCTGTCACAGCTCCACAACTCCATGGTGAACATACAGTGCTCTTTTCATATCTGCTCACAACTCAGGGTCACTGAAGACATTCGGTGGATGCTTTGCGCCTAAAAAAAAAAATCTGAATTCACCTCTTTTCCTAAGCTAAAGTGATTGTACTTACACAGTTATCTGTGAGCACACTGAAATCACACCTGCTTTGTTTGAGACCATTGAAAACCCCCTCCACTCACATCTTGAGTATTTCTTGGGGGAGAAAAGGGGCAGTCACTGAGGGTCTAAATCTCTCGCGGGATTAGCCAGGTGGATATGGGATCAGGGCTCATCTGGCATCCTTACAAGGTAGAGAAACTGGAAGTCGTGCCCAGCCTGTGCCGAGCTCCGACAGCACAGCCGCTTTAGCTGCTTTAGCTACCAGTGGGCAAAACAAAAAAAAGTGGTAACAGCGCAGCAGCAGAGAAAGACCAGGCTTCAGTCACCACTGCACATGGATGTGGGAACCCAAACAGAGGTCCCCCAACAAGATGAGGCTGTGCAGGTGACGGGCTGCCAGGAATGTAGCACTCTTTTACATTTTCCTGGCTGCATACGGTGCGCGCAGGTAGATTATCTGCTTGACTGGGCGGCACAGTTGCAAGATGAGGTTGAAAGGTTGCAAGCTGAACTAGAAAGGCTCAGCAGAATTAGAGAGGCTGAAATAGAGGTAGACCAGTGGAGCCAGGCTCAGCAGTCTGGACAACAGCTAAATAAGAGCCAGATTCAGTCAGGGGCTGTATCAGGGGCTAAGCCCAAGTAGAAGGGGAGTGGAGCCAAGTGTAGGGTCACAGCAGAAGGCGAGCACCACCCTTGCCTACCTCACCTCCCCAGTTGCCACTGAGTAATAGATATAAGCCCCTATTGGAAGACAGCCAGTCTAATAAGGATATAGAGGATAGAGAACCCATACCGAAGGTCCTAGCAAGGTCGCATAAATCCAGAAAGTCCTGCAGTAATATGACGACCTTCACAAAGAAGAGAAGGGTCCTAGTTATTGGAGACTCGCTCCTGAAAGGGACTGAGGGCCCAATATGTAGAGCTGACCCTCACCTTAGGGAATTCTGCAGTTTACCTGGAGCCTGAATCAGGGATATCACTAGGAGGCTCCCTAACCTGGTGAGATCAGCTGACTATTACCCACTGTTGATCTTTCAGACTGGTGGGGAGAAAGCAAAATTCCATAGCCTGAGGGTAATGAAGAAAGATCTTAAGGTCTTAGGACATTTGGTGAAAGACTCCAGGGCACAAATTGTATTCTTGTCATTTCTTCCATTTCGGGGTGAGGACACAGGCTGGAATAGAAGGATTGAGTCCATTAATGCCTGGCTACGAGACTGGTGTTACAGGCAGGGCTTTGGGTTCTTTGGTAATAACTGGTTTTATCAGGCACCAGACCTTGCAGATACACATGAGAGGGGCTCAGCATAGCCAGCTGACATTCAAAGACTACTTCCTTGAAGCACAAGAAAAAAACATTCCAACAGGAAAGAAGTCAAGGAAGGGAGACAGAAGACCTGTGTGGTTAAACAGGGAGCTGCTGGGCAAACTGAAGAAGAAGAAAGTCTATAGGTCATGGAAGGAGGGGGTGGCCACTTGGGGTGATTATAAGGCTCTGGTGAGAGAATGTAGGGATGCAACTAGGAAAGCCAAGGTCTCCTTGGAATTAAACCTTGCAAGAGAGGTCAAGGGCCACAAAAAGGGCTTCTTCAAATACACTGCAGATAAAACTAAACCTAGAGGAAATGTAGACCCCTTGCTGAATGAGGTGGGTGCCCTAAGATAGAGGATACAGAGAAAGCAGAGATACTGAACACTTTTGCCTCTGTCTATACTTCTGGGGGCTGTTTTGATATCAAGCCTCAGACTGCTGGGACTCCACAGGAAGTTGAGGCAAGGGAGAAGCCTGCCTTGGTTGATGAGGACTGGGTTAGGGATAAGTTGAGNGAGGAAATGTAGACCCCTTGCTGAATGAGGTGGGTGCCCTAAGATAGAGGATACAGAGAAAGCAGAGATACTGAACACCTTTGCCTCTGTCTATACTTCTGGGGGCTGTTTTGATATCAAGCCTCAGACTGCTGGGACTCCACAGGAAGTTGAGGCAAGGGAGAAGCCTGCCTTGGTTGATGAGGACTGGGTTAGGGATAAGTTGAGNGGACCTGGGGGTCCTTATGGACAGCAGGATGACCATGAGCCAGCAATGTGCTCTTGTGGCCAAGAGGGCCAACAGCATCCTGGGGTGGATCGGAAGCGGGATGGTTAGCAGATCGAGAGAGGTTCTTCTCACCCTCTACTCTGCACTGGTAAGACTACATCTGGAGTGTTGTGTTAAATTCTGGGCCCCTCTGTTCAATGGGGATGTGGAGCTGCTGGAGGGAGTCCAGCGTAGAGCAACAAGGATGATGAAGGAAGTGGAGCAACTCCCTTATGAGGAGAGGCTGAGGGAGCTGGGTCTCTTTAGCTTGGAGAAGAGGAGACTGAGGGGTGACCTCATTAATGTCTATAAATATTTGTGGGGTGGGTGTCAGGAGGATGGAGCTGGGCTCTTCTCCATGTCACCTAGTGATAGGATGAGGTGCAATGGTTGTAAGGAGGTTCCACATAAATATGAGAAGGATGTCCTTCACGGTGAGGGTGACAGAGCACTTCGAACAGTCTCCCCATGGAGGTTGTGGAGTGTCCTTCACTGGAGATGACCCGCCTGGATGTGTTCCTGTGTGACTTGGTCTAGGTGATCCTGGTCTGGCGGGGGGAATTGGACTAGATGATCTTTCGAGGTCCCTTCCAATCCCTAATGATTCTATGATTCTGTGATTTCACTGCATTTCCCACACTTGACGTTTATCAATCACATCTCCAGATAAGGGTGACCTCTCTGCAATTCTCTGCTTAGGAAATGACACAAAGTGGGGAATGAAGAGGGAGGTAAACCAAGGCATAGCAACACTACTTGAAAAAACCCAACCAGTATAATGAGAGTGGAGGCATACCAGATAATTTCCTAAAATCCAGACACCAAAGAGGTAAAACTAATTCTACAGAAAAATTGCAGCTTTCCCTGAGGACAGCAGAAAGGAAATTAGAAACCTAACTATATACACAAACCTGGGCATTACCCTTTGGTGAAATATGTAGTCTTCCCCTTCTGGCATAAGCCCTGTCCCTCACAAAACACATCAGCTTTCCATGCCCACTGCTGGGGCATACACTGACTCCAGTGTGAGAAAAAGAATATGACCTTTACCTTGGAACTGATTGACCTGTTGCACTGGATACGGGCTTCGCTGCTGCTGCAGATGCTGCCGAGGCAAATGTGACTGCTGCTGCAACTGCTGAAAATGAATGAGGGAAAGTAAGCAGAAGGAAAAAAATAATTAATTACTGAGCCAAGGAAGGGGCAAAAGCACTGCAGCAGGACTGCAGCATTTCTTTTCTAGCAAGCTGTTATGAAGAGAGAAGCAGGGTGATTTGAAGAGCTCAGAGAGCACTTGCGCTACTCAACCGACAGACTCCTTCTGGTTCAAAAAAGAGTAAGCACTGAAGCTCACACCATCTCGCCTCACTTAGAACCACTTCATCTTGACCTCTGCTGTGTGAACTTAACTGTTTTCAGGATGACAAGAGAGGGAGGGCTATGAAATAATTTTGCTCATCTAGGTTTAAGGACAACTGTAGCCACACACCCTTTCCTTCCTCAGCCCTGCCAGTGCCTCGAGGTTTCTGTTTTTGATGTCAGGCTTTCTTCCACCCTCTGCACTCAGAACACTCAGCTCCATAGAGTCTTGTGTCCTGACCTGATAAATACAGCCCAGGGACATTCCTGCACCAGAACAGAAATGGCTACTAAGGCACCTTTAACTCTTGTGTTTCGGTGAACAATACTTGGGGAGCATGTGACTGCAAAATGCCTCCCTGACTTAATCCAGCCCCACTGCTCCTCTGTGGGTATTTCTACAGACACTCATGGATCTAGAACTGATCAAGGGCTGATTATAAAAACAGTGTGAATAGCTAAGCTTTCAAAGCTCACGGTATGCTCTGCTAAGCACTTACTAAAATGACATGGCTTGGTTCTTCACCTGCAGCTGCACAAACACCGGCTCCAAAGCCAAGGACGTGTCATTAAACTAGGAGAATGGTAGTGGTGGGAGAGAATCACAGAATCACTCTGGTTGGAAAAGGCCCCCGGGATCATTGAGTCCAACCATCTACCCTACCTTACAAGTTCACCCCTAAGCCGTATCCCTCAACACCTCATCCACATGATCATTAAATACATCCAGGGATGGCGACTCAACCACCACCCTGGGAAGCCTATTTCTGTGATTGACTCATTCATGAGCACAGGGATTAGTACTTCCTTGACAGAAGCAAGTACTACTCTTTGTGCTTATGAATGAATGGTACAAACTACCAGAAAGATACAGAGAACCTTGTTATGCACAAAACACCCAAGGGCTAGGAGCCTGAAGACTGTGACTCCATCACTTTTCATCCACACCAGCACATCAGACAGCCTCAGCTTTGTGGTTTTCAACACTTTCAGGCTTGTCTTCTGCAGCCAAGTCCGTCACTGGCTCTTGGGTTTGGCACTTAAACCAGCCCAGCTGTGTCCTCACTCTTCTGCCCTTGTTTGCCCCTAATCCTAATTTGTGCATCTTTATCCTGAATATTTCTAGGCGTATCCTTCTTCTTCATTGGAGTGATTTGTTTCTGTTTCTTAGCAGGGGTAAGATAACAGTGTTCAGTTAATTCTGGACCTTAGTAAAGCCTTGAACACCATTTCCCACAATATTCTCCTGGACATACCATCTGCTCATGACTTGGACGGGGGTACTTTTCCCTGGGTAAAAATGTCTTGCCTGGCTGGGACTAAACAGAGATCTGGACAGGCTGGGCTGATGGGCCAAGGCCAATTGTATGAAGTCAAGAAGGCCAAATGCCGCATCCTGCACTTGGGTCACAATAACTCAGTGTTAGGCTACAGGGCTCAGGAAAGTGTGGCTGGAAACTGGTCAGCAGAAAAGGACCTGGGGGTGCTGGTTGGCAGTCAGCTGAGCAGGAGACAGCAGTGTGCCCAGTGGGCCAATGCCAATGGCATCCTGGCCAGGATCAGAAAAAGTATGGCCAGCAGGAGTAGAGAAGTGATTGTCCCCCTGTACTCAGCACTAGCAAAGCCATACTTGAAAAGGCATTGTGGTGCTGCAGCACGTCCAGAGAAGGGTAACGAAGCTGGTGAAGGGTCTGGAGCACAAGTCTGAGGGAACTGGGATTGCTTATCCTGGAGAAAGGGAGGCTGAAGGGAAACCTTATTTTCTCTAAAACTACCCGACTTTCTCCAGGTTGCTCTTAAACTAAAGTGAAGTTAAACATGGATAAGACATCACCATTCACACTGGTTATTTTAACATCCAGTTTGAAAGCCCAAGAGCTCCAGAAGCCAGGTGACACAGCAGTTCCACCCTGCCATGGGCTTTTACAGCTCTCCCACTTCAGCCTCTGGTTCCCACCTTAATGCTGCCTCTCCATTGGAATAACATAATCGCTCTCACTGCTATGTGATAAATCAGATCAAGGAATTGATCTGGGTAAATACTGTTTTTCTTTGCTAGGTTATTGTTAAACCACATCAAGGGCAGAGTACCAATGACTGTAACTGCAGCAGTGTCTGCTGCCATCAGAGTAAATGCACCACTAGATACCAGGTCAACAAATAACTCTTCCAGCATCTAAAATCCCTTCTGGTTGTCAAGCCCACTTCTGGTAACATGGGCAATATTTTCCAGACTAATATTAAGCTTGGGGCAGACACGTCTTCACCATTGCTGAAATGCCATGACAGGAGCTGCAGAGAGAGAAATCCTAAACGCAGAAGAAGGACCGGTGTTGCATTGTCCTTGGGGCTCCTGCTCTCACACCAGCATGCAATGCAGCACCCAAGGCAAACCGATCCTGTACCTGCTCCGCTAGGATCTGCTGCTGTCTTTGCTCTCTTAGAAACTGTTGCTTCTGCTGCTCTATGACATGCAGCTGGGCTCTCTGCTCAATCAACATCTGCTTCATGATGGCTGCTTGAGGTTGGTTTCCCAGGAAGGGACCCCCAGAGCTTGTGCCAGTGACCACGCTGCTGGAGCCTGATGGGACAGAAGGCTGCATAGGCCCTGTGCTCCGAGACAATCCCACTGGGTGCTGTTCCTGTCCAAAGTGAGAGAGAGAGAGAGAGAGAGACCACTTCATTAGTCAGGGTGTTCCACAGGCAAAGGAAATGATGGCTAATGGATAAGAAACGTTGAGTCTGTGGGTGATGTCTGGGGCTTAAAGAAAGCAGGAGTCCTTGGAGAGATGCTCAGGGTCTGTGATTACACCATGGGCCATTGCTGCAGCCAGCTGCTGGCAGGTGCCTCTTCTCCAGGAGAGTTCAAATCCTCCTCAGACAAGGCAAGAACAACTCACTGGTAACAGAGCACTCGGGCTGCGCACTCGGTTCATTCTCATCCAGGACACAGAACTCCACAGGCACCTCATCACTCAGGCCTGGCACACCTTTTTCTTCCCTTTCTCCGTACCAGCAGTTTCACTGACTCCTCCTCGCAGCAGAACGCGGGATTTAGTAGAGGGCCTGAGGAGATGCCCATCCCGCAGCAACACACCGAGGCCCATCCCCGCAAGAAGAGCCCCGCGGCCGTCCGCGCTGCTGCCGCCGCTGCCGAGGCCGGGGCGCCGCCTCTCGCCGGCAGGGGGCGCTGCCCGCCCGCGACCCGCAGCAGAGCGGACGAGGGGCCGGGCAGCGGTTGCGCCCTCTGCCCCGCCCGGGCCCCGTCCTCTGTCGGGGAAGGAGCAGCGCGGGGCTCGGCTCACGTCGTAGCACCACTGATGGGACGGAAGGCACCAGTGTCAGTGTAGGATCCTCTGTGCAAAGCACAGCGTGGGGAGGTTTGTATTCACTTGCCTCGCTGACGGTCTGTGTTACATCCGTGACTGTGGGGTGAGGGACATACACTACAGTCATCTGACAGACACCCCAACTCCGTCAATCAGAGGGTTAAAACCAGTGCCTGAATGTGGCTTGGGATCAGCCTCTCTGCAGGAAGATCAGGTTTTCAAGGACCCTTCTGGGGAAATCAGAAGAAAACACTAACTGTCCACATCTCAGAAGAAAACACTGACTGTCCACATCTCCGCTCAGCCGACGTTCCCCAAAGGGCTCTGCTGAAAGGCAGCTCCCTCAGATTTAGGTGCTCTCTCTCTCACTTCCTCTGCCCCAGTTTACAGATTCCTTTCCTGTTTCTCTTTCTGCTTCCCTCACTCCCACCCAGTTCCATTTCAGGGCAGACTTTACAGCCTGGGCAAGCTCTGTAAGGGCAAGGGCTGGGGCTTCCCCAAGCCAGGCTCAGGGAAATGCACCAACCAGTGAATCATAGAATAGCTTATTTTGGAAAGAAACTTCAAGATCATCCAGTTCCAACTCCTGAGCCACGCACAGGGACACCTCCCACCAATCCAGGTTGCTCAGAGCCCCCAGCCTGGCCTTGAACAGGGAGTTGGGGGCATCCACAACCTCCCTGGGCAACCTGTTCCAGTGTCTCAGCACCCTCATGGTGAGGATCCTAAGATCTAATCTAAATCTCTTCCAGTTTGAAACCTTCCCCCCATATCCCATCACTAGATACATCAGTATAAAGTCCTCCAGCTTTCCCACAGGGCCCTTCAGGTGCTGGAAGGCTGCCATAAGGTGCCCCTGGAGCCTTCTCCAGGTTGAGTAACCATAGCTCCCTTAGCCTGTCTCATAGGAGAGGTGCTCCAGCGCCTGTCTGTTCTTCAAGCCCTTTTGCCCAGCCCTGCCCCTGAGCTCCCTCTTTCTTTGATTTGTTGGGGACACAGACATCAGCTTTCTCCAGCAAAGCTGGCTGTGAAGGCTTTTTCCTACCACCCCCATCCCTCCCCTGACTTCTGATGAAGTCATCAAGCTACAGATTGCATAACTGATGCACAGGACTATCTTGTGTTATACTGGGAGATGGGCCAACTGCTTCCATTTATAGACAAAAGCAATGCTCCATTGCCAAAGAACAGAGCTTTGCTGCAGCCACTACAAGGGAAAAGAAACACGGATGGGGTGGGGGAACCCCTCAGGAGGCAAAGGCACGCTGTGACGTGACACCACTCAGAGCCTGCTCTGCCAAGCCTCAGTGCACAGCTGCCTTTGGGGCTGTAGCCCAAGGCCTCCCCAAATGGCCTTGAAAACAGCCTTATTGCAGAACTACCGTCCTGGCTCTCGGGCGGCTACAGCTGGGGGACACATCAGCCCCACAGTAGCGTTGCACACGCACTCAGTTCTCTGCTGCGTTAGGTTACAAGTTAATTCCAGCATTTAAAAAGGCAGGAAGCTTTGAAAGGAGCCTCAGCAGCTGGCATGAGCCCCGCGCTGTGCTGCAGCTGGAGCAAAGATGAAGAATAGCACAGAGGTGCTGCTTCCAGTGCAGTGTGTTTAGCCATTTCAAGTGCAAGAGTTTACCTACCCATAGGGAAAACTTTCTGTTGCCAGTTTAAATAGCAGGTTTAAAAGCCAGGCTTTCTTCATCAAGCCAGAACACCACCTTTGCACTCAGAATGTTCATTCTCCTTTCCACTTGCTTTGGAAAAACCTCTTCCTAACAAATGATGAAAGGCTTTGCTGACATCACTGGGAGCAGCCCTGGGTTGCGTGTCCCAAAAGCAGGAGCACAGCCCAGGCTGTGGGTAGGAAAATGCTCCCCTGTGCCTGCAAGTAGAGCCCTTTGCTGAGGACACCTCTGCAGCTGGCACTGATGCTGGTAACTTTAGAGTGGAGGGTCGTACAGCCCTGCCCAGGCCTGGCAACAACATGGGGTATGGGTTTGCAGGTTGTTTCAGCTACCAACGGGTATGCACACCCTCCTTTCTTCCACGGCCCCTCTGGCACAAAGATGAAACCTGGAAGTTGTCTGAGGGATTCGTTCTCCTGGCTGGGAACTGGTGAGGAAAGAAGCAATGCTGGGCTCTACACAACTGCCTCCTACAAACCCCACCTGCTCCAGGCCCAGATGCAGCCTCACCACAAGAGACAAGCACATTTGAGCAGCTGGGGCTAAGTGCAGCACTTACACGGTTAGAGAGTTTCAAACCCAAACAAATCCAAGCCTCACTGACAACGGTCTTTGCTCCTGAGCTTCCTGCCAGCCCCTCACCCTCCTTACTGCCCCGGGACCTGCACCTCCTCTTCATTCCCTGACATCCCCTTCTCCTTCCCTCTGCTTGTGTTTTATTTCCTCCACCAACAGGCACTGCTGCCTCTTCACTCTCCAGAAACCCTTAGCAGCACCCCATCTCCTCCACAGCTCACAGCACTGTCACCCAACAGCCCAAGCCCACAGCCTGTCTCAGGCTGCCACCACTCTCAGGGGATCTCTCAGGAATCCACAGCAGTACAGGGACAACCCAGCTCCTTCCCCCAGGGTCCTGTTCCAGGGTGGGCACATGCACACAAGGGCACCCTGTACAAGTGTGGGCACGTAACCCCTGGAAAGAGTGACAAGATGTCCTGGAAAGGGAAACACGCGCTGTATTCTCAGCCTGCCTCACCTCAGCCTTCTCATTTTTCACTCAGTCTATTTTCAACAACTCCTAAAGCCAGTGTGTGCCACTCACAGGCTGGAAACAGCTCTCTCCTGGTGACAGTGGAGAGCTCACATGCTCCAGCCAGAACAGGGAAGCTGCAGCTCTTGCAGTGATGTCCTCACGAAGCAGAGAGGCTGATGACAGGTTACACAAGAGTGGACAGGGCAAAGTGCTTGTCCCTTGACTTGGTCACACCACAGAGCAAGTTCAAACACACACACTGGCCCTGGCTAAGCCTCCCGGAGACCCTGACAGGACCTTCCCCTCTCTCTGCATCCTTAGCCACCCACTTTTAAAGCAGCTCAAGGTTGGAACTAAGTGCTGGGCCCCTGGAGACAAAAGTGGGTGCTGAAATAGCCAAGCTGCCATTTGCAGAGCCCAAACTGAGCCACAGTTTCCAAATGGTCAGCACAATGTGTCCGGGCAGGCTTTATCGTTGCAGAGCATGAACTTTGGTAGGAATCTGTCTGCTTAGTTAACGCCTACGTGGGAGCTGCCCTCTGTTGATAATCTGATCCTTAGTTAAGCAAGAGAAGCCTAAATCCTGTGCCCTCTCAGCGCACTTTCCAGGAATCTACTGGAGCAATGGGATCCTCGGCAGGAGCTCAGGTAGATGTGTGTGCACAAAGGCATGACTTCTCACAGGAAACATAAGTGACTTTAAGAGGAGAACAAAGAGGAGTTGGAAAGGAAATCTCTTTGTCTAAAAATCTTACATGCCTCTTCCTTACCATGCAGTGATTTATTGCTTCTGTATGTCATCCGGTCTCCTGACTACAGCTAAAAGCTATCACACCATTTTCTTTCAGAACAAGCAGAATGAACAGCAGCTGATGCCTGCAGAGCTGGGCAGCTGGGTGTGAGTAAGCACAGACTGGGACCAGCCAAGCTTACTCATCCTTCCTCCCTGCACAGCCTGAAGATCAGAGCCCTTGGACATGGTGAGCTGGCTCCACTCTTGCTGAAGGCCAGGGGTCTGAGTGGGACCCCAGGCGAAAAGAGTTTCAGGCAACTGCTGCTAGAAATCCACAAAGGATGGGTATTCCACATCTTTACCAAAAAGCTGATGGAAGCAGAGACTTGAAAGCAGGGTCTTAAGTCTTGAGAGGACAATCGGACGCACATGCTCACCGTGCTATCCTGTGGCACGAGAACTAACGCAGTCCTGGAATTTATAAAGAGCAGGAGGGCAAGTAGGAGCCAGGAAGCAGCTTATCCTGCACATGCATTACCACAACAGTATGAGAAAAAGGTCTGCCTTCAGACATCTACACATGGAGTCAGAGCAGAAAAAGACGACACAAAAATTGAGGCACAAAGTGTCTGCCCATAAGTGACTTAAAGATCTCAATCCATTTAGCTTGCCACAAAGGAAACCGAGAGATGCTTTGACCATGGCACATAAAAATACCTTCCTGGGAAAGAAATGCTGTAATGAGTGCTTTCATCCAGTGAAGAAGGCCAAACCAGATACAAGGGCCAGAAGCTGAAGAGAGATCTGAATCAAAAAGAAGAACTGAATTTTTAAGCTCTGATTCCATTACCCATCAGAAATGGCAGATCTTCATGTTTTGATGTCTTTGAGGATTACAGCCTTTTGGGATAAACACAACTTAGTGGAGCGGCTGAATCACAGGGTGGTCTGTGATGTGCAGGAGAGTGCAGCAGAGTATGCCCTCACCTCTGCACAGCCCTGAGCTGCTGCTCCCTGGCACCAGCAGAGGCAGCTGGCCTTCCTGTACCAGGCTGGCCATGACTACTGTGAGAGTATGTACCCATCACCACATGTGTATATGTATATGAGGTAAAAAAGAAGGTTCCCAACCAATTGCTGGGATCAAACACATTTCCTTATACCACGTTACACTAAAACACCGTCTCCACACAGTGTTTTGAGAGCAGCCTGAAAGTGCGCGTCTAACATTCCCCCCGAAATCCTTCGATTAAACTCCTCATCATGAAGTCTTCTATGGCCAGCTGGCAGCAGCCTCACAGCTGCAGGCCCTGGTCCTCGTGGGGGATTTTAACTACCCAGACATCTGCTGGGAGACCCACTCAGCCAGCCACCCACAGTCCAGGAGGTTCCTTAAGTGCATTGCGGACAATTTCCTGATGCAGATGGTGGAAGAGCCCACTAGGAGAGGAACACTGCTGGATCTTGTCCTCACCAACAAGGTGGGTCTGGTTGAAGCAGTGAAGGTTGGGGGTTGCCTTGGTTGCAGCGACCACGAGATGGTGGAGTTCAGGGTCTCATGTGGTAGGGACAGAACAGCTACCAGAACCACAACCCTGGACTTCAGGAGGGCCAACTTGGGCCTTTTCAAGCAATTGCTAGGGGACATCCCATGGGATGGGGTACTGGCAGGTAAGGGAGCTCAGGANGTTAGGGATAAGTTGAACAAACTGGATGTGCACAAATCCATGGGTCCAGATGAGATGCACCCTTGTGTGCTAAGGGAGATGGCGGAAGTCATTGCTAG
>VXBP01009787.1:0-11322 GCA_013400115.1 Rhinopomastus cyanomelas
GCCGGCCAACCCGGTTGGCCCCTGCCCGCCTCGCGTGCCCGTAACTGACAGCGCGCGGGAATCCGCGGCGCCGCTTCCCCTGAGGCGCGGCCCCGATACATGCCTGGTGTAGCCACCCAGCACATACACCCAGTGCCCCGGCGCTGTCCACCCGCACCCCGTGGCCGCGGAGGGAGGGCCACAGACTCGCCCGCGGTTTCTTTCTCTATGGAAACCAGGGCCGATACACCCGTTCTGCTGCTCTTCTGTGAGAGCCTTCCGAGGCGGCCCTCTTAGTAGCGGGGGTGAAGTGCGAGAACGGGCGACCCGGGCGTTCGTTCCCCCGACACCTGCCGGTGCTATTTCCCGCAGCCGGGGACGAGGGGCAGGAGCCGGCCTCCTCCCTCCCCATTGGCTCGCCCGCGCGCGCGGCACGCTGGGCTCTGTAGTTGCGCGCGGAGCGTTGTCAGCGCCTGCGTAGAGCCGTGCGCAGGGGAGGGGCGGTGGGCGCTGCGCGGCAGGTGCCGAGTGGCGTCATCGGCGCGGCCGGGTAGGCCGTGAGAGCGGAGAGTGCTGTGGGCTAGGGCCTGCTCAGCTCGGGGCCCTGCGTGGCTTGGCCACGGGCTTACAGTGGGAGTCAGCCCCCAGCAGCCTGTGCTAGGCCACACTGATTGTCGTTTCACTACAAACAGACAGTTTCGCGGTGCTGTGGGTGTCTGCTGTACCGCCCGTGCCCGGTGGGAGCAGGCCCCAGTGTCAACGCGACGGGGCCGACCGTATTTCCCCCCCCCCCGCCTTGGAATGACAGCTGGGTTCGCCGAAACTGGTTGTAGTGAAGGAAGTGGTGGATCTGCAAAAAACTGTCAGCGTGGCAGAGGGTCTTGATCCCCCTTTGAATGTGAAAAGAATGTGATTGTTGTATTGCTGCAGGTGCAGCTGTTGTAAGTTTGAGTTTTCTATACCGTATTCTCTGTCGAGTAATACAGAGCACCTAGTAATGAGTCAGTGGCCAGAGTGCCAAAGAATTTATCAGCTGTTCCAACAGCTTCAGCTTTCAAAGGGATGAGAACGCCCTCAGTCTCCTTTCAAGGCCGTCAGTGGTTCGTCTGGAAGACAGCTGATGTAGTTCTACCAAGCTTGTCCAGTAAGAAAATTATCTGAAATGAACATTATGAAGGCAGATACCGGGCACTGTACAACCAAGAACATCAGATCACGAGTGGGTGCATTAGAAAATGGCTTTATGGATGCTGAATAAATGGCATTCAGATAAGCAAATGGCAATACCATTAAGGTATGGCACAGAAAAAAACTGCAGTGCCAGGAAGTAGGCAGAGTGAGGCTGCCCCAGGATAGAGCAGGGCTGGGATGGTGACAGGACCTGTGGTCATCAGATGAGCAGAATGTGGAGCCATCTCCCCTGCAGGGTTGGGTCTGGTACCAGGGGTGATCTCTGTTGGGACTCCAGAGTAGCAGTCAGGAGTCCTGGGTGTGGGTGGCCAGGGCACTGCAGCCTGCCTGTGCACTCAGGGCTCTGAGAGGCAGAGCGTGGACCATTCCCCCAAATCAGAGGTGCCTGAAGAGTTGGCAAATATATTAGCAAGCCTATTATTTTTTTTTAAGCGAGAGACAGGTTTTAAGTACTGTTGAAGCTTTTAAAATGTGACTGGATTTCCACCTGTGGCTGTTGGTTCAGTGCTCTTGAAAATCTATCTCTGTATCTCTAGGGTGCAAAGAGTAAAAGCTCTGTCTCAACTCAGGAAGTGACTGAAGTGGCAGATAAAAGATGGTGGTAGTGTAGGCGGATTCAGTAGGGGCATTATGGTTTTTATGTATTTTTGCCATCCACAGCTACTCCTATACCACCCACTACCGGATTCTAAATGTCACTCTTGATCAAATTCTTTCTTCCATCTAAAGTTTTATGAGCCTGTCTTTTTCAGCATTTTTGCCATGTGAGCAACCTTTCTGCACCCTGGTAAATGTTGTTCTCTTCAGGCTTTCGCAGAACTTCACTGAAGACACCTGCTGAGTTACATGGAAGTAGAATTAGGTCTGAGGAAATATAATCGTTGACCCAGGAGTCCCAACTGCTATTGGAATGAGTGAAAGAAAAGTTAAGCAAAAAGTTTCAATCACCAGAACTTGTAAAAAGTGTGTTTATTCTCAGAGAAAGAACACAGCATGGAAATGCGTGGGTGAGCAGAGACACACCAAAGTGTGAGGTTCCTGGCAAGGTGTAGCTGAGGTGTAGTATCACTGAGGGTGGCTGGTTTTCAGAACAGCCCAAACTAAGAAAATAATGCTTAATGGTGAGTCTATTCTGCTTGGCATCTCTCAGTGTGTGTGTTCATATATATATATATATTTATATATATATATAAATAAAATTACAAAGGATTTGGTTCCTTGGGTTTAATATTTTTAATATCTTTGCTCTATGTCTGTATGTACAGTTTCATGTCTCTCTTGCTTAAATCAGCTCTTTATATTTTATTTCTAGTTTACTAATCTTTTGATGACATTCCTTAGTACCTTAGTTTTATTTTCTCCAATTTTTCTTTATGTCCTTCATTTTACTTCTCTGGATTTTCCTTTTATTTTTTGCTACTTTATTACTTTGCTCCATTATCCACTCGTCTTTCCACCTCAAAAATATTCTTTCATCCGAGTTCCTTATCTGTGTTTTGCATTTTTAGCTCTTTAAGCTCCCAAACTCTCTCGTGCCTTACGTCACTTCTGGCATGCTGTCTAAGGTGTCCTGAGCAGTCATTGATTTTTCACCTAACACACTGACTGACATTTTTGAACCTGTTCAGGCACTGCACTGCAGAGTGCAGTGAGGCTTGTAATGCTGAATGGAGCAGCACCTAAATATCTTTACAAAGGAAAAAAAGAGAGGGGGCGTGAAGGGCAGCTGGCTGCATGCTCCAGTTTCATTGGTTACCCTCTCTACTGTCTGCCAACAATTACATGGGGTGCCTTTGGGCACAGAGAGATGACAGGCCAGCAGCTGTAAACAGCAGAGACAGTGGCTTCACGAAGCGTATATCCAGTTGTAAGGTAGCTAGTATGAGATTAAAAATGCTGCAGCCCTTAGGCATGAGCTTGACTGAAGGTGCACGATGAGACTATTTAAATAAACAAATGAAGGAAGAATTTTTTGCCAGGCAACATTATGCAAGATCAGATGTCAGATCACCACATTTCTGAATGAACCTCCTTTGCCAGCCTAAAGGCTCTTCAACCGATTTTTTTCATGTTCCCTTTCTGCCCTTGGTGCTGCTTTGTCATGGAAGCCTGATTTTTCCAAGAAATCACTTTCCCTGTTTATGTGGAGGTTTGGGTGCATATTTTTCCTTTTTCCTTGGTCCCTTGCTGAACTCTGATGCTTTGTTATAAACTCTCTCATCTCCAACAACAGGAGCTTTTAGGAACTTGGCGATGGCACAGCGTTACTGATCAGAGAGAGCATTGGGCACAGCCATGGTGGAAATGGTGTACTTGGCAAGCACGCTCCTTGAGCATCGTTCCACGTGATCCCAACTGGACCAAGTCAGAAGTATTTGACTTGCTTGGATTCCGTGGAAAACACAGTGCCGTGGAATCTCAAAGTATTAATTCTTCTCTAGTGTCCTTTCTTTACAAATGCATCAGTCTTGGGGACTGGGTTAAGAATTCTGCCTCCAGGAAGACCACTGGGGAAAAGGAATGCTCCAGCTTTGCCTGACATAGCCCTAACTTGTCCAAGCCTGAAGCACAAAGCTCCCTTTCCCTTCTAGCACATCTATAACCATTTTCACTCCTGTGATTTTTTTGTGTAATAATTTTGGCAGTAAATATGAGAAAACAGGTTAAGTCTCAGCTACTCAAACAAGCAAACAGAATTTATGCAATCACACGACTCAGGACAGGACCCATGCACTCTCCATCCCATTAATATATCAGATCTGACTGCTGGATGACATTGTGTGAGACACTGAAAAACTTAGCTTTTAGCTAGGGATAGACAAGTGGAGTCCACCTAACATTACTCAAGGCACTAAATGTTACTCCTTTTCATAGTTACAGGTCACAGCTGTGATCCAGAAATTCAGCATGCCCAAGGACTCATTGTGGACATCAACTTCAGGACATTTATTGGGCTTCCCCTGGCTTACTCAAGGATGTGGTTTTCCACCATGCAGAATCATGTCAACCAGCATTAGTGTGAGATGCATACCTCAAGGAAGTGATCATTCCCTTCTGTACAATTCATGTGCCTGACCTATTGCTAGTTTGAAAACTAAAATAAAGTCTTGTCCAAAGTCTGTTTAAACTCAAGGAGCTATTTGACTTGTTATTGTTGTCAAGTGTCTCTGGCTTCTCCTGTCCCTCACTTCTGACAGATGAGTCTCTGCAGACAACTTACCTTCTCCTTTGTCCCAGGCCAGAGAGCTCCCATTGCCGAGTATGTGACATAATCTACCATCATCAATGCAAAGTAGGAAGGGAAAAGCTTTGAGATGTATGTCTGCCCAGGTAGCAGATAGAAACTCTTAAAAGAAGTAGCAAAGCTGTGATGGGTAGAAGCAAGTCTGACAAGTTCAGTGGTTTTTCTTTGAGCTGGACAAACACACAGATTCAGCTACCATTTGTCAGCAGCTTAAGCAGAAGTTGAAAGGTCTCCGTGGAGATACAGAATGGATGAGCTTATAAGTTTGGATGTTGGAGTATAGGCACAGTCACCAGTGGATCTTGATGTGTCAGTCTTGATCTCAGCATGCTGGGAACTTGGGGGTCTTAGCTGGCTTCTGGCAGAGAGCTGTGGGACATCCAGACAATGAGGCAACTTGCCAAATCACCAAACACTGCCTTTGTCTTCTGCGGCTATCTGCAACAGCTCCCAACACTATTGCTCCTTCCTTTTGCTCTAGAGCATAGAGATCTGAATATGCACTGACCTTCAGTGACCCTTCAGCTGAGAAAGTGCCCCAGAAAAGTCTCTCTTTCTGAACTTCTTGGAAAATTGGTTGTTTTCATTTCCTGAGTAATCTTACTTGCTGTTGTTTTTCCAGCCCCAACTGCCAGAGCACTGATATAGTGGAATTATACTTTGGGTCTCAGCATGACTAGTTATGCTCCTTTGCTTATTTAACAATACACTTACACTGATTATTTTCTCACTGAATAAGGGCTTAATTTAGCTCGAATCTATTCTTTAATACTGTATTTCCTGTTCTAGAAATCTCTTCTTGCTGCCGAGCCGCCCCACCTACAGAGTTCTCACAGAGCCAGACACGATGCTCAAAGGGATCCACTCTTTGTAATCAGTGACAACATCTGACTACACAGAAAGTCGTCACTGATGTCACTCCAGCTCTGCAGTTTCATTTTATGTGGCTCATTCTGTACAGGAAATAACACCTCTGGCTCAGGAAGTCTCTGTGTGTCTGGGCTGCCACTGAAAGCACCGCTGCTGTGCCAGATAGGAGCTTCTTGCTCAGCTGTCTTGGGAAAATGGAGAGGCTCTGATGGAGGGTGTGGTGTCAGGTCCATTCTGTAGGAGGTTTCTGAATTTGTTGGGTACTTAAGAAACAGAAATATGATCCCATCCCCTATTCCCTGCAGTGAAACCAGGCTGTGCTTACACAGCAGCAGAGGATGGGAAACTGGGATGCACTTCAGGCTGGGATACTAGTTAAAATGCTTTTAGCAAGCTCAAACGGGACAGCCTGTGCTCTGCAGAATTTGCAGTTTGTGATCCAAAGTTTTACAGGTACAATGACCCAGTTCTGAATAAAACTTGTATTAATAAGTGAAAAAGCTGTTTGAGAGATGTCAATAACACCACCAGTTCGATGAATTTATCTGGAAATTCAAGCTTACAGCTACAGCAGGTGTGTTGGGACAATGTGAGGTAGAAATTTGAACCCGAACTCTAATAGAAAACTGACAAACCAAGCATATTCCGTAGTCTCAAATATGTTTTCTAATTTTGACTGTTCAGCATGATGCAGTTTGGCTTTAATGAAGTTTCTGAGGTGAGAGAATGGAGAACATGAACCACAGGCTCCATTATTGTCTAGATTCAAGTCTCATAGAAGAAAACCCTTGCAAAAGAAGTAGACAAAGAAGGGTACAAATGGAAGTGAACTAGTGATGAGAGGTAACCTCAAGTACCCAGGATTAGTGGCTGAACTGCCACTGAAGGCTCTATCTAAGAGAAACAAGTTCTTGTTACCACAAATGACTGCTGTAAGTGGTAGACAGCTTTGCTGGTGAACAAGAGATTTAGTCCTAAGTAACAAACAAGATCTGATTTAAGAGGTAATTACAGCTCTCTCACTCTGTCACAGTAGCTGCAAGACAGTGAAGATTAGTACAGTGATCTTAACTGCAGAAAGAATGTCCAAAGGCATGAAATCAAAGGCAGACTATTAAAGAAAGTCCTTAAAATTAAATTAGTGAGTATTTAAGGACTCCACAGCTGAACAGCACGTGGTTCATGACTTGGTTGGTGGATCAGGCAGCACACTTACACGATACCACCGCAGAAGGAGCTGCATGGTGACTGAAGGATTAGAATTCAAAACTGCTGTGATAAATGGGAGACCCGGTCTGTAATCAAGAGGATGAAACTCAGTAAACACAATTACCAAATTCTATACTGAGGCAAGAAAAAAATCCAATGCATAAACACAAAATGGAGGATAGTGATGGTGCTGTAGAAAAAGACCTGGGTATTGGGGTAAACCACATATTGGATATGAGTCAACAGCGTGATGCTGATGCAAAAATAGAAAAAACACAACCTGGGACATCGTAACGGAAGTATTTGTTTGGATAGTTTAAGAGAATAGTACAAAAGGAAGTGTAGAAAAAGGTATGATGATTGAAACATGCCACTCTGCATCCCTATGCTCTTGTGGAGGTGGACCTTCAGTGGGCTGCTGGCCCCTCTGGTGGGCTGAGGGTAGCCTGGCCGGGTATTGCTTGGGTTCTTCTACTTGACGCTGCTTCTCCGAGCATCCTGATGGATGTGCAGGTGAGGTTTTGACAGAAGAAGCTCTTCTGCCACAGACAGGACTCCAGATGCTACAAAAACTGTAAAAATAAAGTCAAAACATTTCAAATGTAACTAGTTTTTGTTAGTGAAATTTAAACCTCTCTGGAAAGCAGCCTTTATAAGCAAAGTTATCTCCATTAGGTCTTAGGACTTGTGGAAAGTTCTATGATTACTCGAGTTTGTTCTTTCATCTATTTTCATGAAAATATGTCAAAAAATGCCTCCCAACAGTGAAGAAAATGTGCCATTTGACACAGGTCACCTTTCATTTGGGCATTTTTTTACCTTGTCTCAGAGTTAAATTATGATGGAAATGTAAAAAGTATTGTCTGTTTTATCAAGACCTTAATGCAGACTGCCAAGAGTCACCTCCAAAGTGTTAGGAGTCACACTCTAAGTTGTAGCAAGTCTTCTCCTTTTACCAAGTCTTAGTTATGTGAATGAAGACATTCCTTTTGGTATTCCTTTGAGTTACGTGATGCTAGAAGAAGCTGTTGTTAAGAGATAGGAAAGCTCAAGCCTTTGTGCTTGGCCATAGACAGTTCATCTGACTTGGAGATCACATTAATTTATAGCTTTATGTTTAAATTCTTGTTCTAGATCACAGACACAGTTGCCTGACCACAGGAGTAGCTCTCCTAGGCTGCAGATTTATTGCACACTTTGCTTTCTTATTAGCTACATGTTCTAACAAGCTCCCAGAAGCAGACAGGACCAATCTGACACCACTGAGGCCATTCACAGAACATTAGGGACTGGAAGGGACTTCAAAAGATCATCCAGCCCAATCTCCCTGCCAGAGCAGGATCACCTAGACCAAGTTGCACAGGAACACATCCAGGGTGAAGGGAGAAGGACACCTCCCTTATGAGGAGAGGCTGAGGGAGCTGGGTCTCTTGAGCTTGGAGAAAAGGAGGCTGAGGGATAACCTCATTAATATTTATAGATATGTGAGGGGTGGGTGTCAGGAGGATGGAGCCAGGCTCTTCTCAGTGTCGTGTTAGTCTTCAAGAACAACAAAAGAGTTTTGCCTCCTGTAACAGTAGACAAGCAGACGAGTTCAGTGCATTAATAGCCTTCTGAAGCTCTCGAAGCTGAGCAGGAAATCTCTTGTGGTTTCCTGCTCAAATGCATGTTTGCAATGACAAGTGTGTGAGAACTGCAAAATTCAGTTGCTATGCAGTGAAAAGATACCTTTTTGGGTTTTTTTTCTACAATCTGACATGTAATTTGCTAAACAAGTGACTAAGCTCAACATAAAACATAGTACGGAAAGAAGTCTGTCTTTACCAGCTTGAAAAGTAACAATCAAAAGATGATTAAGAGGAAATGATGTAAGCTTTATGTTTTAATTGTGTGTATTTTACATATTAAAGTCATGGAAGATTTTCTTGCTGAAGGAAAGTCTGCCCTGAAGCTTCACAAGGGCACCACACAGCTCTGGAGTAGGCGCTGCTCTGCTGCCTAGCTGAGATGAATCAAGTGTGAGCCTGCATGAAGAACCAACCTCTTTGGGTGCCATCACGTCTCCTCTGTGTGCACTCAGTCACCATGGAGAGGAAAGGGCAGGAAACTGCCGGGCTGTGGCTCTTGTAGTGACACGGAGCTGCAGACGGAAGAGTTGGCTCAGAGTGGCTACATCAGTTTTGTCAGTTTGACAACAAATGATGCTGCAGGTAGAACTCCCTCATCCCCATCCCTGCACTGACACAACCTGTTTTTTCCTCTTCCAAACAGAGAGTGAGAAGAGGGAATGGCAGGGAGAAGCAGAGTCAAACCTGATGCCTTCTCTTTGATGTGACCAGCTTATGCTTTGTGCAAAATTCTGCAGGACCTTTCCTTAAAGCTGAGGTGGCAAAGCAGGAAGCACCTCCAGAGAGCAGAAATCTGCACCCTGGAACTTAGACCTCTTTGAACCTTTCTGCTAGTCTGTATCACAGGACTTATTTGGGATTCCTGAGTTGGGGCTCATTTAACAAATATTCTTGTTTTGCCCGAGCTGATAATCTCCCATTCTTAGTAACAACTACTTCAGAAACATTTCTGAACATTTCTGCTCTACTCTACTCCACCCTGGTGAGACTTCACCAATACTGCATCCAGCTCTGAATATCCCAGCACAAGAAGGATGAGGACCTGTTGGATCATGTCCAGAGGAGGCCACAAAAATGATCAGAGGGCTGGAGCACCTCTCTTATGAGGACAGGCTGAGAGAGTTGGGCTTGTTCAGCCTGAAGAGAAGACTCTGAGGGAACTTTATAGCAACCTTGCAGCACATGAAAGGGGACTGTCAGAAGAACTGCTCATAAGGGAATGAAATGATAGGACAAGGAGTCATGGTTTGAAACTGGAAAAGGGTGGATTTAGGTTAGACATCCGGAAAGAGTTCTTCAATCTGAGGATGGTGGAGATGTGGTTGAGGCCCCAGTGCTGGAGACATTCAGAGCCCTGGGCAATCTGGTCTAGTGAGTGATATCTTCTTGCTGGTCCTTGCAGCACTAATCTGCAGTGTTAACAACAGTCTAACCACAGTCTTCTGAATCTGGCATTTGGTTTTTGTGTTCTGATTCACAGCCACATACTTACCTGCACTAGGTTCAGATTCAGCTATGTGGGTTCACTACTATTTTTAGAGTATTTGAGAAGATGCTCTTCCAAAACCTGGTCTAACTCACCACTGACTCCCTTGTGGAAGTCCTGACACGTGTGTGGCAGTGCCAAGACTCAGAGCAGCGTGCTAAACCAGCTGGAAAAACCAACTGCAGCTAGGTCAGTTTTCTCAGCTGGGTCAGCAGGCTGTTTCAGCTACCTGTGCTGACAAAGCAGCACAGCCCCAACACGCAGAGCAGGTGAGAAGATGTGACCAGAACTGCACCTTTCAGCAGCAGTGAGCAGCTACAAGAGGGGTGAAAGCACTCCTCGCCATATCCTCATAGAATATGAGGATAAACCTACAAATCAGCAGTAAAATGGAATTCTGTGATTTGGAGAAGCCCCTTGGCTTCGTGGTGTCTAAGAATTAGGTCTAAAGACTGTTAGTCTTTTTTTTTAAGCAGACATTGTTTTGTTTCTCTTCAAGAAAAAGCAGTTCTTGATCAGAACCAACAGGTCCCAGCCACACACACACATTAAGGACATGGAAGATGGGGATGGACTTTTTGTAAGGGAGGGGTAACAGTAATCAGACTGGGAGATGGTTGATGTAGGTTAGATCCTAGCAAGAAATTCTTTCCTTTGAGGGTAGTGTGACACTGGAAGAAGTTGTCCAGAGAGGCTGTGGATATCTGATCCCTGGAGGTGTTCAAAGCCAGGTTGATGGGGCTTTGAGCAGCCTGGCCAAGTGCAAGGTGCCCTTGCTCATTGCAGGGCAGTTGGAACCAGATGATCTTTAAGGTTCCTTCCAATCCAAACAATTCTATGATCCCATGACTGCCACATCCTCCCTTTTGGCTTCTGGAGAGAGGATACTTGTGCTGTTAGCTGTGTGCCTGCAGTTTGGGGAGAACCTGGCGAGGCTGCTGCTAGCCAAAGTGACTGGTCCAGAAGTACCTCGTTAGCTCTGGAGCTGCTGTGCTGTGAACAGCAGGAGTGAATGGTTAGTCTGGGGCAGAAAGGCAGGGAGCAGTGTGTGTGCTTCAGCCATGGTGGGGTGTTAATTCAGCTGCTTGGAGCTGTGAAACCACCCCTCAAAGCTGAGCAATCTGTCTTGCAAGCAAAGTCAGTGAAAATACCTGTCAGCAGGGTTCTGTAAGCTGGGGTTAGCGTTGTAGCTACAATGACCAACGCAGGTGAAAGCTGGAAGGTAAAGTTTTCCAAGTCTTCATCCACTGCAGACAAACCACTGATGGCAGCATAATGTGTGCTTGGAACATAACTGGAACACTGAGAAAAGGCTAAACTATTTATAGTATCTAATACTTAATTGAATAATAAAAAGCGCACTGATTGTAGTGTTAATTTTCCCAGTTAATTTAATTATTACTTCTATTTCTTAATTAATATTGTAATAGCTTTTTATATAGCAACTTTTTTTGCATAATTCCCATTTTGCATCAAAATTTAATCAAGATCTTTCTTGTGTTCATAAAAAAATACATGTATATAACTACCCACACACATAGATTTAGAGTGGATGTGAGGAGGAAGTTCTTCACTACCTACCTACTTACCTGCCTACCTACTTACCTGCCTACCTACTTACCTGCCTACCTACTTACCTGCCTACCTACTTACCTGCCTATCTAGCTACCTGCCTATCTACTTACCTGCCTACCTACCTACCTGCCTACCCGCCT
>VXBP01009787.1:12038-41774 GCA_013400115.1 Rhinopomastus cyanomelas
CTGCCTGCCTATCTACCTACCTACCTATCTACCTACCTGCCTGCCTGCCTATCTACCTACCTGCCTGCCTGCCTACCTGCCTACCTACCTGCCTACCTATCTACCTGCCTACCTACCTGCCTGTCTACCTACCTACCTCTCTATTTTTGTGAGGCTCACAGGTTTCCCCACTCTGGTGGTGTTTAGGTCTCTCAGGTTCTGTCAGTGCCCACGCTAACACCACCAGCTCTTCACAGCAGCCTAATAAATTTGTGAGAACTAAGCAGCCCTTGTCCCGGCAGCGCAGCTCCCTACTGAGGGTAGTGTTCAAAGCAAAGTGAGTGCCTCCTGGGCTCTGTCTGTGGATGTTACTGAGATAATCACATAGCTGGTGTTCAGAGCAACTGGGAAAGTGTGACTACAAGAGAGCAGAGCTGCTTTTGAGTTACTTTAGCTTCTACTCCACACAGACTGACATGGCTTTGGACAAAGTCTTTGATGATGTGCTTTAACTCTTGGTCAGCCCTGAAATGGTCGTGCAGTTGGAATCAGTTGAGATCCTTTCCAACTAAACAAAGAAATGTAAAATAAACAAGTAAAGCAGAACATTCTTGTAGCCTGGCTGGTCATCCAAGAACTGCTGGGCCCTTGCACAATGGGCTGTGTGAGAGGGATCTGCCCAGATCAGCCCACTGGCCCCCTCCAGCTAGGTTGCTTGCTGACGTCAGTGAAGGCACCAAGAAAGGGTCAGATTTGTGAACAGACAGCTTTTCCAGATCAGAAAAGATTATCCTTGCACTACTGAAGTACTGTTAAAAATTGAGCAGCTTTTTCTTTTGAAGGAACCGAGCACCAGTTATTCAAAAGTAAATTAAACCTGCTGAGAAGTGTAAATTCCAAGGGACAGTAAGCAGTGTCACTTGTGGCTGTCAGAAACCTTAAAAGTGTGTGATTAGGCTTGAAGGGAAAGAACAACAAGTGTGGATTTTAAATTAAAAACCTCAATGGCTTTTCGTCTCAGCATTGAAAAGATAAGATCTGGTACTCTGCGTTCAACAGGGGTTGTTTTTCTGTGTGCCTGCTTGAAGGGAAGAAAGAACGAAGAGAGAATGACAAGCTCAGAGCCCAGATCCTTCTGGGAAGCTTACTGAGGTGGAAAAAGGAACGGCTGTTACGAAGGTGATCTAAGGTACAAGCCTATCGGACTGCAAACAACATGAAGTAGGATTTTTTTAATGATAAGTAGAAAATCCAACATGGTTTCCAGAAAACCAAGTGTTTATAAGCCAGATGCTTCCAGAGAATATAATAAACACTTTCAGTTATGTCTTTGGTGACTGTAACACCAACATCTAACCATCAACAGGTTGACCTAACTATGTTAAAAAAACAGAAGCCTTGGTTCCTTGAGCTGCGTTCAGCTGGAACAGGCACTGCCTCCATAAGGCAAATATGAAGACATTTTGCTCAATGTAAAGCAATTCATAGAATCATTAGGGGTTGGAAGGGACCTTGAAAGATCATCTAGCCCAATCCCCCTGCCACAGCAGGATCACCTAGACTAAGTCACAGAATTAGTCAGGGTTAGAAGGGACCACAGGATCATCCAGTTCCAACTCCCCTGCCACATGCAGGGACACCCCACCCTAGGTGTTGTAATTTTGTTAGTGCTTCTATGTTTTACTCAAGCTAGGATATGCTCTCCAAAGTACCCTAGGTTTAGCCAAGGCCCAAGTTCTGATCTCAGCCCAGATATTGGGATAGGCTCCAGTTTGCTGCATAAGTAAAAATCTGCTCAATGTCAGTAAGAGCCTACAGCTTGCTTGTGGCTT
Organism: Rhinopomastus cyanomelas; assembly: GCA_013400115.1. NCBI lineage: Eukaryota > Metazoa > Chordata > Aves > Bucerotiformes > Rhinopomastidae > Rhinopomastus > Rhinopomastus cyanomelas. The sequence goes on from VXBP01009787.1 coordinate 13,850, forward strand.
CCTCTTGGGACCTGTCTATTGCAGTCAGGCAAAATGCAAAGCAGCAACAACAGTCATAGTCATTTTTGGAATAATGGTAGGCTTGAGCAGGGAGACAGAGGTGGCAGAGGCTGAAGGATGAGGAAGCTATTAGGAGAGAATGAGACACAGAAGGGCCGTGGTGACGCGGCCACGCAAAACTCCCACTGATGCAAACTCATCAAAGAGCTCTTGGTAACCACACTCTGCATGTGGGTTCTCCAGCTTTCCCTCAGCAAGTTTATCCACCCTTCCCTTAGCTCTGCGTTTCCTACCACTGTAAGGAAAGAACCAATTTCCAACCAATTTTACACCAACATTATCTCAGCTGAAAAAGAAGCTAATAAACTGATGGAAAACAGCAATCTGCATAAATATATCATGGGTTTATCCTGGAAAACTATGTTACAGATTATGCACATAGGAGAGATGACACAGAATCATAGACTCATAGACCATAATGCTACTGCAGACACGTTTTGTCTCCGGACACTATATTTTCCATGGGTGTCAGCAACATAAACATTGCAAGAGTTTTGTTCTAAAATCATGATAATTATTGTTATTAAGTGTCTCATTTTGCAAGCAGCCTTACACTGACAGTCCACCACAGGTCCCTTTGCATAAACTACGTTTTATCTCAAAATGTGTTTTATTTTTATTCAGGTAAGAGATTGGTTTCTAATTTTTAAGGGGCAGAACACTGCCATCACTTTTCTGATCCAAGTAGAGTTAGCTCAGCTAATAACAACTGCAAAGACCAGCACAACTGTATAGAAAGGCAATTGTTTTAGATACTTGGGCCTTTTATTCACATAATCATAGAATGTTAGGGACCTCAAAAGATCATCCAGTCTAATCCCCCTGCCACAGCAGGATCACCCAGAGCAAGTCACACAGGAACACATCCAGGTGGGTTTTAAATGTCTCCAGAGAAGGAGACTCCATAACCACCCTGGGAAACCTCTTCCAGTGCTCTGTCACCCTCAGTGGGGAGAAGTTCCTTCTGATATTTATATGGAACCTCCTCTGTTCCAGCTGACACCCACTACCCCTTGTCCTATCATGAGATCATAGGATGTTAGGGGTTGGAAGGGACCCAAGAGATCATCGAGTCCAACCCCTCTGCCACAGCAGGACAAAACTATCTAACACAGATCATAGAGGAGATGACACTGAGCAGAGCCTGGCTCCATCCTCCTGACTCCCACCCTTCACATATCTATAAAACCAATAGTTTTAGATACTTGGTCCTTTTATTGCTAATGTTTACTATGTGATAAATAAGTTATAAGATCCTGACAAACAGGTGAAAACATTAAAACACAGAGTGTTTAACTGTACAGCTGTAACTGATTAAACTTAGAAAAACTACTTAAACCTAGTTTTAAAAAAACATAGCACTGATGGCATTGATTTCTATGCAAAGTTCATAAGGAAATTAAAAGGGGGTTTGGCTTCAAGTTGCTTCATAAATATTATCTGTTTTTTGAGAACAAATCTGTGGAAACTTCATAAGTTCCTACTGTCTTCTTCAAAGAGTTGCAGTCTTCTCATGGCTTGGATGAAGGTCCCTTCTAACCCTGACTGACTGTGTGACTTGGTCTGGGTGACCCTGCTGTGGCAGGGGGATTGGAGTAGATGATCTTTCGAGGTCCCTTCCAATCCCTAATGATTCTATGATTCTATGTCTGACTGTAAATTTGGGACAGGCAGGCACCCAAACTCATGTGCATGTCCTTCCACTGCTGAAAAACAATCTGCTCCACTTGCCATTATGTCCTTTTGCTGACAAACAGGAATCACATTTGGAAGATAATTTACTCCAAAATAGAAACATTAATCCGTTCCCTCAAATAGGCCACGTTTTTAGATTTGGTCCTCATCTCTGTTTTAGTTTTAGCCCTTATGATTGGTACTAGTGGTTTTGAATTGTGGCAGAATCCCACACGCACGTGACTTCTGGCAAGAATAGCTGTCGGCAAGAAAACCTGCAGGAATGGATAGCAGCCTAAATCTAGGGTGAAAACATCTTGTGTGTACATGTGCTAAGTGTGGAGAGTGAGTCAGTCTGGAGGGGAAATTTAGCGAGGAAGAAAGGCAGTTCTGGAAAACAGACACTGTAGTTGCTAGAAATCATTTCCTCGTGCATCTGCAGCAGTTACTCAGTAGAAGAGGATGAGCAGAAGCCATCATTTGTGACTTCTGAAACTTCCCCATAGCCTTGGCTCTAGGAAGACATTGCACTTGCTGCTGCCTCACCTAAAGAAGACAGGCACAGCAGAAATGCCAAGAAGGTTCTGTCGTACCCAGGTGGGGTAGAATCCCCCACTGAAAGCATTTACACATCCTGTGGTTCTCTGTGAGTAAGTGTTTTAGTTAGGCTGCTGTTTTCTGTATCTGTGGTGACAGTGTTAACAGCTTTTAAGAATTTTCTTCAATTTTGGTGACTGGCTTTTTTCAGAAACTGGACTAAGCAGACTAAGCTGTGCTGGGTCAGAATGAGCAAAGTGAGGTCAGTTCAGCTGCGTGTGCAGAAGGATGGGATGTTAATACACTGGTGTTGAATTCACCTCTCCACAGAATCACAGAGCATTGGGGATTGGAAGGGACCTTGAAAGATCATCCAGGCCAATCCCGCTGCCACAGCAGGATCACCTAGACCAGGTCACACAGGAACACATCCAGGTGGTTTTTATATGTCTCCAGAGAAGGAGACTCCACAACCCCTCTGGGCAGCCTGTTCCAGTGCTCTGTCACCTTCACTGTGAAAAAGTTCCTTCTCACATTGATGTGGAACCTCCTCTGTTCCAGCTCACACCCATTGCCCCTTGTCCTATCATTAGATGCCACTGAGCAGAGCCTGGCTCCATCCTCCTGACACTCACCCTTCGCATATTCATAAACATTAATGAGGTCACTCCCCAGTCTCCTTTTCTCCAAGCTAAAGAAGCAAGTAAAAGCTTTTGGTTTCTTCACTGAAACTCATTATCTTTCCTTCTTCTGCAGTCTACCAGAGGTTGTCAAGCTCTGAAGGCAAATGAACAAGCCAGCTTCCTTCAGGCTTTAGCAGGAGAGAATGACAGCTCTTTCCAAAAGCTGCCCCTCATAGCCCTTAGAGGTCCCCAAACTGTCTATATGCATTACCTTCAGATTAATAATCTTTAATGTCCAGTTTAAACTTTACTTTAATTGCCTTATTTAATATTATTAAAGAATTTACCTCCAATTTCAACATAAGTATCATAATTTTGCTGAAAAACAGTCACCTGATACCAAGGTGACCTGTGAAACCCTGACTGTGCAGCAGAAGAGGGGTAGCAGACTGAATTACAGCTAGGAAAACCCATAGAAAGACCTGACAAAGATGAAGAAAAAGGTGTGAAATGGGTTTGATAAAAATCTGTCACTTTTTCCAGAAAATCCACAAGGTGGATGGGAATCAGGATCAGAGCAGTGGTAGATATGTCTGAGTAGTGTCTGTGTGAGTAAGTGGTTCCTTAGCAGCCTGTGGTGTGGCTGAAGAAACAGGGAGTTTGCCATCACTACCCGTTTTACCCGATGTGTCATTGCTACAGGGTCAGGAGCAGCCGGGGGGAGGATGAGGGCTGCTCGAAGTGTGTTGCTGCTGCCACAGGTCCCTGGAAGACCGATCTATGTCTCCACCTACGGACAGCCGGGTGATCAGGACTTTTGTTAACTGTTCAGCCCTCTGGTCTTCAGCGCACTGGTGTGTGTGCCAGGGAAGATGGGGCTGTACACTGGTACAGGCTGGTCTGACAGCTCCTGAGGGAAGGAAGCTCTACGCAGCTAGGAACATCTTCAGGTGCTGCTCAAGCACAGACCAGGAACTCGACACCAGACAAAGGCAGCTGAGATCGCTGTGAAACAGCTTTTTGCAGCCTCTTTGTTTGGAAACGACTTTTCTAAAGAGAGTTAAGAGATCCTCAGCTTTAAATTAGATGGGATCTGATCCAAACGCCAGCCAGATTAGCGTTCATGTGTTGTTCCCTTCAGTGTCACAGAATCACAGAACAGTAGGGCTTGGAAGGGACCTTGAAAGATCATCTGCTCCAATCCCCTTGTCATCCCAGCACAGTGTTGAGCACCGCCAGTTCACATGAAATCCAGCTCAACCACAATGGCACTTGAAACCACCCAGTTGAGAATTGTCCCTCTTGTAGTAGGTGAATCAGAGGATCATAGAATCATTAGGGATTGGAAGGGACCTCGAAAGATCATCTAGTCCAATCCCCCTACCACAGCAGGATCACCTAGACCAAGTCATAGAATCATAGCATCATTAGGCATTGGAAGGGACCTCAAAAGATGATCCAGTCCAATCCCCCTGCCACAGCAGGATCCCCTAGACCAAGTCACACAGGAGCACATCCAGGTGGGTTTTAAATGTCTCCAGAGAAGGAGACTCCACAACCCTCCCTGGGCAGCCTGTTCCAGTGCTCTGTCACCCTCCCTGTGAAGAAGTTCCTTCTCACATTGATGTGGAACCTTTTATGTTCCAGCTCACACCCATTGCCCTTTGTCCTATCACTAGATGACACAGAGAATAGTAAATTGTAGCTCGCAAGATCTTTAGTGTTTAGTTAAACTGTGTATATGGTGTTTTAGAATAATGTCTTCTGGCCTGAAGCAGCTGTAGACCTAGAGGCTTTGTTTGATCATCTAGTAGTAAAAAACATTATTAATGGGAGAGAAAGGTGCACAGAAAGAATTTTATGCACCTTGCCATAGGCAAATTTACTGGCTGTGTACCTTCATGAGCCACATATGTTGGGTCTAGTATTTATGATGAGGCTAAGAACCAAGATGTATTAATAAGTAAATGAAAATGACTTACCCTGCCTTTCTGCAATTAATCCCCGACGTAAATCTGGAATGACATCCATGGAGATGTCAATGTGCAAACCTGAAATACAGGATTCACAGGCTGGAATGGTGTGATGTTATTGAATTGGAGGTAGAAATATTGTGTCTTTGAATGCAATTAATTTCATTCAGATTCTGCATGCATAAATTATGAGTGTGCTGCAGGACAGCAGCAAGAACAAATAAACACTTCAGCATGCACTGCAGGTCTTGGGATGTGCTATTAGCTTCGTTGTAAAACCCTTCAATACAGGAGGAGTCTAACCAAGGGATTAAATTTGATTCTCCCTTTAAAAAGAAGTTATTAACACTATAATTTTTTACTTTTTAAAAACTACTTGCATAAAAGTAATGTATCTAGAGCATAACTAATAATTTTTGTTCTTGGCTACCTTTTATTACTCACTCTCTGGATAGTGAAAGCACGCGGAAGAAACAGGAAGAGGAGATGGATATCATGCCAGGATGTCATAGGATGTCACCCCTTTTCACAGCAAGGGTGGTCAGGCCTGGAATGGGCTTCCCAGGGAGGTGGTTGGGTCACCATCCCTGGATGTGTTTAAAGGTCGTTTGGATGAGGCGTTGAGGGATCTGCTTTAGGGATGAACTTGTAAGGTGGGGTAGATGGTTTGACTTGATGATCTCAGGGGTCTTTTCCAACCAGAGTGATCCTGTGAATTTTTTTCAGTGCTGAAAGCAGAATCATTTTTGTTCAGTGTGCTCTTCTTTACATGAAAATAAGCCTGTAGAAACAGACCTAACCTGTATGCTACAGGATATTTCAGATCTGAGACAGGAAGTCAGTTTGCCACAGCCAGGTTTTCTTCACAGCATGAGGGAGGAGAAGATGCTTCTCTTTTATTAGAGATTTTCTATGATAAATGTAGAAGCACCCAGGTGTCATGCACTTAATATATTGTCCCAATTTGGTGGCATTTTGCGAGAGGCTTTGGTAAAGGGGGGGGGGGGTCCTCTCCATCAAATCATGGAATCATAGATTGGGCTGGAAGGGACCTTTAGAGGTCATCTAGTGAAAGGTAAACTGTTTCTTTGGGTTTTTTATATAAAATTTTCACCTCTTTCTGTACCAGGAGAAAGCTGCATTTTGAAGCATTTCACAGAATCACAGGACATTGGGGATTGGAAGAGAACTCAAAAGTTCATCCAAATCCACTCTGCCAACCACAGCAGGATCACCTAGATCAAGTCACACAGGAACATGTCCAAGCAGGTTTTAAACATCTCCAAAAAAGGAGACTTCACAACCTCCCTGGGCAGCCTGTTCCAATGCTTCGTCACCCTGACGGTCAAGAAGTTCCTTCTCATATTGATGTGGAACCTCCTCTGTTCCAGCTTGCACCCACTGCCCCTTGTCCTATCATTAGAGGACAATGAGAAGAGCCTGGTTCCATCCTCCTGACACTAGCCCTTTCCATATTTATAGACATTAGTGAGGTCACCCCTCAGTCACCTTTTTTCCAAGGTCAAGAGATGCAAATCCAGCAGCCTTTCCTCATGAGGGAGATTTGAGAGGATTCCCCAGAGTCTATTACTCTGACTGCACCTCACAGAAAGGAGGGGCAGTGTTTGTAGACAACTGGATGCTCAGAAAGGAAAATCCTTGCTGTGGTTTTGTGTGCAAAGCACTGATAGAAGCCCTGCTTGCCCGAGTTCATGTGTGCACATGCTGAAAGCTCTAACCCTGGCCTGTGCTTTGGCAACAGCTAGTCCTGTTCTCAGATGTGTAACTATGATAACAAAGTCCTAAAACAAAGTGGGAGGTACTGGAGGCAGCACCAGCAGCTTGCAAATGCTGTTTGTTCAGGAAGGAGTGTAAGAACAAAGAAGTGTTTGGGAAGAAAACCAGCAGGAGTTAAGAGGAGGTTTTCTATTAGTAACATGTGGAAGGAAAGGAGTTATTTCATGTTACTTACTGGGAAGCCACTGGTGGCAGAGGCAGGCAAGTTTACACAAGAGCAGACTAACTACCAAGCAGCATCCACCTGCTCACCACACACAATGCATTGCAGACTAGTCCATCTTCTCCTGTCACGTTTCACCTGTCCCAGAACAGATGTTTCACCCATAGTCTGAACGTGTCCCAGACTTGAACAATATCAAGGAAATAAGAGAAAGGAGAAGTGACTCATGGGTCTGTTTTCATTTGTGAAGGGCTTAGTCCTGTGTTTGCCTGTGAGCTGAAGGGCTACAATCAGTCAAATGTGTTGTCTTGTACAGTCATATTTACCCCTTTGAGTCAACACCAGCTCTCAATACATCTTAGTTTTGGATTCTAGTGCAGCTGACTTAATGTTTTCCAGGGGATAAGCCTGTGCAACATGCAAGGTTGTGCCATCACTTACAGAGGAATTATGTGTGTGTTGGGAATTAAACGTGCACCCAAGTGAAGCTGAGTCAACAGTTCAGAGAAAGAAACATCTTTCGTGATGTACATGTGAAACCAAGCTTCTGTGGGGGGAATAAAATGAGATCCTTTGTGCTCTCTCTTCTATGTACATTGCCTTAACAAAAGGAAAAAATTATATCTGTGCCTCCTCTTTGAACTCAGTGAATGCCCTCTGGGTCAGTTATCAAACAAGGGGACTTCTTTACAGTCATCTGACTAAGGAATTATAGAGCTCGCCGAGGAAATGACATGCTTTTGGGTACCGTAACGCCCACATCAATAATATTAAATAGCATTTTCTATTAAAGAGAGTCCTGTTACAAATGAATTTCTGGTCTGAAACTCAGATTCCATCTAATCTTTTAGTTGGTTTCATTCCTTTGAGACAGTCTTGAATAGGAGCATTAGGTTTGCTCAGGCTGTATAGCATTTCTTTAATGCCAGCCACTACAAAGAGGTTTTTGCTCAAGACCTCAGAAAAGGATCTGGAATTTCAGGTATTCTTTTGGAAGTTTTTCAGATTGATTGTTTCCTAGTACTATGAAGTGTTCTCTTTTTCCTCTTAAAAATAAAACCTTTTATGCAGCTGTCCGTAGCGTCCAGTTCTACACCTTCTCTTTCACATCACTAATAACCTGTAACTAAACGCCTGTCGTGTCCTATCCTTAGCTGACAAGGATGTTTTATGCATGGATGCATGCACTTTCACACAGAGGGATCACAGAGCAGGAGTGTTGGGATGGATGTGGAGTGGTCATCTGGTCCATTCTCTGTTCACATGCTGATCTATATAGAATTATTTAGATGTATAGTACTGGTGCCTGTGCACTGTACTTGTGTATGTTATCAGTGTGAAAGAGGTAGGTTTTTGAGATCTGCCTCTTCACCACCTACTTTTCTTGGCAGCAGCCTTTTTTTGAGAGTTAGCATCTTCCTTGTGTGTGTATAGCCAGCCATTTACTTATTGTGTAGTTGGTAAATTGCCTACATTCAGAGAATCACAGTGGAAGGGACCTCAGAGATCATCTAGTTCCCTAGGCAGGGACACCTCTCACTAGACCGGGTTGGATGGGGCCTCTGGACCTTGAATTCTTCCAGAGAAAGGGCATCCACAGCTTGTCTGGGCAACCTATTCCAGTGCCTCATCACCCTCACTCTGGGTAGGATTTTTTTCTGAAAGTCTAACCCAAATCTCCCAACTTTTATCTTGAACCCGTTCCCCCTTGCCCAGTCACTACAGTCCTTGTAAGAAGTCCCACTCCAGCTTTGCTGTAGGCCCCCTTCACGTTCTAGAAGGCTGCTATAAGAACCCCCCTGAAGCCTTCTCCTCAGGCTAAGCAGTGTCAGTTCTCTCAGCCTCTCATAGCACAGGTGCTCCATCCCTCTGTGGCCCTCCTCTGCACCCACTCCAACAGGTTCACATCCTTCTTCCATTTGGGACTCCAGAGCTGGGCACAGAACTCCAGGTTAGTTCTCACCAGAGCAGAATAGAGGGAGAGAATCACCTCCCTTGACCTGCTGGTGACACAGAGCAGGATACAGCTCTCCTCCTGGGTTGCACTCACACATTGCCAGCTCATGTTAGTTTCTCATCTACCAAACCCAAGCCCTTCTTGGGACTGTTCTCAATCCATTCACCACCCAGCATGTATTTCTGCTCAGAAGCCTTTTTTTAGGAGATTTCTGTGCTGGAATGTGAGCTGCCTGGCAGGTATGACAGCAAAAGCCATCTAAGTGCTCGAGGAACCTGTCAGTTAAAGAACCATCAGCTTTTAAACATTTCCCCCTTTCCTCATGTTTGTCTTTTTGAATACAGTCCCTTTTTAGAGAATGCCTGAAGCAATCTCAGTACTACATGCTGATGATGAATAACACCTCTGAGAAGGATTGTTATGGGTTTGTTTCCTGCTTAAGGATCAAAAGGTATCCCACTGCACAGTCATGAGTTTGCAGAGCTTATTCTTGTAAGTCACTGCAGAGCAAGAGCCACCTTGTAAGTCACTGCAGAGCAAGAGCCACCTTGTAAGTCACTGCAGAGCAAGAGCCACCTTGTAAGTCACTGCAGAGCAAGAGCCACCTTGTAAGTCACTGCAGAGCAAGAGCCACCTTGTAAGTCACTGCAGAGCAAGAGCCACCTTGTAAGTCACTGCAGAGCAAGAGCCACCTTGTAAGTCACTGCAGAGCAAGAGCCACCTTGTAAGTCACTGCAGAGCAAGAGCCACCTTGTAAGTCACTGCAGAGCAAGAGCCACCTTGTAAGTCACTGCAGAGCAAGAGCCACCTTGTAAGTCACTGCAGAGCAAGAGCCACCTTGTAAGTCACTGCAGAGCAAGAGCCACCTTGTAAGTCACTGCNAAGAGCCACCTCGTAAGTCACTGCAGAGCAAGAGCCACCTCGTAAGTCACTGCAGAGCAAGAGCCACCTCGTAAGTCACTGCAGAGCAAGAGCCACCTCGTAAGTCACTGCAGAGCAAGAGCCACCTTGTAAGTCACTGCAGAGCAAGAGCCACCTTGTAAGTCACTGCAGAGCAAGAGACACTTCACCTCCTTCAGCTGATCGTCATAACGAAGCTGTCAGATTAAAAGTGATCTGAATTGTGCTTTTCACTTGAAAACTGACTGTATATTGCCAAACATGTATGCAGGCACACACTCAATCCCCTTTTTTAATGACTGTATCAAATAATTTAAGTATTGAGATTTTTAGTAAAACCATTATCATAAAAATTGGGGAAATAATCACTAAAAATATAAATACAGACTCCAGAGTCCATCTGCACAGATAATAATATTTCCTCATAATTAAAACAAGACTTCTCACATGGAGATTTATGGAGTTCTGCTCACAATCCTCAGAGAGGAGGCTTGTCTGATTTCTTGATCTTGTTTCATAAATCCCTGCTCGTGCTGGAGTTGCTGTTTCTCACGCAAGAAGGCAAAGTGGCCACCACAAAGGTAAGTGGCAGGTCAAGTGTCTCTGTGCAGGTCTCAGTGGAGAACTCCAAGATCTTTATCTGCTACCAAAAGATTTTAAAGTCCTATTTCAGGATAACACTTTTAAAGTCCATAAAAGCTGCACTGTCTATCAACATCTCCTTAAGCAAACTGTTTTCCCGTTGCAGGTGAAGAATAAGAAGTGTGAATGGTCTACACAGTGAACTGAGAAAGTGTAAACATTCTCTGGGGGCAATAGCACACGTAAATCACCAACACAGGCGTTTGCCTTGTGTCCAGCTTCACAGGATGGGTACCCAAACCCAGACACTGGTTTCCTCCACTCTGAAAATAGCTGTTCTCTCGCCGTGTGTTCCAGTAAGAGGTGGTTCCACCCTTGGGGGTGGATGAGGGCACTCTCCAAGGTGCTGGAGAGAAGACACCTGCCTTGCGTGTGCACTCCTCAGGGTTGGGTCAGGACTCTGGGAAGAGACCACTGCTCTGCCATTTCAGTAAGTGCCACCAGTTAGCCACGCTGGCCAGCCCCAGGACAGACTGTTCCTAACTAGGAAAGTGCTGGGAAGGCAAGACAAAACCAACCAAGGAGGGCTCACTGGCCAGCTGTGGTCGCAGAAAAAGAGCCAGGCTTGACACGGGGACACAAAACAAATTTCATTTTAACAAGAGTCCATCTCCAAGCCCAAACAAAATCCCATCACCCACAGCAAAGAGTGAGGTTACAAGCTGTGCTGGACATGTTCCCGTGCGACTGGATCTAGGTGTCCTGCTCTGGCAGGGGGATTGGGCTAGATGATCTGTCGAGGTCCCTTCCAGTCCCTAATGTTCTGTGATTCACCCCCAAACCCATCTCTGCTGCTGTGCTCTAATGCCATTTTCTTGCAGCACACTCTCTGCCACTGGCCAGTCATGGTATTTCACAACACGAGTAGTAAATCACATGTCACACATAACAGATTAAGAGAAGAAGTCCTGTTTTCATTCCGATTGCTCTTTAAAATCATCATTAGCAGCTATCATCCATTACGGGGAAACTACTGTCAAATGGTATAATAAATCACTGGATGAGGAGCACCGTGTTGTCTGCATGCACATCACACCTGCACTCTTTGTAAGTGCTCTGTTGTGCACTGTATCACTTGTAGATAAACACAGGTAGGCCCCGTGATGCAGCTCATTGTCTAGTAGCTGCCTCTCTTGTAGTCTTTTACCACAAAAGTCTTTCAGCTTTTGAATCATGGAATCATTAGGGATTGGAAGGGACCTCAAAAGATCATCTACTCCAATCCCCCTGCCACAGCAGGATCACTTCACTGGAGAAGTTATAGAATCAGAATCACTCAGGGTTGGAAGGGACCACCTGATCATCCAGTTCCAACCTCCCCACCATGGGCAGGGATGCGTTTGGCTCATGTTTTTGCAGTCTCCTCTCAACACAAGACGTAGGTTGCCTGGCACAAATTAGATTCCTTGCCCTTCATTATGAAGATCATAGAACCGTTAGGGCTTGGAAGGGACCTTGAAGGATCATCCAGTCCAATCAAATTCATTTCTGATGATACAGTGCCTGGCAGCAGGACTACGGAGTGTTTGCCCTAGATGTGGAGTCACTCAGAAAGCTTTAGCAATGCACAGCCAGATGGGACCTCTTCATTGGGTTGTTCTTCTAACACTTCACATTGTGTTATAACAATTTATCTCTCTTATAAGCATCTGTACAGTAGCATTTCACAGAATCATCATGGCTGGAAAGGACCTCCAGGGTCATCAAGTCCAACCTTTTCTCCTAGTATCCAACCACTAGACCACTATAACCACTATAACACTAAGTCAGATAGTGATAGGAGAAAGAAGATGAAGAAAAGGACCTCATCTTTTTTTTTTTCCTTATTCTTTAGGACATTTCATTCCTATAAAATGTGAGCTAGACATAACTTGTAATTATGTCCTCAGGGATGAAGAACTTCTTGTTCTAGATTTTGTTGATCTAGAACTCACGGATGAGTTTGCATTCCATGTGAATTGCCAATGTTCATGTGTATGTACTCATACGTGCCAGGGGAGGGTTTGGCTGGATGTTAGGAAGCACTTCTTCATGGAAAGAGGTGGTTAGACACTGGCTTGGACTGCCCTGGGTGGTGGTGGAGTCCCCATCTCTGGAGACACTTAAAAAAAGACTGGATGTGGCACTTAGTGCCAAGGTCTAGGTGATCGGAGTGATATTAGATCATGGACTAGGCTGGATAATCTTAGAGGTCTTTTGCAGCCTCAAGAATTCTGTGGCTCTGCAAGATGAAATAAACATATCTTTAAAAAAACCCCCAACAGCACAGCCGAGCTCTTTTGCCAAGGTAAGCAGACTCTTCGGTGCAAAGGTGCGACGGCGGTGTCACCGCGGGTCAGAACACGTAAAGTAACTCTCACTATTCTCCAATTTCTCCCCAAAGACTATGACCTTCAGCGAAAATAAACAACATTTTGAAAGCAAAGGAAATGCAATTATTCATTGACTGTTTTGGGTTAGTTGGCAGAAAAGCAAATATTTCAGTTTCAGCTTGAAAATCAAGCCATTATTTAACTTTCAGTGTGCAGTTCCCATAGTAAATTCATTTTTAATGGGATGGTGTACCTGATTTGTACTTGGTAATTCAGACATAAGAAATCTGAGCTGTGCCCCATAAATCAATCTGAGTGCTATGCCATGAGACTGCAATAAATTTATGGGCTGCCTTAAAAAACCCAGAACATGTAGTAAGTGCTTTACGTGTTGTACAGATCACAAGTCAAACTCCAGAAACACAGCGGTGGAAGGTTTTAAAATGGTAAAACCCCTCTTAGGTCACATCAAATCGTTTGCATTTTGGTACATCCCCAGTCTGAGAGTGATCTTTGGGATCTCTCTGAGATTTACTGGGAGATCTGATTGCCTTGCTGGCATGGAGTCTCGCTGAAGTGCCTTAAAGCTGAGGTACATTTGTGCTAATGGAAGATCTTTACTACTGGGAAAGTAATAAAAATGAGTTCTTGAGTTGGTAGAGCATGGGACTCTGAATTCCTGGGGTCTTGGGTTTGAGCCCCATGTAGGACAGCACATCTGGAGACAGTACTGTAGGCTTACCTGCCCCAGCAGGCAGTTCCAGTGCTCTGTCACCCTCACCGTGAAGAAGTTTCTTCTCATATTGATGTGGAACCTCCTGTCTTCCAGCTCACACCCACTGCCCCTTGTCCTATCACTAGATGACACCGAGCAGAGCCTGGCTCCATCCTCCTGACACCCACCCCTCACATATTTATCTCAACTTCTTTGTGCATTTTAGCAGCGACAGAGCACCTGCAGGTACTGAGGAGATGTGGTCACAACAGCCAGCAGTCTCACAGCAGGGGCACCCACACGTGTTATTTATTACTATCGTTCCAGCAAAAAGTCTGAGGCTGCAGAACAGTCACACACACAGGATCTCATAACTCATCTGCAATTTGCATTTCTCATGGATACAAACCTGGCTGCCTAATTGGGAAGTCCTTTAACTGGAGACTTAATATACTTTTACCTTTTGATGGATTCAGCACGAGGAGAATAGATTGTGTTTTCATTACTTAGAGCCAGGAGCTATTTTCAACTTTGTGTTTTCTAGTTTCAAACAGGGGAGAGATTTATCTGCCAGAGTAGATTGATCTGTGCAGTTCAGCAGAATCCTGGCAGTTGCCACCAAATGCTGTGGCTCACGCCGAGAGGCTGCCCTTTCCTGGAAGCTTTGCTATCAGAGACGACCAAATCAGACAAAACCATGCAGTGGTTCAGGCAGCACAGGTGATGAGCATCACAGTGAAGGGGGAAAAAAACCTCCTGTTGTTCCACCTTCACTAACCAGGATGAATAGAAGGGGACTGAAGCTTGAATGGGGTGTTCTGACAGAACAGTTCCCTTTCCCCTCTCCAAGCTACGTGTCTTTCCAGAGCTGCTTGGATTTAAACACATCTGAGCAGACTGTTCTTTTGAGTCCCTAAGTCAGAGAAAGGTCAGTTTTGAAATGAGAGGGACAACAGCTGGTTGAAGAAATGCTTCCTGCATCAAATATGACCCAACACCCAGCTGCTGACTCACATGGAGATGTGGAGGGTCTCCATCTCTGCAGGTGCTACCAGTGAAGGCATTGCACTCACAGCATCTCTTATGGTGGCTGACACACTGTGGTGGAGAGTGACCACAGGTAATTATAGAAAAATAGAGAGGAGCTTCTGGTTAAATTCAGTCTCACCCAGCAACTGCTGCCATGATTTGACTTTGTAACCACTGTAATGCTGTGAATAGGTTTACACCTTCAAATTGTCCTGGAACCTAATCATGGAATCCTCAAGGATTGGGAGGGACCTTGAAAAATCATCCAGTCCAATCCCCCTGACACAGCAGGGTCACCCAGACCAAGTCACACAGGAACACATCCAGGTGGGATTTAAACATCTCCAGTGAAGAAGACTCCACAACCTCCCTGAGCAGCCCCTTCCAGGGCTCTGTCACCCTCACTGGGAAGAAATTCCTTCTCATATTGATGTGGAACCTCCTAGCTTACAACTGTTGCCCCTTGTCCTATCACCAGATGACATTGAGAAGAGCCTGGCTCCATCCTCCTGACACCCACCCTTCACATATTTATAGACATTAATGAGGTCACCCCTCAGTCTCCTCTTCTCCAAGATAAAGAGACCCAGCTCCCTCAGCCTCTCCTCATAAGGGAGGTGCTTCACTTCCTTCATCATCCTCATTGCCCCTACACTGGACTCCCTCCAGCAGCTCCACATCCCTCTTGTTTTCAGAGGTCCAGAACTAGACACAAGACTCCAGATGCAGCCTCACCAGTGCAGGGTAGAGGGGTAGAAGAACCTCTTTCAATCTGCTAACCAGCCCCTTTCTGATCCACCCCAGGATGCTGTTGCCCCTCTTGGCCACAAGAACACACTGCTGGCTCATGGTCATCCTGCTGTCCCCTAGGACCCCCATGGCCCTTCCTCCTACACTGTTCCCCAACAGGTCAGTCCCCAATCTTATACTTAAAAGCAAAGCTCAAACCCATCATTTTCTCCTCACTCCCCAGAGGCTGAGGAAGACCAAAGTTTTGTTGCCAGTTAAGTGATCAGCATCTGACTACAAAATGCTTTGCACGAGGTCAGGCCTGAGGCACATCTGCAAAGACTGACAGTAGGGTCAGAGGGTGGAGAGCATGCAATGATACCTGCCCAGGCCATGCAGGGAAACAGAGTCATAGACTCATTAAGGTTGGAAGACACCTCCAAGATCATCAAGTGAAACTATGAACCCCAAACTACCATGCCCACCATGTTTTCAAGTGCTATATCCACACCTTCAGAAACAGTGACTCCACCACTTACCTGGTGGTGACCACTCTTTCAGTGATGACATTTTTCTAATGTCCTCTCCTGGTGAAACATGAGGCCATTTCCCCTCATCTTCTCAGTAGTCACTTAGGAAAAGACCCCCACATCTCCCCTTTCAGGTAGTTGCTCAGACTTCTTTTATCCAGACTAATCAATCCCAGTTTCCTCAGCTGCTCCTAATAAAGCCTGTCCTCCAAGCCCTCCAGCAGCCTTGCTGCCCTTCTTTGGGCATGCTCCAACATCTCAGTGAGGGTCTCTTTAGCTTAAAGAAACGGAGACTGAGGGGTGACTGCGTGAATGTTGATAAATATGTGAAGGGTGGGTGTCAGGAGGATGGACCAGGCTCTGCTCAGTGTCATCTAGTGATAGGACGAGGGGCAATGGTTGTGAGCTGGGACAGAGGAGGTTCCACATCAATATGAGAAAGAACTTCTTCCCAGTGAGGGTGACAGAGCACAGGAACAGGCTGCCCAGGGGAGTTGTGGGGTTTCCTTCTGTGGAGACGTTTAGAACTTACTTGGATGTGTTCCTGTGTGACTTGGTCTGCGTGGTCCTGCTGTGGCAGAGGAATTAGACTAGATGTTCTTTCAAGGTCCCTTCCAATCCCTAGTGCTTCTATGATCTTAGAGGTCCCTTCCAATCCCTAATTTTCTGTAGACCTGCTTCTGATTAATGCTGCCCCAAGTTCAGTCTCTCCACAAAACAGACTTCATCAGTGGTGCTTTTGAGCATGTCCTGGAGACACAGCACCAGGAGTTGTGCTTGTGAGAGCTCCAGTAGAGATCACTCACTGATTGAGTCAAATTGCAGAAGTATAGGGACTCAGGAAGGATTTTTGGTGCTATCATTTGATCGTTTCCTTCTTCACAGTGATAAAGTATCTTGGCAAGGGGAAGAAAAAGGATGGAAGTGGAGTACTGACCTAGGGTGGGGTGTCCCTGCCCATGGCAGGGGAGTTCGAACTGAATGATCCCATGGTCCCTTCTAACCGTGACTGACTCTATGACTTGCTCTAGATGATCCTGCTGTGTCAGGGGGATTGGACTGGATGATCTTTCGAGGTCCCTTCCAGTCCCTAATGATTCTATCACTCTGTGATGCTCCTTGCGCGAGCGCGAACCCCTCACCCAGCGCAGCAGCGCAACGAAGTCACAGACAAAAGCAGAGCGCCCTCTCGTGGTGCCGCGGCAGAGCGAGCGCGCAGGGACGCCGAGCCCTGTGTGTTGTCATGGGAATGTTCTGCTGTTAGTTCTCTTTACGGGAAGTGATTTCTACCTATTAATCCCACTATTTTTTATGGAATTCGTAAAAAATACTTCGGCACTTATTTTAAAAGTATTTTTCCCTTTCTATCCTGGCAACACACCTCTGGATTATTTTTCATGAGTGTCAGATCTGGCTATAAAATCAAGCAAGGAATATCTGTCTAGTTACTTTTCTCCCCTGAGTGCTATTCAGTATTATTTTAAAATGTGAGTCTACTTTGCAGTAGAAGATACCAAAAATACGTATGAAATATAGAATCATTACAATTTCAATAAAATAAAATAAAGCATATTATTAATTGTACTAATCACTCTTACAGTTTTCTATTGACATTTCTTCAGTTATTGACATTCTTTCAGTTGGGTTTTTTTTTCCTCCACAAACATGGATTTCACAGAATCACAGAACATTAGGGATTGGAAGGGACCTTGAAAGACCATCTAGTCCAATCCTCCTGCCACAGCAGGATCACCTAGCCCTGTATTTTTCCTCCTCAATTGCCAGACTTCTGCCTTAAATCTATATATTTAATATTAAGAATTTAAAGTTTATTTGCTGCCTTCACTAACACTTTATCCTGATTCAAAAGGTGAACCAGCGTTTCTAGTTACCACCGTGCTCTGAATACACAGACTTTCAGCATCAGAACCTTTTATTTTTCAACACTTGGTACAAAACTCCTAACATCATAAAAAGAAATTACCTGCACAACCCTTCTTTATTTTTTTTAACTACATTTTCAATTGGCTACAAGAATGGAAATTGGTCTTCCCTTTTTGCAAAATAGCACTGAAAAATGACTTCTACAAGGGAATCATTATCTGTACAATGATATGGACGCGAGATAAATGGAACTAGAGATAAATGGAACTATTTAACTAACGTATTAAGTATACACAGCATTATTTATCTCAACACGCACCGTGAAGCGTGCGTATGTTCTCAGCATTTCAATAAAGTATGTAAGAGGGCATGTTATTTTATAAGGGGTTTTTTAATGCAAATAAATCACTTGCAGTGGTGATATCCTCAATTAATTAACATATGAAACACTCCTGAGCATAACAATGCTTTCACTCATCCAACAAACAGATGAGAAAGGAAAAAAGATATTAGAAAAAGCAGGGGAAAAGAGATCTGTTCCCACCCTCCTATGAATTCCTGCTCAGGAATTGAAATAAAATTTACAGTTTCATCAAGGCATGCTGGAACTTAGTTTCAAAGAGTCACCAGTGAGCCAGGCCATCAATTTCTCTGTGTCACGCAGAGATAACACTGGAGCTAAAAGCTGCACTCAGCTGTTTTGCTTTTTGGGAGATGGTAGGATTCGGCAATCGCCACTTACTACAGGTTTTCTTGCTGCTCGTGGCATCCCGTGGCGTTTAGCAAGGGGTGTTTGCAATGAATTCTTAAAAATACTGATTTCCTTGATATTATTAGGAGTGTGTAAAACTATTTCGGGGATGGAGAGCACCGGTGAGCAGACAAATGCCCACCCGCTCACACGCAGAGGAAGGAACTACCTTCAGCTAGTATTGCCAGGTACGTATCTTCCTAACCAGCAGTACTACCTGTGGATGTTTAGCAGCGCGGTAGGTTGCGGTTTGCTGGGGGCTTTATTCCTTCTGCATTCTGACACCCGTCTTTAAATGATGCCTTCGCTTTTGCAAAAGTCGCATTTTTTTTTCCAGCCGAAGCTTTGAAAGGGATGAAGCTGCAGCGTCTGCAGCGTGGGAGCTTTAAAACGTGAGAGGAGAACGCTGCGAGCGACAGAGGGCACTCGGTGGTTTGCGGAGGAGCGCAGCGCAGCCTGAGAACGCCTCAGCAGCGGGAGATGACAGACTGTGGTTTTCCAAGAGTCTTTAACACTGGTCAATCTATAATTTATCGGAAACGCTCCTGATTTCCACAACAGAGAACACGAACGAAAGAGAACCCCATCATTTGATCAAGTCGGATACTGGGATTAAGCCTGTCATGTACACAGATTACGTCCTCAAAGTTGTAAATTTTGTGCAAAGTTGTGACATGCTCTGCATTAGAAGTGTATTTACTCAGTAATAGGGAGTGCTACTCCTTGTTTAAAAATTAGGAGCTTGAAGCCGCCTGGATGTGTTCCGGTGCGACTTGGTCCAGGTGGTCCTGCTCTGGCAGGGGGATTGGGCTAGATGATCTTTCAAGGTCTCCTCCAGTCCCTGATGATGTGACTATCACAAGTGTAGACAGGTGGGCACCGCTGCTTTTCCGTACAGATTCTTCCAGTTCCTAAATAGTTTTGTTTCCTGGCGCCAGCCTAACTACTGCTTTTACTGACTGTTTTGATTTCTGTTGTTCATTTATTTTCAAGCCAGAATCACTGCATTTAAATTTAGGACCTGAAGGGGAAATTCTTTCGAGCAAATTAGGTATTTTTAGCCTGTCTGTCCAGAACCTATGGAAGTACAGTGGAGTAACACACAATAAAGGTGTAACGTGAAATAAATCATTGATACAATGGAAAGCTTCATTAATCACTTAGAAGTAAATAGAGATTTTCAAGAAGACAAGCAATGAGGACTTGGCAGGAGGGCTGCATGCAGAACTGCCATAGATAAAGGTAGGCTGCATGTCCATCTGTCTGTATAAAGTAGACTGGTCCTGCTACAGCTCCTCAAACCCAAACAGGGGAAACAACACTGCTTCCTCAGCCTGGAGAGCACAGGAGTTAGGTACCAGCAGCTTTAAGTATGTGCTTGATTCTCTTCCACAAAACGTGCAAGCGTGTGATCTGTGTGTAAGAGTGAGTGCATCTCTAGCTGGAGGTAGGATGCTAAGAGTTAAGGTGGAGAAAAGGGCAGTAAATCCTCATTTTATCCATTCAGCTATATTAATCCCACAGAGCATCACTGTATGTGTTTGTAACTGCAGAGAGTAAGGGAGCCAGTGAAGAACTAGTCAAAGTTTAGAGGGCAAACTCTCTCTTTGCTGTCCCTGTGAGTGTGGAACGGATTGAGAGGTTTCTATGTAGATCAGACCCCAGCCCTTGCAAGGAACCAGGATTTTTTCACTGCAGACCTGGCAAGTAGAAGTTAAAAGCTGTTTCCCTTGCTTTAACACTTATATTTGCCAACAGCTGTTTCAACATTTCTAAACACTAGTCCCACTGGCTGCCAAATAACCACACATTCATTTCCTCGTGGTTTTTTTTTTTTTGAGTAGTAGGTGGTCTGATGAAAAGCAAAGTTTTTGCTTTCACATCTTATAAATCGATAACTGATCGGAATGGTTACAGTGTGTTTCATCTAAACATTGGCTTCAGAAGGTAACGAAGCAGTGATTGATTAGGTACAGTCAGGTTGTTGTATTTCACAGTTTTATTCCAGCTGGAGTCCACGGCATCTAGCAAGAAGCATCTTGCATGACTCGTGCTGTAGGAGACTCAGGTGTTCTTTCTGTGTCCACTTTCCCAACAGTGGACCGTTCTAACATTACAGAGACCCAGAAGGATTCTGTCTCCATACAAGGAGATGTTCAGAGAGCTGCTACAAAACATTGCTTCTCTACGGGGTGTGTTTTCTCCCCATGAAGAGTTAAACAGGGGCTAATGTTGCTGAACACTTGTTCCTGCAGGAAAACCTGTGCTCGACCTGTTTGCATCCGAAGTGAGTGCAGTGCCGGCAGACACGGTGCTCGCGAGTGTGCAGCTGCGGAGACTGAGCCTTGCTTCTCCCCGCTGAGCACATCATGCCTTTCCTCACGCAGCATTTAACCTTAACATGTTCTGCCATGGTCCTGGATAACACTTCATTTGAGGTGTGCCAGCATTATTAATTCATTTGGTATTTGCTGTAAGAACACCGATCATAATGAACTCATTGCGTAGCCACCTGAACGTCGTGCTTCCACGGGATCCCACTGCAGTTCTGCATTAATTAAGGTGCCACCTAATTTTTGTAGAGAGGGAAGAGCGTGTGATCTGTCTCGTGAAGCAGCCACCTTAACATAGCTCCAAATATCTGGAGCGCATGGGTGTAGTGAAGATGCTGAATATATTCCTTCTCTGAGGAAAATTGTGGGTGCCCTGTGGGTAAATTGTGCAAGAACAACATTATCTAGAACGCAGTACGTGTGAGCCTACACTGTATGTGGTCATGTAAAATGCATTGCACTGTGTTTGATACTGATAAACACACATCCTTCTGCTTTACCAAGTGTGGAAACAGCCAAAATGCCTTTCTAGAACTGAAAAACAAAGTTATGTGAGAAATATCTTCAAATAAAAATAACACCACCCTCACTTTAATACATGCGGACCTGTTCCTGTGCGACTTGGACTGGGTGATCCTGCTGTGGCAGGGGGATCGGACTGGATGATCTTTGGAGGTCCCTTCCAATCCCTAACATTCTGTGATGCTGTGAGAACCAAACCCTTACCAAGAACTGTTTTGTGATTATATGATTCTATGATCTAGGTGATCCTGCTGTGGCAGGGGGATTGGACTAGATGATCTTTGGAGGTCCCTTCCAATCCCTAATGACTGGATCTAGGTGACCCTGCTGTGGTAGGGGGATAGGACTAGATGATCTTTTGAGGTCCCTTCCAATCCCTAATGTTTCTATGAGTCTATGATTTAGGCTGCAGCCTCATGCCTGAATCATATTCATTAAACTGCCAGTCCGCAGTCTTCAGAGTGAATTTCTCTTGGTCCACATGAAGGAACCAAGAAAATTAAAAATAAACAGAATTCAGCCAGTGAATGTCTTAAAATAATATCGATTTCTTTTACAGTCCAAACCTGCGTTGTGAAACATTCTGACCATTGGAAATCAATGGGAAAAATTTAATTTCCTTCAACGAGGCCAGTTTATCATCTATAAAATTTAAAGTTGAGACTGTGCTGTATATTTTAACCCGCTGCAGTGCAAAGTAAGTTTTGGATGTACAGCTGCTTCTCTTTAATAACTAACTATGACTCTCACTAGCAGTAACAGGTGTTATGGGGGAAACCCAAGATTCTATGCAGTAGCATTAGGTGAGGCAGCAAATGTAAGATGCTTAGACACAACGGGAGGTGGAACTGGGTGATCCTGTGGTCCCTTCTAACCCTCACTGACTGTATGACTTGCTTTAGTTTGTGGGGTGATGTCTTGCTTTGAACCACGTTACCCGCTGTAGCCACTGGTGATTTTTTGAGAATTATTAAAGTCAAGCCTTGAATTCAGCTCCCTAAACTGAAGAAGGACACCTTTCGCTCTCTGCTTTGTATTTGCAGACTTTGGGGTCTTCATTTTCTAGAAGCACTGAACTTTGTGCTTCACAAACTTTCTGGATTATGTAGTTTAAATTTATTTAGACAACAGCCTCCTATGACAGAAACAAGTGTTTTTTAGCTTGTCTGATGATCATCACCTCCTGACAATGTCTAGAACAGTAACTTTCAAACCCAGTTCAATCAAATCACTAAGACAACTTATTTAATTTAGACTAGTGTTTCTTAAGTGGAAAGTCTGGATCCTAAATTGTGCAGCTTAGCACTTGGTTTGTCCTTCCCAGGGGCCATATGGATGATCATATAGAGGTGGATCTAGTCATCTCCTTTGAAATATTTACATCCAATGTCTCTATTGTTGTATTTGGTGTTCTGTTGTTTAGATGAGCAGACCCATTTTCCTTGCCTCAAAGTTCTCCAATTTCTCTGTTGTTATATTTGGTGGTGTGTTGTTTAGATGAGACAATCTATTATCTTTACCTCAAAGCTCTCTAGTCTGAAAAAATACCAAATAACTTGTCAGTCTCAAAAAGACTCAAGAAAACACTTCAACTGTATGAGAGACATCCAGATGCTCCTTGTGGAGGTTTTCTCTGCTATGTGGTGGTATAGCCAAGAGGGGCATTAGGTGTCTTGCCTTTTAGAATCATAGAATCATTAGGGATTGGAAGGGACCTCAAAAGATCATCTAGTCCAATCTTCCTGCCACAGCAGGATCACTCAGACCAAGTCATACAGTCAGTCTGGGTTAGAAGGGACCACAGGATCATCCAGTTCCAACTCCCCTGCCATGGGCAGGAACACCCCACCCTAGATCAGGCTGGCCAGAGCCTCATCCAGCCTTTTGCTCCTTGCTCATGAAAAGCAAGCTGCAACAAGTATTAGTTAGACTGTGTGTTTTGGAAAATGTGCCAGAGCACTGGAGTCAATAAAAGGAATCTATAGCTGAGGCCAAATTAGACACTGCAACAAGAAGATACTTTCCTTTCCATACTCTAAAAAAGATTAATATCTGAAAGCACACTGTAACTGCAAAGTTGAAGGGATCACAATGATGGAAGATTGTTAAACAAATAGGATTAGGGTTCACAGTTTCACAGGACATTAGGGATTGGAAGGGACCTAATCAAGATCTAGTCTAATCATCTAGTCCAATCATCTTGTCCAATCCACCTGCCAAGAGCAGGTCATATGAAAAGAATTAATAGAGTGAGAAGGAATGCCACAGAAATGCTTAACCTTACAAAAATCTCCCACGAAGTTAGTGTTTACCCTAGTGGGCTAGTCCTGAGTTAATACACATTTAATTACAATCCTTACAAGGTCAGTGTCAGCACAAAAGGGACATTCTTTCAGCTTCAGCAGAAGGACATGAGTCCAACGTTATCACGTGCCTTCACCTCATTCCTGACTTGTTTCATTTCTCTTCACTAATGGAAAGACCTCAAAATAGCTGTAGGGGTGTACTAGGGTAATAATAAGTAAAATAATTATAATAATAAAAATAGATTGGACCACAATACAGACTGGACCTCAAGCTTATCCAGATGATGAGCTACTGAGTCACGTAAGTACTATCACCTAAGTTTTTAAAATCACTCAGGAGTTGCATCAGTAAGATTATACCCACTGCCAAAGACATGTAGAATGTAAGGACATATTAATAAGTCATAACAGATTTAAATCAGATCATGAAATAATTAAATACAGACCAACAATGCTTTTGTACATGTTGATTCATATGCACAACTTAAATAGATAGTTCTCTGCATTAGAAGGAAAATACTGTTTTGAATAAATATCTTCTCTGATGAAACCAAGTTAGTAGCAGAAAGTGCTCTACAGTCTCCAGCCCATGGATTTCCTTTAGCAGTCATAAGGATTTCTGAGTTCCTCTGGGCTAAACAACTTCAGGGTAGTGAATATACCAGCAGTGTATGACTTGGCTTCTGAATTACTAACCTGCATTAGGTGAAGCTGGTCTCTGAACTCAGATCTTGACAGGTTTCTTGACACTGTAGTGTTTCTCTTCACATGCATAAGCACAGGTATTTCTTATCAGGTGGTGAACTTAGGCTCCATAAAAACTCCACAGGAAGATGAACTCTTTGATATTTGTGAGTGTGACTTTGAAGAGCCTGAGGCTATGGTCTCAGCACACTGCTAGGGGAGAGATGTGTGGTGTATTTAGCTTTTAGAAAGAGCTTTTCCTTTTTATATGTTGCCATTGCTGATCCCTTTCTGTTTCAGTTTTTCAAAGATAGTTAGAAAATATACTTTCACAGGATCCAAACATCAAATTCAGCCAAGTGCAACTGAGGTTCCTCAGTCACATGTCCTCTCTTTAGCAAATTGCTAATAAATGCTTCGAGGCACAATGTCAGACAAGATTACATGTCAATATCATTAGTAGCTATGGATCGTCTTTCTTATTCTGTGGTTAGATAAGAAATGCTTTGTCATATTCAGGAACCAGGCAGAAGTCAATTTCATATTAATTTGCACTGCTTAGCAGAGATAACACGGCAAGTAGTAAATGAATCATCATTTCAGCTCTGAGCTCGTGAGGGTTTATAACAGTTCATGTGCTCTAAGAGTGCAGTCAGGTGAAACACATCCTGCTCCTATTCTGGTTTTCATATGAACTTAAAAGTCTGCCCCATACAAGCCTGCATTTCTCATCTGACATTCTATTCCTCCCTACCATCTTTAGCTGTCCATTATTAATTCAATCCTTCAGCATCATGCAGCCTGAAAGTTTGCAGTTGCTATTTAACGGGACTCCTGTGTTATAATTTGCTCATCAGAGTATCACAGAATCATAGAATCATTAGAGATTGGAAGGGACCTTGAAAGATCATCCANATACTATAATATAATACAATACAATATATTTATATATAATAACCTATATATACAATATCATATTATATGTAATTATATTATATATATACTCATAATATAATAAAACTATAATATAATTACATATAATATGATGTTGTATATGTAGGTTAATATTATATATAAATATATTATATTGTATTATATTATATTATGTTATATGGGAAGGACATGCTTAATCTACTTTGGATTTTCATTGACTCACATGCAGAGGATGTGTCTGTGCAACTGTCAAACCAGTGCTGTATGCAGCTGCACATTACTCCTACATGTCTAGCACTGGGAGTCCCTACTGCATGTTGCTCTTTCAGCATCATCCTGAAAAAGACAACGTTAAAAATTGATTAGCCCTCCCATTCAGGATTTCAGAATCTGAATATATATTGGAACGTCCTTTCTTGTCCTGCTTTTCCAAAAGAGGAAGCATATCTTACTTTAATTGCCATTGACTGTGTCCTTTATAGCTATGACAGAAGGGCTTGGAATACCCATCAATAAGAAAGTAGTTGTAAACAGCGTAGTAAAGCACAGCGTAGCAACGATGGTGACTAGTGTGTGTATTAGTCAAGAAGCACCATTGCATGAAGCAAATAGGTTTAACAGAAGAATAATTCAGAGCAACAGATGAGATGGTGAGCTGAGAAAACCCCAGTGAGAATGTTTTTCCTTCGTAGGAAGGTTCCATGAGCAGCTGGGCTGGGGTAGACCTCCACAGGGGAGGGGAACATGGAGTGAGTCTGCAAAGGCATCTTTCCTGGTGCGTGGCCACGCTGGAGAATTAGCTGCAGCATTTGGTCTAAAGCAATTATGAGGCCATAGTCCCAGGGTCAGGGTCTGCACCAGCTCTGGGGACTGGTGGCTAGCTGCACTGGTGGTGAATGTCAGTCTCCACTCCTGGAATGACTGGCTACTGCTTGCAAAGTTTATGAGGTCTTGTGTTATGTGTGGAGCTAAATCTCGAGGGTTCAGTGGACACCACTGATTCTTCGTGCTTGGGAAAAGTGGTCTGAAATTCTCAGGGCACTTCTGCTTCCTGGCAGCAACAAACCTCTGTCTCCAAGCTGAGCAGAGCAGGGCACAGGGCAATTGGTCCTCCAACCCATTCTGAGCTCAGACTAGGGGTCATCTCCTCCTCCTACATAAATCAACATCCTATATTATTCCCAGCCCTCTCGTTGCTGAAGGAGACCCTGCAGATGGGATCAGAGTTTTCTTATTTAAATCAAATGAGGAAAACTGACTTACTGAAAAGGTCATTTGTTTCAGCTTTCCTGACCTGATCAGTAGGGGTTGAGCTATGTGAGGTTTGAGAAGATAATCCCAAGAGAAGCTGGATTTGATGATCGTGGTGCACATGAGTCCTGACTCTAACTTGTAACCGTACTGGGACTATTTAAACACGTGACTGCGTGCAAGGACTGATGCGTAGAATCATAGAATCCTTAGGGATTGGAAGGACCTTGAAAAATCATCCAGTCCAATCCCCCTGCCACAGCAGGATCACCTAGACCAAGTCACACAGGAACACATCCAGGTGGGTCTTAAACATCTCCAGAGAAGGAGACTCCACAATCCCCCTGGGCAGCCTGTTCCAGTGCTCTGTCACCCTCACTGGGAAGAAGCTCCTTCTGATACTTATAAGGAACCTCCTCTGTTCCAGCATCAGCGCATTATCCGAACTAGGGTGCAGAAGCAGGATCATACTTCCAAGCAGAGATAAAATTTATCTTGGAACCTTTTCTGAGTCTCTGCAAGTTTCTGCCCATGGCAGGGGAGTTGGAACTGGATGATCCTGTGGTCCTTTCTAATCCTGGCTGATTCTGTGACTTGGTCTAGGTGATCCCTCTGTGGCAGGGGNGATATTTATATGGAATCTCCAGTCACACCCATTGCCCCTTGTCCTATCATTAGGTGACACTTAGAAGACCCTAGCTCCATCATCCCTGACATCAGGGTTGACACAATAAGCAAGATTTTTAAGATGCCTTTTGCTGTATAAAGATGCCACTAAGTACCCACTGGAATTTACAGATGTGCCTCAGTGCCACCAAAAATCCCAAGTAGATTAAGCATGTCCTTCCCTTATAATATAACATTATATAGTATAATATAATATTTATATAAATATATATATGTATATACTATAATATAATACAATACAATATATTTATATATAATAACCTATATATACAATATCATATTATATGTAATTATATTATATATATACTCATAATATAATAAAACTATAATATAATTACATATAATATGATGTTGTATATGTAGGTTAATATTATATATAAATATATTATATTGTATTATATTATATTATGTTATATGGGAAGGACATGCTTAATCTACTTTGGATTTTCATTGACTCACATGCAGAGGATGTGTCTGTGCAACTGTCAAACCAGTGCTGTATGCAGCTGCACATTACTCCTACATGTCTAGCACTGGGAGTCCCTACTGCATGTTGCTCTTTCAGCATCATCCTGAAAAAGACAACGTTAAAAATTGATTAGCCCTCCCATTCAGGATTTCAGAATCTGAATATATATTGGAACGTCCTTTCTTGTCCTGCTTTTCCAAAAGAGGAAGCATATCTTACTTTAATTGCCATTGACTGTGTCCTTTATAGCTATGACAGAAGGGCTTGGAATACCCATCAATAAGAAAGTAGTTGTAAACAGCGTAGTAAAGCACAGCGTAGCAACGATGGTGACTAGTGTGTGTATTAGTCAAGAAGCACCATTGCATGAAGCAAATAGGTTTAACAGAAGAATAATTCAGAGCAACAGATGAGATGGTGAGCTGAGAAAACCCCAGTGAGAATGTTTTTCCTTCGTAGGAAGG